>BSBK01005194.1:0-92500 GCA_027943335.1 Chamaecyparis obtusa | reverse complement strand
GTGAGATCTAATGTTATTGTACCTAGTAAGAATATTCTCTTTACATACCATGGTTATTCATATCTTACATCTATGGACTCTCTTGTATGTGTCAATTCATATTTATTTTAAAATCGTAGCAATGTGTTGATGTCTCAAGATTATCTATTTATGATGATTATCTTTGTGATCAATTTTATAATGATATCATTGATATACTACTTGTGATGTTCTTTTAGGTTAGCATGCTTCATGTTTATCTTCTTATTATGTGTTTCATAACTGTTTGATCTATAATTCTTTAATTAGTGTTGATATAATATAATTATATGAGGATTATATAGTTTATATTTCTCATTTATAGACTATGTTATCTATATATAGTGCTTTAGTAATTCCCTTTACAACTAATAATGATGGTATCTCCTCCTTAAGAGGAAATAACTAATTTAGATCTTCATAATTAATATAATTTTAACGATTATCTTTTTACTTCCTTTAACTTTTATGGTGTTGCAAATTATTATCATTATTCTCCACTAAGAATGTTGATGATAATCATGTTAAAAGTGATGCTATATCTTATGTTAGTTTTTGGACTATATTTTATAGTACTCGTATTCAATGTATTCACGTTTGAAGCCATATTTAAATATTATCTAACCAAGAAACAAATGATAGCACTTTAATAATTTAACATGATGTCCTCTCATGCTACTATCACTGGTTCAAACAAGCACTTCTTTACCCACTGCGCATGTTGAGCCCTTAGCCTATTTCAGGTGTCTTCTAGGTTTGAGATTACTATTGGATGCTTATTGCACCCCTTTGGAGTTTCCTACTAAACTTTTTATTGATTGTGTTATTCCTCCTCAATTTGTGTTACTTCCTTTTGGGTCATCAACAAGTGATGGGGATCTAATGGTGCTTCTATGATATAGGCTCCACATGCTCATCCTATTCTTGGTTTTGGTGTTGTGTCTCCTATGTTAATACATATTATTTCTCCTCTTGAACTCAATGTTTTGGATGTTAGTTGTGCTCCCTATTTGGTTTCTACTCTTGTTTTTGTTAGACATGGTTTTACTCAAGAAATTGAACTAATAACCCTTCAAGAAATAAATTTTGACCTATTCTCTATGTCGAATCATTACCAATGGTGATTTTATATTACAATGTGGTGAAGAATGAGAGCTTTTATCAAAAAAGGAATCTATTGTGCAAAATTTTCAATCTTTTGTCTTCTCCTCCATATCTTAACAGATGGGTTCTTGATACATGGAGGGCTTTTGTACAAATAAGATTGAAATTTTCAATTTCCTAAAGGTTTTTCATTGTCTCATTTGTTTCTTTTGAGGATATAAATTTAGTGATGGTTCAACTTTGACATTGGGACAAGCATTCCCTCTTTGTTATGCCTTGATCTACCTACTTTATTTAGATTATTGATTTATTGAGTGTATTTCTAGTTTAGGTTTGACTTTAAAACCTCCTTCTAGAGTTTTGATAACTTATGTTGAGAGGACATCGACAACCCTATTGGTTGCTTCTTGAAAGCTATCAGTTCTACTTTCTACATGGGGCACTCTACTTTTACCCTCATCTGAGTGGACATAAAAATCTTCAAGCCTCTCCAAAGGGATGTAATTTTGATGGTTGGGGATATTTCTTGGGATGAAACCTCTTGATTATTAGGTTTCCCTTGTTTTTATTGTTACTACTTCTCTTTTGGTCCTTTGGCCATAAATTGTCCTCTCTCATGTCACAATGGATCTACTATGTAGTGGAAGAATATTAAGGATGAATGATATTAATGTGCCCATTGATACATATTATTGATCCTCCCTCTTTTCCCAATTAGACCTTCACTTTACTCACCATACCTCTCCTATAAGGAAGGCATCACCTTTCCTTATTCTTCATCTCTCTTATGTTCTATTAGAGCTTCCATGAGATATTACCATGTGCTCCACCTTGTTTTAAAGGTTTGGAGGCCAATATCTCCCAAATTTTTATGAGGAAAGATCATTCCATTTCACCTCCCCAAACTCATCTTGTAGATTTTGATGAGTAGCCAATCCATTCAAAGCCTATAACTGTTTAAGTCATACCCTAGGGACACCATCTTTCTTTTCCCTTCTTGGATTTTTCATCTTTGGCCAACTTGGGCATCTTTTTTCCTACCTTTTAGGCACCTTTGTATAGGGTCGAAACATTAGATTCCTACATTTTGCTTCTTTTTGTACATGGGTGGGCATTTTCAAAATCAATGTTTATGGTTTTTAGTTGTCTATTCTTATTCCCTGTGAGAATATTCCTACTTGCCTTTATGATTTCCTTGTAATGAGTCCATGCCCTTTCCCATGTTTAATTTAGTCAAAACTAATGATAACGTATAGCAAATTTAGATAATTAATAAATATTTCATATAATGACCTTATTTTATTAACTCTACAACATAATCACAACATAGATTCAAGAGCTCTGATATAATTAAGGATTTCATCTTTCAATATAAAAATAAACTAATGAGATCTCCAAATACCTAGTTACAAAATATCTCTTTAATTTGTATTGTTTACTCCTATTCATATTTTGTTCTAATCATCCTCATTATATATGAGACTTATTCATATAGAATAAATATGTAGGAATACACAATCTTAGGTACATGTGATTAGGATCAAAACCCAACATTAAAATATTTTCACCTTCAATCAGCCTTGAAACTAAGTACAGTTCCTTGAAAACATGAAAAATCATCTTGTTTAATGTAAATTGAGATAGATTCCTAAACCTAAATGCATATTTTTACATGACCCATCTTGAGATCAATAATTAGATAAGTAACATCCAAATTGAAACATTATTTAAATATTATGGCACATAAACTAATTAGGGCACTATTACACCATTCCATTATGTAGTACATAATAAATCATTAAACAAAAATTAAGTCACATAGCCATGTCAAAATTAAGCAAGAATAACTATGAGCTCAGATGGAAAGTGACAATGTCACTTGAGTCTTTTATAGGGGATTAGTACATGCTAATGATAATTCCACCATCTATAATTTTTTCTAAATTCAAAACCCTAGTTTAAATAAGTTTATGGTTCCACCTCGTAATATCATAAAATGGAAAAGTACTTTGAGATTTCAACCCTGACATGGATAACAAAAAGTATGGTTTCCATGGAAAACTAGCAACATGGGATGAAAACTTCAACTTGTATAAGTGGATATAAGTTCTACCCATAATTATAGAAGTGGCATAAGTGAGTAAATCCCACATGGAAATGAAAAAGGGCAGCAAAAGTATCTAAGTTCCAAACAAAGGGTAAATGTGCTTAGGTGTGTATAATCTCCTCTAAATTTGTACATCATAAAGTTCCACCTAAGGAGAAAGTGAAAAGTGGTGCAAACAATTTGAAACTCCACAAGTTTATAATCTAACAAAATTATATATTATTCTACCAAAAAGGGAAGGTGGTATTTAATCATGAAACCTCTACCTAACTCTATAAGACATGACTAAAGCACACCTTTGTGACTTAGTCACATAGAATCTCAACTCAACACTTTAAAACATGAAAAAAGTGAAGATGATCTACACTCAAGGTGGCCTGACCATTAGAAACCTTTGCCTAGTCTAAGAAAGTGTGGTCAATGTGTCTTATGCATCCACCCCAGCCGGAAAACTCATCCAAGATTGTCACTTAGAAAATTTTAAAAAGGTGGAATAAGAGCCTTCATGTGTGTCTAAAGGAGAATCATGCATTTTTTTAGTGAAAATAGTGAATTTTATATTACACAAGACTATTAAATGGTTTAAGTGGCATGCATGCCTAAAGATTATGCCTAAGAGTTGAAGTCATTGAACATAAAAGGTGTGGATACCATAATATTTCACCTCAACAAGATCACAAGCTCCTATTTCAATAAAAAGTGATGAGTTAAAATATTTATGATGATGGTTCAACATTTAAGCATGATGGTAGGCTATATATTTTTACCATGCCCTTTATTTCAAGCATGATGGTAGTATAGTCAAAACAACAAAAGTGGGAAATTCATATGAGGTAATTTTGTTAGAAATTGATTGTGTTTGATAGTTGTTTACAATGAGAGGAACCTGATTTAGATTTCTAACCTCTCCCAATTGTAGAAAGCAATGTTTAGTATGCATATGATTGTGTCTCTCCATGCTTTGATAATAAACAATAAAAAATATTTTTCTATGCATCTATTTTCATGCATAGCAGTCTGATGGTCAAGGATGATGTTATGGTAATGTTGTTGGGGGTATGGTTTGCTAATAAACCTTGAGAATAAATTATTACTTAGAAAGATTAATCTAGTAAGATCTCATGGTGACCAAGGTTTAAATATTCTTCAAAAGCATACATTTTAAAGTTTTACTCTTAAAATTAACTATTAGTGTACGTTGATAAAGGTTGTAACAAGATATAAATGATATTGAAGAGGAAGAAGAGGTGGAAATTATGTTACATCAATCTTTTCCTTCACTTTGTCTATAATTTTGTAGGAGTAAATATGAGGTCTACCTAAATCGAAAGTAACAAAGCAACTTTAATATTCTACCAAGCTCATAATGAAGTGGGTAACAAGAGCTTGGAACATGTCAATAATGGCTCAACCATATATAAATATTTGACTAAAATTTGAAGCCTTGGTTTATGTGGATAAAGTTTTCCTAATGATATCACAAAGTGGCAAAGTACTTTGAGATTTTCTCGTAACAAGGATAACATGAAGATCCACATAGGTCATGAAAACTAGCAACATGGGGTAAAAACTCTACCTAGCATAAGAAGATATAAGTTTTTCTCATGAATATAGAAATAGCATAAGTGAATGTAAATTCCACTTGGCAATAAAAAGGGGTGGAGGAAAAACATCTAAAAGTTCTACCGTCCTAACTTAACTATCATAAAGTTCTTCCCAATGTGCAAGGGAAAAGTAGTGTACTTTAAAAGCTCAATATGTTTGTGAGGTGGTAACATGGTATAATTATAATAGCTAAAAGGATAAAATGGCATCAAGTGATGAAAAATCTGCTTGAGTTTATAACACATGACTTAAGCATACTTTTTGTAAAGGATTTGCCCCTTAGACTCTTTGTTGGGCACTTTAAAACATGACAAAGGTGAATTTTTTCACTCATGGTGGCCTAACCATTAGAAGCCTCCACCAAGGTCAAGAAAGTATGATAAACTTCTCTTAGGCATGCCCCAATAGGTCATGAAAAATCTAAAAAGTCCAAGTAGGGAATTTGAGTGGCATATGTCATCTTTAGGCATGCTGAGATACATGCATAATTTTTAGTGAAAAGAGTGTCTTGCATACACACTTGGTACTATTTCATGATTTGAGTTCTATGTATGACTAAATATAGAGTATGAGTTCTATAGTAGATGAATTATAAAGCACGTGAATTTTCTAATTGTTAACCTCATTTGGCTTCTAGCCACTTATAACAACAAAAGGCAATATTTTCAAACATATAAGAATTGTAGTTATGTGTTTAAGCATGATGACATGTTGTATATTTACAGCATGTCTTTTATTTCAAGCATCTACCATGGGTTGGTACAATTGAAAAAATAAAAGTTTTCATAGAAAATTCTCGATAAAAGGATACCTTGTTGAAAAGGGTTCATCTTTGGTAGATGCTTACAACATGAGGAACATGTTTTAGAATTCAATCTCTCCAATTTTTAGAAAGAAAAGTTTAGAATGTTTATGTTTGCATATCTCCTTGCTTAAATGATGTCAACATCTAAATCTTTTCCTATGCACTTGTTTTTGCACATATATTAGCAAATTGATAATCAAGAGTCGTGTTGATGACAATTATGTTGTGTTAGAGTTTGTTGATAAACCCTAAGAAATAAATCTCACTTGAAAAAATTGGATCAATGATGTCTTGTGATGATCACTATTTCAATATTCTTCAAATTGATCGAGAACTTTTGATGCACACATTTTTTTAAATCACTTTAGAGACTCGTGCATTAAAAATTGATATGTTTGATCACAACCATTTCTAAAAATGGCTATTTATAATATTCTATTTTATAGAAAAATGTTTTTCTTTTCTTTTCAAAATTTAGTTTGTTTATTATTTATTTAAAAAATATGTGCATTATAGTTTCTTTATTGCTCTCTTTTTTGTGTCTTTAGTGTTTTATTTTCATCTTTGTTTATTCAAGATAACTAATTATTATTTATTTTCAAATTCTTAAAATCATTTTCATGGTAATCTATAAATAAGTACCTTGGACACAAGTTACTCTTAATGGTGTTAAGTGAAGGCTTTGCTGAAAAAATTATCATGTGCATATTTGATTCAAGTTTTTATGTGTGACTATGTCATATTTTAAGTGGATTAAATTTAGAGCTATATTGATTTTTCTATCATCATCATTCGCTTGAGTAATTATGTGCTTCAAGGGTTCATTCATCAATCTTGCATTGTAGTTCAGTGTTGAAAATAGTTTTTGTTTAATCCATTCTTATATAAGTGGGAATTGGTTTTTGTTTTCCACAAATTAGGAAGCACTCATAATTAGGTTTAATTTGTATCAATTGCAAGCTATGATTCAATAAATACATCATTTATGATAAAATAACCTTTCAAAATCTTATACTCAACCTAAAAGAACAAAAAAGACGTGTCAAAGCTTATCATATGATTTCCTTTATACAAAACCTCATTGATGATATTGTGTAATTGTAAATCTTGTTCATAGGTTTAGGTTTGGGACCTATGTTTAGTTCTCAAAGAGCTTCCCTGCTAATTTGAAGAGTGATTTATCCTTGTGTGCTATTTTATTTTTTGAGGTCTTGAAAGAGACAACTAAAACAATATTCATCTACAAAGAAAAGATGCATGAAACTACACGACTCAATGCATCAATCTCTAGCAAGTTAATTGCCAAGAAAACAAACTCATGAGTTGGGTGCTAACTCACCGATTTTGTAAATTATAGTCTATGCTATGATGACTCATCTTAATGTAATTTCAACACTACCATCAAAACTTGGTTTTACCTACATTAGCATGACTTACACTAACAAATTATTTTAACAATTACAAGTCCCTAGGTGGGTGCATGCCTAATGAAAGACTCTAGAATTAGTAATAAAGTAATCCACTGAAATAAGCCAAAAGAAATCAACACAATCTTTGCTAGGTCAAAGACTCCTAAGTTACAAGTTTTAGATATCCCAAAGAAAACACATGAATACAGAATTTTGTTTGATCTTAGAATCAAACATCACCTTTTATGTTCTAACCATGGCCCTTGGCACAAAAAGTAAGGTGCATCCATAATAGAGCCAAATCCTACCCATGGTACATTAAAAGGGAGTCCAACTGCCCTATTTTCTCTACCAAAGTGCCTGCACCATAGTGGAACGAACCCTAGAAAGAAATTGAGACCACCACCCAAACAACTAACAAAAAAACCCCGAGGTCATTACATACCAATTTGGCCTTGTGTTGAGCACAAACCAAACAAACTATCATGGGGTCACCTAGAAGACCAACTATAACATATACCCTTATTTTTATTTATTTTTCTAAATTTGTTTAAAGTGTTTTATAGTAGACAAATGAAACAACTTGCAAATGCAATATTTTCAAAGCACCTACAACTAGCAAATAATTGTAAGTACAATATAGAATCAACGTCAAAAACTAATGATAGTTAGATGGTAAAATAGCATTACAATGCAAAATCAAACATACTTATTTTGTTATTAAAAAATAACAATGATACATAACAAACCTAAGAAACTTGTGCACAAAACCTCTATAGTGCCACCAATAAGAATGGACTGCAACTGATACAAATTGGAGGCACTAACTTGCCAAACCCTAGGAATCCAAAATGAATTATGAAATTTATCTAAATATCATACACTGCCTTTACAATCCTCATTTGCCCCAAATCTACATGCACGACCAACAATAAGAAGTACAACCCGCTATAGGGAAGGTATGGTGTAATAGCCACCGGTGATTTTTTTAAAAATATGATACAAGAAATAAACTAATGAACAATAACTTGCTCATTGTTAGCTTCTGATACATGTAAATATGTAAACTAACAAATGCAATGCTAACATTAGTAAACTATATGGAGTGGGAGGTTTGAAATCATCGCCACTTAGTACAAATCATAAAAAGAAGAAAGACTACATGTTGGTAACAAACGAGAGGGGAGTACACCTTCACCTTTGTCAATACAAAACATAAACTACAACTAGTAAGTTAAGTGGATGTTTGACATCATCATCACTTAATCAGAAAACTAGAATTAGATAACTTGAAACCCTTTAAATAGTTAGCTTCAATTACAATATCAAATATAAGAAACTGAAATTAGAATAATGATCATTAAAATCAGATCATAAAACATGTAGCAAACTAACTTAAACTTGACAAGAAAGGGCACATGCAAGTGCCCAAAATCCCAATTATCAAATTTTCAAACTTAACTAGCAAATATACCTTACATAAAGTTGCACAATGAGAAAATTTCAAACTTCTAAAAACACTCTAATTTTTAACTCAGTTAAAAACATTAGCTAGGGAAAACTTGTACAACCTCTGTGAGGGGTGATTTTCCTTGAAAAAAATCAAATATTCATCAATGGTTTCAAATAACCTCTTAAAAATGAATCACCTAGGCAAGGAAAGCCTGCAAAAATTTAAAATCTCAAACCAACGCTTTGAAAACAATTAAAATTACTTCCAAAATCACACCACTATTGAAAACCACACTATAGACCAAGTACTAGAAACCAACATCAAAGAATTGCGAAGGACTTCAATACTCCAAACCAAATCTTCCTGAAAACTTAAAAATCACTAAAAACCCAACAACTATGAAAGCCGACCAACTAGGGTGAGTTTTTCACCACCAAAACAAGCAAACCAAAAGAGGGGAATTGTCCTCAATCAATCAAAACATTAACTCCTTGAGCTCATTCCAACAACATAATGACAATCCCAACCAGTGCTGAGAAGGGAGGGATGAATCAGCACCTATAAAACTTATTCCTAAATAAATCCAATGAAGTATACTTATAACTGTAAGCAAAATAGATTCAAGCATAAAAGTAGCATAGAGAAATCAATCACAAAGTGACACCAGATTTATCACGTGGGAACCCAAATTAGGTGAAAACCATGGTGTAAGGAGACCTCACAAATTCTACACTCTTCTGAAGTGTGCCCTATTAGGAGCCTTCCCTATTAAAGGATTACAACACACTATTAGATGCAACCCAGTTAAGGGATATGATACAATAAGGTCGGTTAGTGCCTGTCTAGTTAGAGGACTTAGAACACCTGAAAAGATGTCACCCAGTCAAGGGATTTAGTATAAAAGGGACCTGTTAGAGTCCACCCAAAATACTGGGATTTATCTATTGTAGTTATTAGAAAATAATAGAAGGATTTGACCTTTTACAAATGGTTTTGCATAGTCTGATAAGATCTCTATTATACTCAACTAAGAAACATCACCAGTCACCATTGGTATGTTCTCCTTTTCTATTGTGCTTCTCTATAGAATCTTCTCTCTTTTCTTCTCTTTTCTATTCACCTTAGCTTCTTCAGCATACAGGTTCACTCTTTGCTTTGGCAGAATGAGGACAGCCTATATTCTTAACAAGCAGAAGAATATATAGAGTCCTTGCCCTAATCGCGCTTCTCATGCACGACCTAATTTAAGATCTCCTTCGGATTCATCACCCCGTGGATTATTAGTTCACTAAAGAAACATCTGATGCATGCCCTTGCTTTATCTACTTTACAAAGAAAACAATAGATGCATGTCAAGCACCTTTCCTTTGTATGAGATAACTCCATGTTTTAAAGCCACAGACTTTGGCTTTAAAACCTTTAAACGTGCCTCAAACTGATCACCATGTTAACTAAAAGTCTTTTGGATTTAGTGCAATAAATCCTAGTCAAAGAGTTGGTTACAGAGATAGTTGACTATGACTTCCCCAGTTCATCTTATCATACCAAAGTCTTTTCTTAATTGGTTGAGATCTTTATGTTGTGAACAGGTAAGAACTTTGACATGTTACCTTTCCTTCCACTGCTTACTGGTTGCACCCTTTCCTCAGTTGCATTGTCGACACCAGTTGTCTATTCCTCGATTGTCGATGCACTTGGCTTAGTGATCAGTTTCTCTTAATGAGTAGATATAGTCTTTTCTTTCTTGCACAGTGTCACTGATTGCCAAACCAGTCTCTTTACATAGAGATCCATTTCTAGTGTTTACCTTAGATCCTTAGACCTTAGATTGAGATGTCAAACACATCTTTCCTCTTTTGCCAATCAATGACAACACTTAATTGCCATGTACCAATAGTAAGCTTACTGGTAACCATCTCTTGATGCCAACAATCTCCCCCTTTCGCATTGATGGCAAAACCTTAATGGGCAATCATGTCACCTATCCTATCCTTATATCTCTACTTGTACCACTATGCACTGCCACTGTTGTTCATCTACCGGTCCATTGCCAAACTCTCCCCCTTTTGACAATAATGCCAAAGGCTAGTCAGAAAGACTACCTTTATCAAATATGCTCCCCCTTCGAGCAGCAGTCCTTTTCATCAGTCCACAAGAGATGAGGTGAAATCTTCTGGTGAAGCATAATGAACTGATGAACACCTTTGCAAGTTTAATGATGATGGGGAAGGGGTATCACCCCTATTTTACCTCTAAGATACTCAAAAGTATTCTTTGGTAATGGCTTTGTGAAGATATCAGCAATCTTTTCTTTTGTGGGAACATACTCCAATCTTATTGTTATACACTAAGTTTGCACCCTTGTTTCAAGATCTCTTGGTCTTGATAACCTAGTATAACATGGGAATCATCTCCAAGTGTGGGACCTATGCTAACTGAGATGAGACCTCCAGGTTCTATGTTGGTTCCTCTTGGATAATCACCTTAATTTGCTTCTTGACATGAAAGTAAACTCTTCAGGGGAAAAGGGATAAAAGGAATGCTTGAAAGGGAAATGACTTGAAAATCAAACTACCTACTAGGTGATACACCAAAAATATGGTATGAATTGTAGTATAAAGAATGAACTCAGCACACAATCTAAAGTCTAGGAGATCACAACTCACTGAATAGGTTTTCATCAATATTTCATAGAAGGGTCTGAATTAGACAGATGCTATGCAGGGAAAGAGAGAATTTCACAAGGCAATAGCACTCCTAAGGACTTAGACACAAACTATAACCTACAAATAGACATTCACCTCTGTAATTGGGTATAAGAATGAGACAAATTGCTAGGGGTGGAAGTATACCCACAAAAGCATTCAAATCAAATCATTCACAAGCATACACATAAACTGCAGAAAGAGAGAGGGATCAAGAACCCTAAGATAAATACTGAAAACATACATACACTAAATTCAATAAGAGATAGTTCAAACAAGAAGGTATAGGGGACATGAAAGAATGTCACAATACACTTTGCAATATCTAAACAGTCAATGGGAGATTACAGAATGTAGAAAACCAGAGGGCAGGAAAAAATGCCACAAATAACTTTCTAAGAAAGAGAACTTTCTTCTTTACAAAATGTGAACTCTGAGCTCTAAAGAGCTCCAAAAACATTATATACACCTCCTTTGCACACAGGTTGGAGTCAAAAACCTAACTAGGGTTACATAGAAATGTCAGATAATAATCTAACCCTAATTCTATCATGTCTGATCATAAATGTTTTCTTGAAATATCTTTGTCGATCAGATATCTTGCATGTCCATCTCTGTATTGCATCTGCCTACGGACAAGCCGCCTTGATCCATCTACCATCCTGCAACCCGGCCTTGCCATGAATGTTCCAAATCCAATCCTGGTCTAATTTGTATTTTTGAAGTACAGAAAGCCCCAGGTGGTGCCACCCTTTAATGTTTCTTTGGCGCAAGAACACTGACTCGGTACCGTGAGAAATCATACGTGATGGCCATCAGATCTTCCCATCAACTTCCCAACTGCAACTATCCTAAAGAATTCAATTCAAGCTACCCATTTTGTCACAAACGACTGCTGGATCAAAACCCTAGCAAAAACCCTGCAGAGGTATATTTGAATTTAAATAATAATGGCTAGCAGGTCAAACTTTAAAATGTGACCGTCGATATTATCTTTCCCAGTAGATGAATAGCTTAGATGGACTCTAAAAATAGTCGTAAATCCTTTGAAAAGTCAAACACCACCTCGCCAGCAAAAACCAATGAAAAGCGAACAACTCAGCACGACTGGCAGCACATCGAACCCACAACCCACTAAGATTCTCATCGGACGGTTGTCTTATGATCTCATGGGGTCAGAAGATTCCATGAGATCATGAGACCATCATAGATCTTACTTGTTTACTGATGCCCCTACAAATACTCTGACAACAGTTCCACTGACAAGTCCCAGTCACCACTTGGCCAATTAATCAAATGCGAACACATCAGAAACCGAGGACCCACCTGACAGAGCCCGAAGAATAAAGCAAGATCAACGATTGTCGCATGATCTCATGGGCTAAGAATATTCCATGAGATCATACACCAACTGTTAGATCTTCCTAAAAATACAAACACTGGGCCCGCTTTGACACAACTCCACATTACGAGCTCTTCAACCAATAGGGAACGTACAACTCGGATGATGTGGCAGTGGACCCACTGACAACCTGCAGTGCTATACTGAAAAGAAGATCGATGGCCATCATTGCATCATGATGTTAACTTTCGAGCACATCTCCACAACGGTATAGCGACGATTGTAGATCTTGTCCGAGACTTAATCTTGCAAGAAACTGAGACCGCCAAACAAACTGTAACCGCTTCGCCAAGTCACTAAGTGTTAGGGTTTTGACCGCCAAGAATAAGAGATTTTGCGACTGAAGGATTTTAAAACACACATGGGAAATGGAAACCTTTAGTGGCCGAAAAAGGTAATGGAGAATTATAATAGGCCAAAGGGTTTTTTAGGGCTTTTTTGGGGCCAACGGCTATATTTATGAATTTTAAACTTGCAGACCAGGGGGTTTAAAGAATTGCAGGGACCAGAGGAAAAGACACCAGGCCATGAAATTTTTTTGGGGTGTTCAACAAGGTTTAAAGCATGAGGATCTTGGATTAAATTAACCTATGACCAAAATGAATGTATATGAAATTTTGGGCAACATTTTGGCGATTTTTGTTATATGTCAACCTACTAGACATGATTAGTAGCCTTGACATATTCATTGGGCATGGAGCATCACTATTTGAACATAGAACTAGATAGAGAGACAGATCTGGAACTGTGCCTGAGCACTTCTTGAAAAGCAAGAAAACTAAGCTAGAAAAATTGGAAGAAAGCAGGGAAACATACTTACAAGTATTTACAAGGAAGGATTGACCTCAAAATAGGGCTTCAAATGGAATCCATTCACTAATATAGGCAGGGCATCTCCTTCAAGAGTTGATAGCTGGAAAGCATTAGGCCCTTTGCACTCTGTAATAACAAATGGTCCACCCCAAAAGGAATCAAACTTTGTATGTCTGCCAGGCCTTGATCTGAATTCATCCCACTTGAGGACCACATCCCCAACTTTGAAGCTTCTAGCTCTGGCTCTCTTATCAAAACTTCTCTTTGTCTGATCCTGATGGAACTCCATATCTTTCATGGATTTGTCTCTGAGTTCTTCCAACTCCATTATCTGAGCATACATGATTTGTAAGGGATCTCCTTCTTCAAACAGGGCATATTGAGTAGCCAAGTCCAAAGCTGACAATTCAGTTGAAATGGACAACTTAGCCTCTCTTCCATATACTAACATGTAAGGAGAATTCCCAATGATCTTCTTTGGAGTGATTATATCCAACAATAAGGAAGACTTCAATTTAGTATGCCAGTCCCTTTGATTGTCCTGTAGAGTCTTCTTGATTATTCTAATCAAGTTCTTATTAGTTGATTCTGCTAGACCATTTCCTTGAGGGTAGTAATTTGAACTAGTATTCAGATAGATGCCATTTCTGATTGCCCATTCTGAGACTTTAAAGCGTGTGAATGCTAAAGCATTATCTAAAATTATGGAATCTAGAGTGCCAAATCTATGAATTATATCATCATAAAAACTTAAGATAGCACTCTCATTTGCTTCTTTTAAGGCAACTTCCTCTGTCCATCTAGTGAAATAATCAGTTGCAGTGATTATCCACTTGTGTCCTGCACTAATGGAGGGTTAATCATACCAATAAAGTCTATGCCCCATCTCATGAATGGTTGCTCTATTCTAACTGGCTGAAGGGGCATAGCTGCAAGTCTTTCTTTTCCTGCAAACATAGCACATTTGATGCATTTTCTCACATAATCATGACTATCCTTAAAGATAGATGGCCAATAGTATCCAGCCCTCATGATTTTAAAAGTAGTAGTCCTAGGAGAAAAGTGACCTCCAAAAGGTCCATCATGAAATTCAAATAGGACATCAGCTATCTTTTTTGAATCAATACATCTTAAAAGGACACCATTGTGATCCTTTCCGAAAAGAACTTCATCTATCAGCACAAAAGGAACAAATTGTAACCTGTAATATCTTCTTTTTGCTAGATCTAGGCCTACAGGACACTGTCCTATCTTCAAATAATGAATCATGTCAGGCAACCAACCTGATGCCTTGGCATGCTCTTCTATAGAATGCAAAACCAGAGATGCATCTATTTGTTCTAATGTCTTTGAACTTTCATCCCCTGCTAAATGCTCACAAAGACCTCTTCCTCTAACTAGCTTGGTGGTTTGAATATCAATGTCATATTCCATTACCTTGGTAATCCAACCAACTATTTTTTCATTTAGGTCCTTGGAAAGTAGAAATTCTTTGACACTTGGATGAGTAACCTTCAAATGTACCTTGTTATGGGTTAATAGATATCTAAAAATTTTAAGGCTCTTCACCACAGCAAGTACATGTTTCTCTACAAAAGAGTATCTCTGTTCATACTCCTCTAAACCTTTGCTAAAGAAAGTAATAGGCTGCTCCAACCCTTCTGAATTTTCTTGAGTCAACATAGCAGATATAGCATCATGACCCCCATAAGCATAAAGGATAAAATCCTTACTGAAATTTGGGTTTAAGAGAGTAGGAGCTTCTGTCAAGGCCTCTTTAATGGCTTGGAAATTGGTTTTTCCTTCCTTAGTCTAGCTAAAAGTTGAATTCTTCTTTAACATGGATGTTAAAGGCTTCAATAAATCTGCAATATTAAGCAAGAAATGCCTAACAAAATTAATATTTACTATGAAAGATTGGAGACTTTTCTTATGATGTGGAAATGGTAGCTCTAGAATGGTTGCAATCCTCTCAGGATCTACTATAATTCCTTTTTTGGATACTATATATCCCAGAAATTTTCCTTCATGTACTACAAACACACATTTCTTGGGATTAAGAGATATCCCAAATTCTCTACATCTTTCAAAGATTTTCCTCAGATGTTTGATATGGTTTGCTGCATGTTTAGAATAGACAGTTATGTCATCTAAGTAGACCAGTACAAATTTTTACATGAGGCTTTTGAAGGCCATATCCATTGCCTTTTGAAATGTAGCACCTGCATTTGACAAACCAAAGGGCATCTTTTGATAAGCCATGGTTCCCCACTTGGTTGTAAATGCAGTCTTATATTGATCCTCTTCATTAACCAAGAGTTGATTGTATCCTAAATAGCCATCCAATAATGAAAATCTCTCGGATCCAGAGACACATTGTAAGATTTGTTCCATAGAGGGTAATGGATGGCGGTCTTTTAAAGAGGCCATGTTAAGATCCCTAAAGTCAACACATAATCTCAACTCCCCATTCTTCTTCCTTACAGGAACAAGGTTGGAAACCCAACTAGTATGCTTGATGAGTTAGATGATACTACTTTCTATTAATTTGAGCACTTATTTATGCATAAGTGGCTCAAGCTTGGGATTAACAAGCCTTTGTTTTTGCCTTAATAGCTTGGCATTAGGTTCTAATTCAATAGTGTGTTGAGTAAGGGTTGGATTAAAACCTTTGAGGTCTTCATATTGCCATGCAAAAACATCACTGAATTCTCTGAATAATTGGGTGTAAGCTTGCTTTTCTGAATCAGTGTTTACCTTTCCAAATTGTAAACTTTTACCTGGTTCCAACTCTAATTCAACACAATGTTCTTGTTGAACTACCAGGCCAGCTTTATTTTTCTTAACTTGATCATCCTTGTTGAAGAAAGTCTCTAAGGTGACAAGACCTCTAGGAATCTTATTGGACTTAAGTTGTATCACTTGGTCACCATAGTTTTGTGATAGTGTATCTTGATTATGTTTTGAGAAGACATCTTCTTCAAACAAGAATTGCAGAATTTTCTCATCATTGTCAAACACTTGCCAATTAGTATCATTGTCAGGGATAGAAGGTCCTTCAATCACTTTGATATGTTGTTGGTCTATTTCTTTTGAAATGCTATTAGGAATGTCATATTGAGACCCAACAGCGGCTAATCTATCTACATTCTGATTTAGCTTCCTAGGGATAGCAACAATGTTGAAAGCACCAAAATCTTCAATTGCATCCCAAACTCTATGTTTATATGCTTTCAAGGTGTCATTTTTGGTTGCACTTATCCCTCTCACCTGGCTAACTACTAACTCACTATCACCATAAACTTTTAAGGCTTTAAGCCCTCTTTTTTTAGCCCACTCCAGTGCATTCACAAGGCTTTCATACTCTGCAGTGTTGCTAGTGTAGGAGAAACTGAATCTGAAAGTTGTATAGTATCTTTCTCCTTTTGGGGACACTAGCATAGCACCACCACCAGAACCATGTCTACTTCTAGCTCCATCAAAAAACAATTTCCAAACCTAATTGCTCTGATCCTTTGAATCAGCACTATCCTTGAAAAGGTATGGCTCTATGGATCCACCTTCTTGTATCAAATAACTTCCCAAACTAGCATCCCAAATAACATTTTCTTGGGCTTCAAAAGCCTTTTCTGATTCTAGCTCATCTAGGAAAATATCAGGGATACTTTCTGTCTTAGTGTTTGCTTCTTTGATAGTTGGGAAATCATTGTCATCAAATATAGGATAGTTTGCATTGATGGCATTGGATACATATGGCTCTATATGGTGTGCTGCTAATGATTCAGATTTAATGGTAACCTTGGTACCATACCTTGTGTGGAAAAGCATGTGAGAACAATAGAAGAAAGGTAGCCTCCTATTTTGGCTATGAACTCCCTTGATAGACATATGGAAAATAAAGCAAGGAGATCTATGATATAAATATCAAGTAGGATAGAAAAATTAGGATTAGCATGAAGGATTAGACTGGTATCCTTAGCCACACCTATAGTGTTAACTGAGGATCCATCAAGTTGTGTAACCTTCTTTTGGAGGGGTTCATATTTAAGTCCTAATTGGTCAGCCACTTTCTTGGGCATTACAGTACTAGTAGCTCCACTATCTACCATACAATTATGTACTAAATATTTTCCAATGATTAAAGACACATAAAAGGAAGGTGGTTTTGAGTTCCTACCTTGCATGATATTGGCCTTGGATTTGCAACTTGGAGCCTCCTTTTCTTGATCAGTGTTGACCAACACTAGCTTTGCAGCTTCTTTTGTAGGCTGAGGAGTTGTCATTTCAGTCATAGCTCTTTTTAAAATCTCAAGTTTCCCTAGAATAGCCAAAGAGTCCCACATAGACATAGTAATGTTCATCTTCTTCATGTTGTCTACAATGTTGAAAGGTGCTACAGTGTGTACTCTTTGTTGTTCTTTTACTATGATGGGATCCACCTCTTTGAGAGTCTGGCCCTCTTTGCTTGTAATGACAGGGGCCTTCTTGAATATGATAGGAGTGGCTTGCTATATTGGTTCTACAGATGTAGTAGCTTTAGTACCAGAGCTTGCTCGCTCCATGTCTTGGGCTCTTCTTTTTGACCTTGTGTTAGCAGCAATGGAAGGTTCACCAATAACTCCATTGACATCCTACTGCTCCCAATTGAAAAGAGCAGTCTCATTATCTTGTGGTTCTTGTTGAGGAACTGATCCACTGGAAGAAGCCTATGTTTGAGCTTGTGAGGCATTTTGAACCATTAGTGCTTGGTTCATCCATCCGTTTGAACATATAGCCTAATTATGAGGCTGATTACAAGGGAAACACCATTCATTGTCCATAGCCATATTATTTTGACTAGGAACCATATCCCTAACTGGATTTGCAGAATTGAGAGGTGTAGGGTTGTATGGTTGGAATGGTCTTTGGTTAAAATTTTGTCTTTTCTCTTGATACCCTCCTTGGCATGGTGGTCTATTTTGTTGATAAGACTATCCTTGATTCTGATATTGTTGGTTAGGACTTTGGCCTTGTGGCTGAAAGGGTGGTCTAATTCCTTTCCCTAGTCTCTTTAGATTTGTGACCTCTTTAGTCAAAGTTTGCAGCAAATTTGCCATTTCTTGCTAACTAGTTTGTTGGCTATTCTTGATCTCTTGCAGCTCTTAAGAGAAACTTTTTTTTAGCTCTTGAACACTAGTACTGGCCTGAGGGGCTAATATGGTGGGAATAGGGGTAAATGGGGATACATGTGCAGGTGCAATGGGCTGAAGACTAGGAAAGATGGGCATGGGAGGCCTTCTAGCTATCATTCCTGCCTGGATTAAACAATTTTCAGCCCTGACAGCTGTGTCAAAAGCTTGGGGTAAAGAGGTACCACCCATAGATTGGATCATGACAGAGATTTGGCTATTCAAGCTTTGCAAGAAGTATAGGAAAGCATGGTCAGCTGATGGCCTCACTGAGACTGGAATTCTATTCCATGTCTTGAGGAATCTATTGTTGTAATCTATCATCTATTCTTGAGGGTCTCTTTTAATGGTTGTCAACTATTCAACCAGAGACAGGTTGTCTGATTTATCCTCAAAATGTTTACTTAATGCATCCCCTAATTCATCCCATGAATTAATGGAACCAACAGTTAAAGTTCTAAACCATTCAAGAGCCTTACCTTTGAGAGAGGATGCTAATAGCTTGGTGGCCACATCTTCTTGAGTAATATTGTGTATGTTACAGATAGTGGTCACATCTCTTATGTGCTCAAAGGCAGTAGTTTGTCCTTCACCTGTGAAATCAAGTATACTCTTTAGTGCCACCAAGGGCACATCATGATGTTGAGAAAAAGCTAAGGGACTCCCTTGGTTGAAAGGTGCAAAAGAAAACTATCTAGCCATTGTAGGGGCTGAAATTTGAAGAGTGACAACTGTGTGAGTTGTGTTGGATGCTAGATTTGAATCTTCTTGTAGATCTCTGGTTAGAGATCTTCATCTTCTTTTGAGATGAAAAGGCAAAGGTCTCCTTTCTGAAGTATTAGGAGGTGTAGAATGTACTCTCCTTGCAGGAGATGCTCTTTGAGTTGATCTACCTTTGTAGCCTCTTCTTAAGGGAAATTCTAAAAATTTGGTAGGCTTTGAGCTTCTAGTCTCAATCTTTCTCATAAACCTTGCACAAGTTTAGCCTGGACCTGTGAAATCAGTGGAGTCGCCAGATATAGTTGATAGAAAACTTTTAAAAGTTTGTATTATGCAATAAGTATACCAGAGATAACATAACCTTTTCAATGAGTTTCTTTTACTGGCTAGAATTGTTATGCCCAAGGTGAGGTATCTTTGAATCTGAATCCTTGGACCTACAATAGCACCTTTGAACATAAATCTGACTCTAGTCCCACCGGGCATGCCATAATTGTTATACACTAAGTTTGCACCCTTGTTTCAAGCTCTCTTGGTCTTGATAACCTAGTATAACATGGGAATCATCTCCAGGTGTGGGACCTATGCTAACTGAGATGAGACCTCCAAGTCCTAGGCTGGTTCCTCTTGGATAATCACCTTAATTTGCTTCTTGACATGAAAGTAAACTCTTCAGGGGAAAAGGGATAGAAGGAATGCTTGAAAGGGAAATGACTTGAAAATCAAACTACCTACTAGGTGATACACCAAAAATATGGTATGAATTGCAATATGAAGAATGAACTCAGCACACAATCTTAAGTCTAGGAGATCACAACTCACTAAATAGGTTTGCATCAATATTTCATAGAAGGGTCTGAAATAGAGAGATGCTATGCAGGGAAAGAGAGAATTTCACAAGGCAATAGCACTCCTAAGGACTTAGACACAAACTATAACCTACAAATAGACATTCACCTCTGCAATTGGGTATAAGAATGAGACAGATTGCCAGCAGTGGAAGTATACCCACAAAAGAATTCAAATCAGATCATTCACAAGCATACACATAAACTGCAAAAAGAGAGAGGGATCAAGAACCCTAAGATAAATACTGAAAACATACATACACTGAATTCAATAAGAGATAGTTCAAACAAGAAGGTATAGGGGACATGAAAGAATGTCACAATACACTTTGCAATATCTAAACAGTCAATGGGAGATTACAGAATGTAGAAAACCAGAGGGTAGGAAAAAATGCCACAAATAAATTTCTAAGAAAGATAACTTTCTTCTTTACAAAATGTGAACTCTGAGCTCTAAAGAGCTCCAAAAACATTATATACACCTCCTTTGCATGCAGGCTAGAGTCAAAAACCTAACTAGGGTTACATAGAAATGTCAGATAATAATCTAACCCTAATTCTATCATGTCTGATCATAAATGTTTTCTTGAAATATCTTTGTTGATCAGATATCTTACGTGTCCATCTCTGTACTACATCTACCTACGGACAAGCCGCCTTGATCCATCTACCAACCTGCAACCTGACCTTGCCATGAATGTTCCAAATCTAATCCTGGTCTGATTTGTATTTTTGAAGTACAGAAAGCCCCAGGTGGCGCCACCTTTTAATGTTTCTTCGGTGCAAGAACACCAACTTGGTACCCTGAGAAATCATACGCGATGGTCATCAGATCTTCCCATCAACTTCCCAACTGCAACTATCCTGAAGAATTCAATTCGAGCTACCCATTTTGTCACAAATGACCGCTAGATCAAAACCCTAGCAAAAACCCTACAGAGGTATATTTGAATTTAAATAATAATGGCTAGCAGGTCGAACTTTAAAAGGTGACTGTCGATATTATCTTTCCCAGTAGATGAATGGCTCAGATCGACTTTAAAAATAGTCATAAATCCTTTAAAAAGTCAAACACCACCTCACCAGTGAAAACCAATGAAAAGCGAACAACTCAGCACGATTGGTAGCACATTGGACCCATGACCCACTAAGATTCTCATCGGATGGTTGTCTTATGATCTCATGGGGTCAGAAGATTCCATGAGATCATGAGACCACCATAGATCTTACTTTTTTATTGATGCCCCTACAAATACTCTGACAACGGTCCCACTGACAGGTCCCAGTCACCGCCTTGCCGACCAATCAAATGCGAACACATCAAAAACCGAGGACCCACCTGACAGAGCCCAGAGAATAAAGAAAGATCAATGATTGTCACATGATCTCATGGGCTAAGAATATTCCATGAGATCATACGCCAACTGTTAGATCTTCCTAAAAAGACAAACATTGGGCCCGCTCTGACACAACTCCACATTACGAGCTCTTCGACCAATAGGGAACGTACAACTCGGATGACATGGCAGTGGACCCACTGACAACCTACATCACTATACTAAAAAGAAGATCGACGGCCATCATTGCATCCTGATGTTAACTTTCAAGCACATCTCCACAGTGGTATAGCGATGATCGTAGATCTTGTCCGAGACTTAATCTTGCAGGAAACCGAGACTGCCAAACAAACTGTAACCGCTTCGCCAGGTCGCTAAGTGTTAGGGTTTTGACCACCAAGAATAAGAGATTCTGCGACTGAAGGATTTTAAAATGCACATGGGAAATGGAAACCTTTAGTGGCCGAAAAAGGTAATGGAGAATTATAACAGGCCAAAGGGTTTTTTAGGGATTTTTTGGGGCCAACGGCTATATTTATGAATTTTTAAACTTGCAGACCAAGGGGTTTAAAGAATTGTAGGGACCAGAGGAAAAGACACCAGGCCATGAAATTTTTTGGGGGTGTTCAACAGGGTTTAAAGCATGAGGATCTTGGATTAAATTAACCTATGACCAAAATGAATGGATATTAAATTTTGGGCAACACTTACCTCTTTGTTTTGTACTAGCTCTCTCAAGTAATGATACTTGATGGCAATGCGCTTTGTCTTGGAGTGCATGACAGGGTTTTTGGATATGTTTATTGCACTGGTGTTGTCACAGTAGATTGCAATCGGTTCAGGTATTTGTTCTTGTATTTCTTCTAGTAGTTGTTTGATCCATATTACCTGTGTGCAATTGATTGTTGTAGCAAGGTATTCAGCTTATGTTATAGACTGTGAAATGCAGTTTTGTTTCTCGCTTGTCCATGACACAATCCTCCCACTGAGAAAGAATGCACCACCACTTGTGCTCTTTCTGTCATCAATATTGTCAGCCCAGTTTGCATCTATGTAAACCTTTACTCGGAAGCCTCCCTTGTGAGGAAACCACAAGCCATACTCCTCAGTCCCCTTTAGGTATCTGAAACTTCTCTTCACTACTATCAGATGTGTTTCTTTGGGGTTAGCAGAGAATCTTGCAACTATGTCAACTGCATGTGCAATATTTAGTCTGTTGTGTACTGCATACTGTGATTTTCCTATCATGGACTGATATAGTGTTTCATTCACTTCTTTTGCATCATCTTCCTTTGATAACTTGAGGTTAGTTATCACTGGAGTACCAACTGGTTTGGATTCTTCAAGTCCAAAAGTCTTAAGAATTTCTTTAACATACTTGGACTGAGAGATAAAGATAACTTCTTTTAGCTGATGGACATGTAGTCCAATGAAGAATTTTATGGCTCCTATCATAGACATTTCAAATTCTTTCTTCATTTCTTTAGCAAAGGTTTTGCTCATCCTGTCATCTCCTCCAAAGATGATGTCATCCACAAAAATTTCAACAATCAGGTTCCCATCTTTTCCGGTCTTGAGATACATGTGTAATACCCCAAAAATGGGCTATAGGTTCATTAACCTCCTACATCTTCAATTCAAACGAAATCGACATTGAAGTCCTAACCTAAGGCACATCTGCACATTATCGAAATCCTAATTGATTTTATCCTAAACTCTGCATCAGGGAATATTCCTAGCAATATTCCTATTTATTCTAATTATCTTTAATTTAATTATTATTTGGCGATAAATCTTATTTATCCCTAAGTTTAATTAATTGAATATTCTGAATATTTAATTAATTAGATTTAATTCTGCCACTTAATTATTTAATTAAATTTAATTAAAATTATTCTTAAATTATATTATTTAATTTTGACAATAAATCAAAAATCTTATAACTAATTGATTAAATTCTTATTTAATTAATTAAAGTCAATTGTCAAATTTAATTATATAGTTTTCGAATAAAAGTTTGATTTAATAATTGACTAACCCATAAATCAATTATTTTAATTCAAAAATCAGTTAAGTTGAAGATAAATCACTTTATTTATTTAATTAATTCATGATTATTTGTGCACATTCAAAGAGCAATTAAACTTTAAATCAGAAAATCAATTCAAGTTGTTATCTTTTCGAAACTCAACATCTATTTTGAGTTCAAAGTTGATCTAAACTTCTAATTTGAGTTAAAAAGTTGTTCTTGCATGATTTTATGAGTTATCTATTTCTAATTTCTTGTTAACTCAAAAATCAACCTGAGTTCATCAAGAGTGATTTATGACTTTTTCCATGCACCCTCAACCCCTGGATTTCTATAAAATCAAGGCTCAGCTCTTTACAAATCATCCACAGAATTTGCATACTTACCCTAGCGAATTGACATCAGAGGAATCATCAAGCTTCTTGCGAATCAGCATTTTGTGAAATCTATCTTGTTTTCAATTCATTCTAGTTTCATATTTCATATCATTGTTAGCTTAATTTGCATATCATTTCAATCCATTTAGATTAATTTATTATCAATTTTTCTCATCTTATTGCATCAAAAATAAAATAAAAATAGATTAATTTGTATTCCTATTTTATTGCTTTCATCATTTAAATCTTTCATTTAGGTGTTGCATTGTCACTGATCTCGGTCTAATCTAAGAATACCATACTCGCACCTACTAGAAGGCAGTGAATCATCTGGTTAGCTATATTGTTCTTATTTGCATATTTTGATTTTTGCTAACCTCTAATGTTTTACTAAAGTGTTGTGTCTACAACTAGGTACAAAATTCACACACACATTTTTGGCGCCCACCGTGGGGCAACCCACCTTTACATGCTGGTTTTGATTTTTTTTTTGGAGCTAAAACCCTAAAGTTTCAAAGATTTAATTTTATCTCCCAAACAGCTTCGAGCTTTGGTGTAAAAAAAATTTTACAGGTTGGAGACATATTAGGGAAGCTTCAATCAAAAATTCAAAATTTTCTGAGATGTTTTGAATTTTTAATAATTTTTTCTTGATTTTCTAGAAAAAATTAATTTCTGACGCAAATCAACATATTTTTCAGAAATTTTTACATTTTCGGAAATCTCTTTAAATTCTACAGGGGGTCCATTCTTTTTTTAAAAAATTTAAATGCAATATAATAGCTCAAATAGTCAATTTACAAAAACTGGTATGTTTTGGTAAAATGGGTCTCTAGGGCACAAATGAAGAGATTTTTCTAAAAATTTTACATTTTTGGAAAGCTCTCTATTTTTTTAGCAGGGGTCTCTATTTTGCATTTCTATTTTTATGGTCGAAATCATATCAAAAAAATTAGATTTTGTTGACTAGGTCAAATGCAACAAAAAAATAAAATTTTGTGATGGGTATGCACTTATTTTTCACATGGTTCAATGAATCATATGAGTTGTCATTTAGATTAGTTGTTGGTTATTATTGCTCCTAATAATTGATTTTCAGATCTAACCCTAGGGTTTTAATAAGTTGAATATACGTTGCATATCTTGTTTGCTTGTTTTCTTATCGGAGAGTTTGTGGCTTGCTTGCGCGAGATTGCTTAACAAAGCTAAAAATTGGGTAAAATCTACTAAGCGCATTGCGAGGGAATTTAGGTATTCTACTACATCTAAAAACATTTCAATTTGGACATAAAATGAATATCTCACATGTCTAGCTTGAGTGCCTTTCTTGCTTTCATAAATCAGACTTCAATTTTTGGGCTATAAAATGAATATAAATTTATTTTTTGCATATCTGTTACACATAGTAAATAGGCCCTATGAACACTATTTGTGGATGATTTTGAGAGATTGGGCTTCTTTCACTTTTTTATTCATGTGAAGCTCCTCTTGACGAAGGATCCCCTTGTAGGTAGGGAAGGTATTGAGAAAGTCTCACGTTCTACTAAATTTGTGTGTCTTCAACTTTTGATTGATACATTCTCTCTCCGGAGAGGTTGATAGATCATAAGCAGTTGACATCATAGATCTTTGTGAGATAATCTTGGTCTTAGTGTCAGATTAATATGTCTTCTTTGTCTTGGTGAAGTGAAGAGGTTGGGGGATTATGCTCTACTTCCTTTTTGGATAGTACCAGAAACCCAGATCCTTAAATCTGATCTAGTCCCTATGTGGTATCTTTTGTGAGTCACCTTTAGAGAGGGTTAACCGTAGTGGACATTCTCTTAATTGGGTAAACCACGTGGATGAAACCTCAAGCGGTAATAGCCATTTTCACCGTGGTAGTAGCAGTCGCTATATAAATATCCTTGTGGAGGAAATCTTCACAGGTGTGGTCTCTTGTTGGGTTGTCAGATCTCCCTAGCAGCTCCTGATTGATTAATTTCTTGAGCTATGTCAAAACCCCGGTGCGTTTGGATTAGAGTTCGCCCTCTTGAGATCACAAAAGTTGTAGAGTCAGACCATTACTACAAACCCTAGTGAGGCCAAATTTTTTATTTTCTAGGAATATGTGTTATTGAAAAACTTTTTGGAACATACACAAGTAGTATTTCTAGGCATTAGCACAATAAGTCACTATTGCTTGTTCATGCACAAGGTTTCTTTTGCCCTTGTTCATTATTTTTAGACGATAGCTTGCTTCCCTTACTTGCTATTATGTGTGCTTGATATCTACTTGGTTACTTGAGACAAACTTTTACACAAATCTTCAAAAACTAGACAGAAAAATTTGCAAACAAACTGATACTGAAAAACTAAAAAATTGCAAATTTGAAGCAAAAATCCTTTCTGGTGTCAAAAGTCATCCTAAAATTTCAAAACTCGTATCAAAGCCAAAGTCAAATTTGTCAGAGATTGGTCAAATTTGTCAAAAATTCAATTTTTAAGGCCTATTCCCAAATTCTGTCAAAATAGCGAACTGATTCTTGTCATTTCTAGTCATCCTTGGTCTATCTGGGTCAAATCTCAGGTGCTATGACATGTTTCTCAACATCCAAATGAACTTAAATGGTATCAAGTTGCACAAAATGACTCTTGGTCTTCTTTCTTCCACATCTCTCATGTCTTCCTAGTCTCCCATTTCCATCATTTCTCTTCTTCCTAAACTCTTCACGTCTTCTTGATTCTTTTCCTCTTATTATCTAGTCTTCTTTCTTCTATTCATCTCTTTTGTCACTTCCATGCTTTATTCCTCATCTCTTCTGTCACTTCAGCTATCTTGTTATGGAACCTTTCTTGAAAATGGATGATCTCAAACTCATTGTTCAATTTGAAGAGTATTATTCCAAAAAACCCATGAGTGATAAATTTATGATGAAAATAAAAGAAAAATCGATTAAATCAAATGCCTTTTCTAGGATCATATGCATGATCCTATCACGACCTTCTTCTTCCAAACATCTTTCATATTCTAAGTCTTCTCATCATTCCTCATCATCCATGTCTTCTTCCTCTATTGGGTCTTCACCTTTCTCTTCTCCACGATCTCATTCCTCTTCTACTTCTCCCAAGAGTCTTACTTCTCTTCTCAAGACATACCATGTTGAGAAACGTGATAACCCTTATGATACCTCTTCCACAAAGAGTGACACACGCATCTTTGAAGACTATGCTGACTATGATGATGGACAATATAATGATACCTTTGAACCCTTTGTTCCTAAGAGTCCTCCTTGTCGTGTGCTCATGCTTACTGGAAATGGGACGTCACATTGGAAAGATTGTGATGGTGATCCATATGATTTTGATTTTGAAAGAGACTTTGATGATTTTTGTGCACAATACCTAGATGATCCATCTGTTTCACTTGATGAAGAGAAAGCTTGCCACGCTGATTATAAACGTGCATACTACAAGGATCTCTCCTCTAAGAACTCTCATGCTGAAAATAAAGATTACACTCTCAAGAAAGATCATGTTAATGTTGAACCTTTGTCTTGTGATGGTTCCCTTCCATCCCCTACTTCCTCCAATACCCATACATTTCCTAAAGCTTCCAAGCCTATCAAATCTTTCACAAGTCCTTCATCCACCAAAGGTCCTAATACTTTTCATGTGGTTCCCTATAGTTATCCTCAAGGGCTACCTCTTAAAGAAACTCAAGCTAATCTTCACTTGGCTACAAATACTTTCAATAATGCTAAACCTAAAGAGCCTGAGCCTTTATACGCTATAATGCCCACTTTAGCTAGTCCTTCACCATCTCTACCAAAGTCTTCCATACAATCCCAACATGCTTCCTTATCCTTAGAAGTGGCTCCATGTCAAGAGGACTCTAAAAATCATGAAGAAAAAAACATAAAAAAAGATCAAGATCAAGAAACATCCATGTCATCCAATCCTTTTCATGATGTCTCTTATCCGTTCCATGGTTCTTTTGATCCTGTACACCCTTTCTCATTCATTCCACCATGTCTTAAGTCTTCTCCTAAGCAAGATCAAGCTACTACTTACACCGTTGAGCTTATTGACAATCAAAATAACCTTACTACACTCACACTTTCCAAAAATGATACTTCCAATGTTAAGCTTATTGAAAATCAAGAGAAAAATTATACGCTTATGCTATCCAAAGATCCTTGTCAAGATCAAAGTCTTCCATCTTCTTGTTCTACCACTCCATGTTAGCTTCCACTTTCTACTCTTCCTAAGTCTTTGCAAGTTCTAAACAATCCTATCAAAGAAGGTGCTCATATTCAAGATGTCCACAATCCTATTGAAAATCCTAATGCTCACTCTAAAGATGTTGATATCCTTGGTTGTCATATAGATGTTGATGAACTTATTGATTATCCTTTTGTATCTTCCACGTCCATCCTTGGACCTCCTCCACCAATACTAAGGGCTTCATGTTTTCCTTCCATATTGGGCCCTTATGTCCCTTCACTTTCCCCTCCTAACTCTCCCAATTCATCATCCATCTTGGGTCCTTACGTCCCTCCATCTCCTATCTTTCCTCAAGATCAACATAGATTCATACCCTTGAATAATTTTCATCCACTCACCCATCTAAACTAGTCATATCCTCCTTCTTCCACAAATCCCAAGTCTTTTGGAAGTAACTTGAATGTTCAATACAAGAAAAAGAAGCAATACAAGAATCCATCAAAAAAAGAAGATCACCATCTCTCCTCTAATTGACATGGAGGCATAAAATCAAAAGAGATATCTAAGAAAAAAACTACAAGACAAGTATGGGTTCCAAAATCCATCATTGAAGATATTCTCTCTAAATTATCAAAAAGAAATGAAAAGCCTACGACTATATGGATTCCAAAGTCTCTCTTGAAAAAGTCTGGTGCTGAACAACAAGTGAAATTGACATTCAAGCTTCCAAAGGCTTCCACTTCATCTTCTTCCAAAAACATTTTTCAATTCCATGCACCTAAACCACAACCTCTGCTATCCATTCACTATATTCCTTCACATATTCCTTCATTCACGTTTCCTCCATCCTCTCGCCACCCTTCAAGGTGTGTGTTGATGTTTATCTTGCATTCCTTTCCATCTACCCTTTTACAATCCTTCCATTCATTATCCTTCTACCTTCTATCATTTTTCTTCATTTGCCTATTCCTCCTATCTTCCAACCTCACTCGCTTTACATAAAACTTTATCCTCCATTTTTCTCTTCCATCTCCCTTTCCCTATCAGCATCTTTGAGCATATCATTTTGAATCCTTGGCATATCATGGTTTATCCTTTCAAAGAGCATTATCTAAAGAGCTTGCCTTCTTCCAAAAAATAAAAAAAATTGAAAATGTGCCTTGGTGAAAACTTGGAAACAGGCGCCTTGGTAGAAAAAGTAAAGAGAAATAAATTTGTCCTATGGTGAAAACCACTCCCTTGTGGTGCCTTGGATAAGTACTGTGATGAAAACTTGGAAATCAAGCATCATGTGTAGTTCTTCTACATATTTCATCCATTCCATCTTCTCTCTTTGATCTTTACAATGTTGATCTATACACGAACATTTGGCTATCTTGTGAGCTATCTTACGATGATCTTGCTTTCATTTCATTCCTGTTTAGCCTTTATATTTATTTTCCTCCCTTCATTCTAGCCTTTCGCTATCCTTTTCTCTTTTTGTCTTGATCTAATAAAAAAAAGATTAGAACACGATGATTTGAAGCCTCTTGACATGTCTACTCCTTTGGACTACATCCTTTCCTTCTTTGGCACCATGCTTTTGTGACTTATCCTATGTTGGTCTTTCATTGCTTGTCCAAATGTGCTTTACATGACAATTTTTCCCTAGCTTGGGTATTCTTGAGGAGTTTTCCCTTGAAAATTTCTTCCCTTCATTCTCCTTCATTCTCTTGTCTTCCATCTCTTCCACCAACTTTCCAATCCCTCTTGTTCTCCACCTTGCTAGACATTGGGATTGCACGATATGATCTTTCTTAGGAGTTTGTAATGGAGAAAGAGTCTATCAAGTTTGCTAAGAACTGTCAAAAGTGCCAAGCACATGGCAACTTAATTCATGCTCCAAGGAGAGATCTAATTCCCTTCACTGCACAATAGCCTTTTCATCAATGGGCCTTTGATCTTATAGGAGCTATACATCCTCATTCTTCTAATGGGCATACCCACATTATTATAGCTACAGATTATTTCACGAAATGGGTAGAAGCAGTCCCTTTGACACAAGCAACTGGTAAGCAAATATCTATGTTCATCTTGAACTACATCATATGTCAGTATGGTATTCCACATTCTATAATCACAAATAATGGTGGACAATTCAAGAACAAAGACTTGGATGATTTATGTGCCAAATTTAAGATTACACAACATTGGTCATCTATCTACTATCCTCAAGGGAATGGACAAGCAAAGGCTTCTAACAAGAATCTATTAAAAATCTTGCACCGTATAGTTAATAAAATAGGAAGAGACTGGCATCTCATGATCAATCCAGCTCTCTAGGCCTATAGAACAAGTATCAGAATGCCCACTGGGGCTATGCCATTTGCTTTAGTTTATGGGTCTGAAGCAGTACTGCCTATTGAGGTTGAAATCTCATCACTAAGAATCAAAATGCATGGTCTAGTAATTGATGATGACTACAGAGTGTCTAGGTTGCAAGAACTTGAACTACTAGATGAGTTCCGACAAGCAGCGTATGATTATCTCAGAGTATATCAAAAGAGAATGTCCAGAGGTTACAACAAGAAAGTCAGACACAGAGAATTTGAGGTTGGTGATCTAGTCTTGAGAGAGAATCCTAAAAATCAATCACATAGAGAGCACAAGGGGACGTTTGAACCCAACTGGTTGGGTACCTTTGTTATCACTGCTACTTTTGGCTCTAGTGCCTATCAACTCTCAATGACTGAAGAAGAACAGCTCTGAGAACCAATCAACGTTCTCCATCTGAAGAAATTCTACGCCCAAGACATTCAGTCTATGGTAAAATGTCCTAAAAATATCTTAAAATTTGGAAAAAGTCCTTAAAAATGAACATCTTGGTGAAAACCTAACAATAGGTGCCTTGATGATTCACAAAAAAAGTAAAAAATATCAAAAGTACAAAAAAATTTGAGAAAAATAAAAATACAAAAAAAATGAGAAAAAGAAAAAGTGCCTTGGTAAAAACTTGGAAACAAGCACCTTGGTAGAAAAAATAGAATCTCTGCCAAGATGGTCAAAACCTGGCAAACGGGTGCCACTTGTTTCAAAACGCTTCATCTATCAGCGCAATCTTGGTCTTTCCCAGCTTTCAGTCTTGCTTTAGTTTGTACATATCTCTTGGTTTGTTCCTGCATTTTTATTTTCAATAAGTCAGTCTGTACACCAATCAGCTCAAGTGTTTGTATCCTATCAATGCTTAACACTTGGGGGCAACCAAAGTCATATCCTATGGCCTCCAATGTATCTTAAACGTATCATATCCAGTCAGAGTCCTTTGAAGCTTCATCCAAGTCTGTCTGTGTGTCTCATCTCCAGAAAGGATTTTGCATCTACAACAACGCAATCAAACACAAACATCAACCCAAAATGAAAACAATCTATGCTTTTTACATGCTTTTATCTCCTTGTATGCTTACCGGTTCACATTGAGATTTTTGCATATTATGTTCCCTCAAGCTCTTCGATGATGTCCTTTACAGGATTTAGAGAGTGATGACTGGGGGCATAATCTTTTCTTTGTCTTCTGCTTGTATGTGAAAATCTAACAACTTTGGAAATTTTGGATTGAAATGGTGTTCGTCTGTAAGAGCCTCTATCTCGAATTGGATGGCCATGCGTACCTCGACCATTGATACCCGAAAAATTCAAGGAAGTTTGATATAACTATTATCTTTTTTGAGTGAGTTCTTTCTACTATTGTGAAATGCGATCTTACCTAAGAATGTGAACAAATAAAGGGTCACTACAGGTAATTCACATTGGATTTAGAATGATCTCGACTGTTTGATGTGTTTGTACGCAAGGCATATTCTAGTCATCACGACGTCTATGTTTTGATGCTTATACAAATTGCTATATCAAAATGGACATGATATTCAGGTCATCTTGGCGTTTGTGCCTTGGTGCTTATATCTAATCCAACATTCCGAAAATAAAATCAATATTCATATGTCCATGGTTGTCTAACCAATGGGTGTTGTATTGATTCCTGTGCATACAAATCGATATTCATATGTCTATGGTTTCATAACTAGTGGGCATTGTATTGATTTATCCGGTTACCTAAAAAGTTCAATGATGATAACAAATCGACACATGATCAGTGACTAGGTCCTAGGTCCTAGGTTTGCATTTCATTCTGCATTTCATTTTGCACTTTGCATGATTGCATGATCTCAAAAATTATTGAATTAAACTTAAATGCTTAAACGATTCTTCAAAAATGCTAAAAACATATCATAAGAGTTGAATCTCACATGAAGGTTCCTCCAATGAAACAGCAAGTAGAATCCTTTTTCGGGATCAAAATCAAAATCTGAGATCGTTCATATTATTAACTACATGCATAATCGACCTTCAATCATCATAGAAATCTATTTTTCAACTTAACTAATTATCTTACATCAAACTATCAAAATTTCAACTTGGTCAACTATGGTCAACTCATGGTTTAATCTAGTCAAACTTGATCTCTAGGACCTCTAAACGATGCATAACGTGTTCCCGGACGTGTATAACCACTTCTCAAATCAATTAACATGCTTCTAAACTAGAAACGCTGACTTTTCTTGTCAGATTTCAATTTTAATCTCGAAGGGGGCATGGCATTGCACATCATTCAAAGTCTGTAACTCAATTCTGTCAATCAATCTTTCCTCAGTAATCAAGACAACAACCACGTCTAATTGTTGATTCATCTAAAGTCCTCATCGCTTGGGGAAAATCTATCATCTCTTGGAGCATATCAAATTCATCTAGAATCCAAATCTATCTTGTAAACTGTATCAGCTTTTCGTAACTATCGGTTCATTAGTGTTATTTCCTTGGTTCTTCGTAACTGATGGGTTCAGGTTGTGATACCAATATGATTCATACAAGGACATTGAGGTCTGGAATCGGTCACTCACTTCTTCGCAATAATAAGGTTCAGAATCAGGCATTTTGGCACTTTTTCGTAATCATCGGTTCATTGTTGATATAGCTAGCATCATCTCGATTCCTGGTCATCCTGGACCTGGGTCAGCATCTTTTTCTAATCTTTCAATCAGTTTCTATCTCAGAATCGGTTCATCTTTCAAATCAATCTTAGACATCTTTATCATACACAGACTATTTTTTGAACCACTACGCTTTGCACAGTGATTCAACGAGGGGCAAAATGTAATACCCCAAAAATGGGCTATAGGTTCATTAACCTCCTACATCTTCAATTCAAACAAAATCGACATCGAAGTCCTAACCTAAGGCACATCTGCACATTATAAAAATCCTAATTGATTTTATCCTAAATTCTGCATCGGGAAATCTTCCTAGCAATATTCCTATTTATTCTAATTATCTTTAATTTAATTATTATTTGGCGATAAATCTTATTTATCCCAAAGTTTAATTAATTGAATATTCTGAATATTTAATTAATTAGATTTAATTCTGCCACTTAATTATTTAATTAAATTTAATTAAAATTATTCTTAAATTATATTATTTAATTTTGACAATAAATCAAAAATCTTATGACTAATTGATTAAATTCTTATTTAATTAATTAAAGTCAATTGTCAAATTTAATAATATAGTTTTTGAATAAAAGTTTGATTTAATAATTGACTAACCCATACATCAATTATTTTAATTCAAAAATCAGTTAAGTTGAAGATAAATCACTTTATTTATTTAATTAATTCATGATTATTTGTGCACATTCAAAGAGCAGTTAAACTTTAAATCAAAAAATCAATTCAAGTTGTTATCTTTTTGAAACTCAACATCTATTTTGAGTTCAAAGTTGATCTAAACTTCTAATTTGAGTTAAAAAGTTGTTCTTGCATGATTTTATGAGTTATCTATTTCTAATTTCTTGTTAACTCAAAAATCAACCTGAGTTCATCAAAAGTGATTTATGACTTTTTCCATGCACCCTCAAGCCCTGGATTTCTATAAAATCAAGGCTCATCTCTTTACAAATCATCCACAGAATTTGCATACTTACTCTAGCGAATTGACATCAGATGAATCATCAAACTTCTTGTGAATCAGCATTTTGTGAGATCAATCTTGTTTTCACATCATTCTAGTTTCATATTTCATATCATTGTTAGCTTAATTTGCATATCATTTCAATCCATTTAGATTAATTTATTATCAGTTTTTCTCATCTTATTGCATCAAAAATAAATAAAAAATAGATTAATTTGCATTCATATTTTATTGCTTTCATCATTTAAATCATTCGTTTAGGTGTTGCATTGTCACTGATCTCGGTCTAATCTGAGAATACCATACTCGCACCTACTAGAAGGCAGTAAATCGCCTAGTTAGCTATATTGTTCTTATTTGCATATTTTGATTTTTGCTAACCTCTAATATTTTACTGAAGTGTTGTGTCTATAGATAGGTACAAAATTCACACACACAACATGTTGTTGTTGTCCTCAATCCTTTTGAATCCTATGGTTAGGAGGTATGAATGCAACCTCTCATACCAAGCTCTTGGAGCTTGCTTTAGCCCATAGAGAGCCTTTTTCAGTTTACAGACCATACCACCTTTTTGTGTAGATGTGAAGCCTTCTGGTTGTTCAATGTAAACTTCCTCCTCTAGTATTTCATTCAAGAATGCAGACTTGGCATCCATATAGTATACTTTGAATTTCATATGAACAGCATAGGCAAGAAGAATTATTACTCCTTCCAATCTGGCCACAGGTGCAAAGGTTTCTCCATAGTCTAGTCCAGCCTCCTGGGCATATCCTTTGCAAACCAGTCTTGCTTTGTTTCTTATGACTTTCCCTTCTTCATTCAGCTTGTTCTTGTAGACCCACTTTGTCCCAATGAAATTCTTATCTTGTGGTATAGGCACAAGCACCCATGTATCATTCTTTTCTATTTTCTCAATTTCTTCATCCATGGCCTTGACCCAATTTTCATCTTCTAGAGCTTTGCTGGTGGTTTTGGGCTCTATAAAGGAGAACAAACAAATATTCTCTCTGGTCTTTTTCCTGGTCATGACATTTGCATGTTTGTTACCAATTATATTATCAGTTGAGTGATATGTGACATACCTTGGGAGAACCAATGGTTGTTCCCAGTCAGGTTCTTCCGGTTGAGCAATTTCTTCATCATGGTCATGAACGACTTCTTGTTCATTGTCATGAGTGGGTCTATCAGCTTTAGGTGCAGCCTCCAACTCTAGATGTTTGTTTACATGTTCTTCTCTTTCATCTTAAGTTATTACTTCATTGAACTCAAAGAGATTTTCTTCATGTTGACCTTGCAAACTGTCATAATCATTATGACCAGTCTTCTTAATCAGTTCTGAATATTCATCAACTTTTACATTGATGCTTTCAATTATTTTCTCTATTTTTTATTCAGACACTAGTAAGCTTTGTTTTTGGTAGAGTAACACAGAAATATTCCTTCATCACTCTTGGGATTAAACTTCCCAGAGTACATATCTCTTTTGATGTAACATTTACTACCAAAGATTTTGAAGTATCCCACACTAGGAGTATGATTGAACCATAGTTCATAGGGGGTCTTACCAGTTCCTTTCTTGACTTGAACTCGGTTCAGTGTATAGACAATAGTGTTGATAGTTTCTCTCCAGAAGTGATGAGGAAGATCCTTCTAAATCATTAGGGTTCTTGCACAGTCAATCAGCATCATATTTCTTCTTTCTGCTACTCCATTTTGCTGAGGAGTCCTAGGTGCAGATAGTTGTCTTTTTATGTCATGTTCCTCACAGTAGTGGATGAACTCTTGAGAAGTGTATTCACCTCCTCTATCTGATCTCAAACACTTTAGGCTTTTACCAGTCTCCTTTTCCACTCGAGCCTTGTAGATATTGAACATGTGAAATGCCTCTGATTTTTCTCCGAGAAAGAGTGTGCACATCATCCTTGAGAAATCGTCTACAAAGAGCATGAAGTATTGGTCTTCGTAGTAGCTCTTAGTTCTCATCAGTCCACACAGATCTATGTGCACAAGATCTAGAACATTTTCAGCAGAGAAGGATTTACTGTTGAAACTTGTTCTTGTTAGTTTTCCTAACTAATAGTCTTTACAAACACCTCTTTCAGGTTTTGTGATCTCAGGGAGTCCTCTTACTGGTTTCTTCTTGTTCACTTTGACAATACTGTCAAAGTTTGTGGCAAAGTCTCTTATGCCATAGCCAGCTATTGTCCTCTTTGATTACAAGACAAATCTTGTTTGATTATCCTTTGACTGACTTAATGAGACATGTTCCTTCCATTGAATCCAAGTAGAACATGTTCCCTTTCCTCTGTCTACCGATTGCAACATGAGCTCCGGATTGATTCTTGACAACACAAGAACCTTGTCTAAATTCCAATAGGAATCCTTTGTTGTTCAGTTGTGCAACACTCATTAAGTTGTACTTGAATCCTTCTACCCAGTACACATCTTCACAGACATCATCATCGCTGAGTGCAATGGAACCTTTACCTTTGATAGCACAAGGAGTGTTAATTTCAAAGGTTACTGATCCACCATCATTGAGCTTCAAGCTGATGAACTTGTTCTTATCACCGGTCATGTGGTGAGTGCATCCGTTGTCAATGATCCAATCATCATGCTGATGAGATTTTGAGATAAATGTCATTTCACTTACCACTGGGCTCTCTTCCGTTATTGCAACAAATGCAATTTCTGGATCTTCAGAGTCTTCAGATTCATTGTCTCTAACTCCTGCAAGATAGCACTCCTTTGCTTTGTTCTTGAACCGGTTGCTCTTGTCTTTGTTGTCGTTGTCAGGACATCTTGTAGCAATATGTCCTATCTTATTGCAAGAAAATCATTTCAGAGGAATTTTTCCCTTGTACTTCCATTTTCCTCTGGGAAATCTCCTAGCGATGAGTGCTTCAAAGTCATCTTGCTCCATCTCTTCAGAGAGCATATTATCAACAAAATTACCAATCTTACTGGTAGAACAGTTACCAGTTTCTCTTCCCTTTTTGATGCAAGAGGTATTAATAGAAGACTTAAAAGCTGCTTCCTGAATAGGTAAGCTATTATCAAAATTACTTAATTCAAATGCAGTCAACTTACCGATTACAGAGTCTAAAGTGACTTGATCTGTAGTCACTGATCTAAGCTCTTGAATTGTAGAGATCTTGATGACATACTAACGAATGAGTGTTCTTAGTATTTTGCTAACCACCTCCTCTTCACTGAGTTTTCCTCCAGTGCTCTTGATGGAGTTAATCACTTCTTTGATTTGGTTGTTGTATTGCTCAATGCCTTCTTCTTCATTCATCCTCATGTCATCATACTTTCCTCTGAGGCTTTCAACTTTGGCTCTTTGTACATTTGGGTCCCCTCCATATACTAGTTGCAGCTTAGCCCACATCTTGTGAGCAGTTTCTAGATTTTCAATCTCAGCATAGACATGATTTGGTAGTGTATTGGCTATCATATCCATGGCAGTTGTGTGTTTAGTCTTGATCTTCAATTCATCAGGAGTCAAGGTGCCAATGGGTTCACTGTAATTGGTGGTTACATGAGTCCAATATTGATCTTCAGTGGTCTTCATGTACAACTTCATTCTACTACACCACAGAGTAAAGTTTTCCTTTAAAAACTTTGGTCCTTCCTTTCTCATCATCTTAACTTTTTCTTTATGCGATTAAGCAGTAAAGAAAAGAAACCGAGGCTCTGATACCAATTGACAGTCCCAACCGGTGCTGAGAGGGGAGGGGTGAATCAGCACCTATAAAACTTATTCCTAAATAAATCTAATGAAATATACTTATAACTATAAGCAAAACAGATTCAAGCATAAAAGTAGCATCAAGCAATCAATCACAAAGTGACACCAGATTTATCATGTGGAAACTCAAATCGGGTGAAAACCACGGTGTGAGGAGACCTCACAAATTCTGCACTCATCTGAAGTGCGCCCTGTTAGGAGTTTTCCATGTTAAAGGATTACAACGCACTATTAGATGCGACCCAATTAAGAGATTTGATACAATAAGGCCGGTTAGTGTCTGCCTGGTTAGAGGACTTAGAACACCTGAAAAGATGTCACCCGGTTAAGGGATTTAGTACAAGGGACCTATTAGAGTCCACCCAAAATATTAAGATTTAGCTATTGTAGTTATTAGAAAGCAATAGAAGGATTTGACCTTTTACAAATGGTTTTGCATAGCTTGATAAGATCTCTATTATACTCAACTAAGAAACATCACTGGTCACCACTGGTATGTTCTCATTTTCTATTGTGCTTCTCTACAGACTCTTCTCTCTTTTCTTCTCTTTTCTATTCACCTTAGCTTCTTCAGCGTACAGGTTCACTCTTTGCTTTGGCAGAATGAGGGCAACCTATATTCTTAACAAGCAAAAGAATATATAAAGTCCTTGCCCTAATCGTGATTCTCATGCACGACCTAATTTAAGATCTTCGGATTCATCACCTAGTGGAGTATTAGTTCACTGAGGAAACATCTGATGCATGCCCTTACTTTATCTACTTTACGAAGAAAACAATAAATGTGTGTCAAGCACCTTTCCTTTGTATGAGATAACTCCATGTTTTAAAGCCAAAGACTTCGACTTTAAAACCTTTAAACGCGCCTCAAACTGATCACCATGTTAACTCAAAGTCTTCCAGATTTAGTGCAGTAAATCCCGGGCAAAGAGTTGGTTACACAAATAATTGACTATGACTTCCTCGGTTCATCTTATCATACCGAAGTCTTTTCTTGATCGGTTGAGATCCTTATGTTGTGAACAGGTAAGAACTTTGACCTGTTACCTTTCCTTCCACTGCTTACTGGTTGCACCCTTTCCTTGGTTGCATTGTCGACACTGGTTGTTTGTTCCTCAATTGCTGATGCACTTGGCTTAGTGACCAGTTTCTCTTGATGAGCAGATATAATCTTTTCTTTCTTGCACAATGTCACCGGTTGCCAAACCAGTCTCTTTACATACAGATCCACCTCTGGTGTTTACCTTAGATCTTTGGACCTTAGATTGAGATGTCAAACACCTCTTTCCTCTTTTGCCAATCAATGACAATACTTAATTGTCATGTACCAATAGTAAGCTTACTAGTTACCATCTCTTGATGCCAACACATAATATTATCTTCACAACATTCAACATAAGAAAAATGAGAGCCAAAACTCAATTTATAGAGTTTTAATGAAAAGTTAGGGCAACACCAAAATAGGGAAACCCCAATAATAAAATAATAAACTTTAGCCCTTATAATATTTCACTTAAAAACAACCTGAAGTTGTCACTGTCTAGGTCTTGCCCAAGGGGGTTGGTGTGAAATGATTTCACATAAAACATAGTCACTTTATAGAATATTTAAATGAAATAATAGAATAATATTTCATAGCCCTCAAAAAACCTAAAATTTAAGACTGCAATTTGAAGCTGATGAAAGTTTGAAACTAAGAATAGTTTCCGAAAAGAGGATTTGCTATAAATAGTGATATGCTAAAAATAGGCAAAACCATCCAAACCCTGAAATTGAAGATACTGCTCTCTGTTGTTGAGGGCAACTATGACTGGGACCGATCAGATATAACACTTAGTAAAAATAGTAATGTGCTAAAAATGGGAATGTTCCCCAAAAGTCTTGAAACTAAAGATGCTACTTGCTAAAGTTGAGAGGTTGAAGCTATGATCAACTACCAAGAATAGAGGTTACTATAAATAGTACCTGCTAAAAATAGTAGGTCAACCAAAACTCTCAACTATCCAATCAATATCCAAACTAACACTTATTTAAAATAGTAGCTAACTAAAAAAAGTAAGTTTGGGACAAGTTCAAAACAACTCCAAAAAGTGTCATTCATCTCCATTAATTTGTCTGAACACACTGGCAACATCAAAACACCTCTCTAATGCTACTAACACAAACCAAAAGACCAACAACAGCTGCACTACAAGAGAACCAAAAAATTGGGACATTACATACAGCCAACTAGAAAAAGCTACAAACAACAAGATAAATCCTTCAATCTCCCTCAAATTGGCCTCCCACAAATCTTCTTTGAATATACTCTATAAATTGAAGATACAAACCACCATTAAATCTCCCAAATTGGATCTTTCACCAATGTAGAAGATATTCCTTGCTAAGGTTTTTGTCTTCATAAAGCCACTAAATGAACAAGTTCAACAAGCAAATGTATTCTCCAAAATATCAATTTCAAGTATAATAAATAAGCTCCAAAAACTAACTTTTATAGCCCTCCAAATCCCACACATAGTAAGAGGTACTTTTTAATTTAACAAAAACTCCTTGTCTCTTCCATAAATAGGCGCCCCCTCCGATAAAGACTTTTGTTTAATATTTACACTTTAATTTATCATGTGAGCGCCTATATAGTCCATTATTAGTCCCACCTATATATATATATATATATATATATATATATATATATATATATATATATATATATATATATATATATATATATATATATATATATATAGAGAGAGAGAGAGAGAGAGAGAGAGAGAGAGAGAGAGAGAGAGAGAGAGAGAGAGAGGCGGAGACTTATGTTTTCACTGGATTACTTTCTATTAGTTTGCCTTGAAACTTGTACATTATATAAAAATTAAGTATCATTTGTAACGTTTGTAAGTTGTTTGATTTTTATTTTATTTTTTTTTAAGAATATTTCTTTTTTGATTGGTTGTTCAAATTTTTGCTGGGGGTAAAATTATTTTTCCATTCACAAATTCAAAAAAATTGTCCAATCAATAAAAAAGTAGCACAAAAAAGTAAATATTTTTTTATTTTAATATTTTTATAGCAAATATCTTGTTACTCCCTTCAACCCCAGCCAACACGATTCTTGAAACGGATACGGCCCTATTGAATCGAATACATGATCTCAGTTTATTGAGTACGTAAAAATGAATGTACCTGTCCCCTTCATTTCAAGGACTTCAGAGCTTTAGTGGGAATCTCAATGTTTTCCCCTTGAGATATAAGTGCAGATAATTCGGTACAAGTAATTAGTCTTAATTTAGTACAAATAATATGATAATGGGTTGTTAATTTTTTAAAATAATTTTTATTAATATTAATAATTATTATTATATTATGTAATTAATTGATTTAAAGATATATATTATATGCAAAATTTTAAAATTTAATAATCATTTATATAAATAAGAATACAAAATAAAACATACAATAATATAAAAATATATTTATTAAAAAAATTAGTATTATTTATTCATATATATTTAAAAATTTAATAATAAATTATATATGTAAATGTTATAGAATTTATAATTTTTTTTTATTTTGATAGTAAGTATATTATAGCATATACTTTGATTATGTATTATTAACAAAAAATAATTATATTATTTCTAAAATAATTATATTATTTCTAAAATAATTATATTTATTAAGAATGTTTTATTGTTTATCTATATATATGTATTTTTAAAATTTTAGATGATATTCATTAGAGAGTTGTAAAAATATTTGATATATGACAAGATTATTGTGTTAGTTTTATTTTTGAATGTTGTAATTATATAAAATATAATTAAATGTAACAAATTTATTTTATTTTTTTAATTTAAAATCTTATAATATATATGAAAATATAGAAATAAATTATTTTGTATAACAATTTTTAAAATTAATAAAAAATAGTAAATAAAAAAATTTAAATATTAAAAATAAAACAAATTAACTTATACAAGCATCTTATTGGGAAACGTTTAAACAACAAAACTGAAACACATATTTTACCAATGGGGACACTTAGCTTTTTTTACAAACTATCTAGGGGGACACTTAGTTTATTTATAAACTCTTCTTATAAATTATGCTTATAAACTCTTAGATTTTTTTTATAAATTTTTCTTATAAATTATGCTTATAAACTTTTCTTATTTAAAAAAAAAATTTCAATTTCATTAAAAAAGATAATTTAAAACTTTTTACACTACATTTAGATTTTAATCTGTGTATTAGATTCTTATGCAACATTAGTCTTTTTTATATGAATAGAGAAATAAAATATAACATTAGAAATTATCTTTATCATTTCAAGAATAATTTAATTTAATTTTTAAAAAAATTATTATTTTTTATTATTTTTAAAAGTTATATTAATAAAATATATTAGTGCACAATATTATTTTTTATATACATGTGTACATTTTAGCGTGGCGATGCATCGTTTGGTTTGAGGTAATCTTTAAACATTTACCGGCAGCTTATGGAAAAGTTTTAAAACTTAGTAAATCAAAATTATGCTTATTCATTAACTTAGCAAAACCTTGTCAAGCAAGTATACAGGTGAGTTACTTACTCTCCTCCAAAGCTAATTTTCTCTCAATTTTAATTATTTTTTTCATTAGGCGGGACTTATGCTGTAACACAGCTCTTGTTAAATCAAAAACCGATAAAGTTAAATATTCAATTTAAATTTATAACTATATAACTTAATCGTTATTTAATTTAAATACATTGGACAGCATTAAACCCAAGTAACATCATACACTGCATCCACCGACATATCTGAAAACAGAAATACTGGCAATTGGCTTAGTCAATGCCTGGGCTGACTTAATAAAAATGGTATGGGAATAGCTGTCTAAAACCACTCCATAAAAAGACGTTATGCAAATCTCAAGTGTCTAAGCCCAATGAAACGCCTGAAAGTACCAAAAAGTTGGATCAAATTGTCATCATGAGTCCTCTAACCCTAACTCATTATGCTACAGGAACCCACTAAATATGCTACCAGTCCATAATGGTGAAATGGTTAGGAATGGAACATTACACCAACCCTTGAACCCAACTATCCACTCTCTCAATACTAAGTGGAGAACCCCAATCGAGCTCTTTACAAAATGACCAGAATGAGAAGGAACCCAACCAAACAAACAACCAAGCCGCAATCTATGCAAGGATTGATGCAAGCAACTAACCGGAGGGCCACTTCCTACCCCCTACCTTCCTCTCCTAACCTACCCATACCTCCTTTACTGGATCAGACAACTACCCCTACCTAACACAAGCAGCTGAACCATCAACCCATTTACAACTGAAAATTATTTCTGTACAATTCCAATATAATGTCATCAAGCAAACACAATGTTAGCAATAGAAAGGAAAACATGACCCAAACCTGCTTCCAAATACCAGTAGCAGAATACAGGTGGAGTTCTTTCATTAGCATAGTAGTAATAAAGACATAATAGGGTCTTGCCAGCTCTGCCCTATAAGAACACTGTGCTAAGAATTTTCTTTTGCAACATTTTGCAAAAAAATGTCATTAGGCTTGCTATGTACCTCATTTCCAGTTCCTGAATATACTCGTATTGGCATATAGGCAGCTCTAAACAAGCAATCACTGCTTCCTTTAGTGCCCAGTTGTAACCCAACAAGATGTAGCCAAAAGAGTGCTCTTTGCTTATGTTTATCCAAAAAACTAGGAATATATATACTATTTGAGGAACTCATGTAAAGAAAAAAAGTTCCTTGAACATTAAGCAGCAGATAAAACTCTGCTAGTATTTTATTTTGCATAACCTGAATGCTTCTAATAAAGACAATAATTTGGTAATAAGGCATAACATTACAACTCTCACATCAAATTTACATTTAATATTACAAAATTCCAAATAGCAAACTCAAGGGAATGCAAATGTTGATTTACTTGCAGTGGAATCCAGAGACTATGTCAATAAAGGACTCTACTGATCAATTATAAATTATTCCGGCAAAACTTTATGTCAGACACAGAGGACAGATCTCATACACTAGCAATTGCTCTATAACCACCTTCTTCAAGCTGTTTTGCCAATGAAGCATCTCCAGTTCTCACAATGAGACCATTCTCCTAAGCATACCAAAGAACTGTAATTAGAACTGATAAAAAGAATTTGCATTCATGTTACTGTTGCCCTCAATATTGAATTACGAACTCCTTAGTTAGTTTGATGCTTCCACTTACGATTATGTGCACGTATGTAGGCTTTATATATTCCAGAAGACGCTGGTAGTGGGTGATCATCAACACTGCATTTTTAGGAGTTAATAATCCATTTACAGCCTTTGCAACATCTTGTAAGGCATCAACATCCAATCCAGAGTCAATCTCATCTAGAATAGCTAAATCAGCCTCAAGTACCTATGAAAATAAAAATCAAATTCAGTCAAGCCCATTATTTTCTGCATAAAATAATCATTGCACTCAAATTAAGTATTTATGATTGAATAAAACTGCAGGGTGCCTGAACGCAAAATTTTATCAAACCAATTATATTCCAAATGCAAACAAGATATTGGTTAGTTTCATTCTTGTCTTCCATTAAAAGTAAAGGTAATCATAAACAATCTTTAGTTCTTAGTTAAAGAATTCAATTTTCACAGTTAGACATAATATCACATATCTGATACTGCTGCAAATTTTTACTTCTGGTATTTTTAATCTCCACGCTTGAAGGAAATTATAATGTCAAAACTTTAAGGTGGTCTATTAGTACATGTCTGCCAATTCAATTATACATGAGTAAAATAATTCTTTTGTTTTTTGATTGAATATATAACTGTTCGAATATCCAAATGAAAAAGAAATCCATAAGATCACTAAAACTATGCACCTATGTTCAGATATATAGAAATAATTAAATTAGACAAAAGTAAACATGTCAGTCTAAAAGGCAATGTAAATCTGCCAGGAAGAAGAATGTCAAAGAGCTTTAGCAACCCCTGCAGCTGAGCAACACATAAACTATAATGTCCCCTTTTTAGCTCACCATGGTTGGTGGTTTGGATTAGCCTATTAATGGCCCTCGTAAGCTAAGTCAGTTGGTTAGAGGGTTCCAATTGGCAGCTCAGTAGACCAATTCCCTTCGAGAGGTCAGAGGTGTTAAAGATTGCTCTTCGTTTGGGTCAGTTCGGTACACTTACTATTTATAGTAAGTCATTTATCTGACATTTCTATATTTGGCAAGGCCCCTGGACCAGCCTCAATAGCCATGATGACCCTTGGCATCTTTGTTGATCGAGTATTCAGGGATTTTAGCAAATCAGGGGTTGATAGAGGTGGACCCTTACTATTTTTAATAAGACAATTGGATGTGTAGTGGGAACAATAGTGGATCTCTTGGTTCTGACATAATTGAGAAATAGTGAGTATTTTTGGAGTTATGATCTTTTAATTATTAATAAAATAATACTTTATTAATAATTAATTAAAAAGTGCACATCATTAAATGTTATTTGACTTTATTATTAAAAGAGATTATTTAACGATTATAAAGTCAAATTATAAATTGCATGAGGAATAATGTAAAGTGTCAATTTAAAGGGAAATGTAAGTGATTATTAAGATATACTTCATATTATTTTGTTGTGCACCAAATGGAGGGAAATATATTAAATTATTATATTTCGAACTTTGCACCAAAAGCACATAAGTTCTTTAAGTTATGCAAGGTGTAAGCTTCAAGCTCAATTTGTATTTGGTGAGTTATAAAAAAGCCTTCATATGAGGAAATTGAGGCATTCATAACTTGTGCATTTGCTTTTGTTGATTTGGGTGAAGTCAAGGGTTTGAAGAATTTCAGCGTGGTAGAATTGTGAATACTACACAGGCTTCAGCACTTTGAATTGGTGAAACATCCAACTAATTGTGCAATCCAGCGATGGCTTTATACAAAAGCCATGTTTGAGTTTAAGGGTGAAGATTTGATGTTTTGAATCCAAAGATATCTCTGGAATTGCTACAAGTTGAAGCAATTGGTCTGCATGTCAAGTTTTCAGCCATAAGAATTGGCGTGATTCGTCAATAAGGCAGCCGCAGTCCCGTATAGCAGCCACATGAAGCAAGGAAGGTCAACACAGATGTCTGCAAGGGTATGATTAGAAGGATAGATGACTCTTGGTTGCATTTCTTCAACTCAACTCATAGCTGCAATTCCATTTGGGTGCCATTACTCCTACGATATCATTCAAGTTCCTCATTAAAGCTTTAAATTTATTTCAGATTTGATATCTGCAATTGATATGTATTGCATACATTAATAAATTTAATTAGGCACTCTTAGTTTGGCATTTGCAAGTATTTAGATTACCTTTCATTTATTGTTTTCATTTCAAAATATCAAAAAGCATACATTTCAAGTAACCAAAAAGGTGTTTAAACATTGCAAAGACCAAACATGAGTCAGAGCTTGCATGCAAAGTGTTTGACAAAATGTCAAACACCCAAAAATTGAAACAATTCAGTGTTTGTTGGAGTTAGAACTCCTCGGGGTTCTTACATAAACTTCCAAGTTGAATTTTATATATCCATGAACAAAATTTCCAATTATTCAATATGAAGAGCATAGCCCGCTCTTCTTGTGCTTAAGCTATGGTATCTGGAACAAGATTATTCCCATCCTACTCTAAAAACCGCTAAAGTTCTGAAAATGTTTATCCTAATTTCAATCTCTCACAAACTAAGTTATCGGTTCGAATCTGGATGCGGATGCGGGTACAAGAACCCGGTACGTGGATATATGAAAAAAAAAATTGGGGGTTTTGGGTGCATTTGGGTACGTTTTGTATATATATATATATATATATATATATACAAAAAATGCAAGAAATATACAGAATTAAAAGTCTAATGCTTATAGATGATTGAATTACTTCCCTTAATTTAAGAGAAAACACTATAATAAACCATACTATGTATCATATAGTTTTTGTTTTTTGTGACAATGCCATCTTATTACACGAAAAAATAAATCTTTGATCTTCCGTTACAAATAAGATAACTATATTAAAATTAAAAGGGACAAAACCTATGTTCATAATCATCGGCATAGCCTAAGGAGCTAAGCCAAAGATTATTCTTCAATGTAACAACTTTCAAGATATTTAAATACAAATTCATTTAGTTCAGAAAGGTGGAATATCCTCTACTGGGAATCCTGGATTATATAAATAATAAATAATGGATGGCGGAATTGCAATAAAATGTCCTACGTTAGCATTCTTGACGATGAAACTGATTCAACAAGACTCCTGCTGCACTTATTTAAGCCATGGTGTGCATGTGAATCCTCGGCACTTCATGTTTATCTCTGCAACAAGAAATGGGAAACAGAGCAGATAATGATAAGAAACTGGGGATGCACACCAGAGAGCACCCACAGGGAGATTTTATGCTCCCTGTGCGCACCCAAACGGATCAGAACCAGGATCCGCACCAGGAAGCATCCGCACCCGGATTCCTGGGCAAACTGAACGCACCCGGTAACACAGCTCACAGATATTATAGAACATAGCCTGCTTGTGAATCACATTTGTATCATAGGAAAAGACAGAAAATGTAAAGTCGTCCCAATTTCATGTGATATGTTATGTCATAAGGAAGGAAAAGACAATAATTTTAGACATTTTTGCTAGTTCATAAATTTAAGTTTTGAGAAATCTAATGGCAGGAGCTATAAGGAAAATTAAAACCTCTGATATTTCCTATGCTTTCCACAGATAGCTTTGCTGCAAAATGTCTGCATTGTCATAGCAATGGGGGCTGGCATCTTTCATGTCTTAAATAACTTCAGCACTTCTATGAATCACAGAGCAAACTTCCTATCTAGTTAACTCTTTTGAATCTGAAAATGAGAACAATTGGACTCAAAATGATTAGGCAATTCAGAGACTTCTAAACTTTCTTGATGGAGGAGACTCACAGAGTCCTGTTTGTACAGTTGGAAGTTCAAGCCACATTTTTTCTATCGATCTAGATGTTCACATTGATTATAAGATCCATACTTCTTGACAACTCAAAACTCTAAAATAGCTTGGGATTAAATACTCTGAAGAACATAATTATCATTATCATGTAGTGTCAAAGGAAATTATTCCTTGTTGAAATAATGAAAATTTCATGTAACTCTTATATGCAATTACATATCGAAAAATATCACAATCTGGTGCAAAATTGGTCTCTTCACTATACATTTGACCCTATCTGATCTGTTCCTACAAATTTTCCCATGCATTTCATATGTTTTGCACCTCCCATGTCCAGACATCCATTTCCCACACATATTTTACCTCTCCCTTGTCCTGGGTCAATTCTGCAGGGAGAGATCAATACCACACCACAAAGAACTGACCTCAAAAATTCAAAATTTTAAATTTTGATCACTCCCACCTATTTCTTTCCACCCACTAACCAACTAGGTACACATTTTGAGTAATTATTGCTTTGTAGTGGCATTTGAAGGCATTTGTTTGGACATTAATTCACATCCAAGCACCAACCAGAATTTATTTAACAATCAGTCACATAAAAGGAGCATTCATCGTAAGAATCTTTCAGTTTGGATCACTAAAAAGATTCTAAGCTGCATCAAAGTTGTTCAAGGACATTTGCACACTTGCTGGTCATTTGCCACCTTTACCAAGGTCATAAAGATGACCATTTCTAAGATACTGACCTAGGAGAACTTGACCCTAGCGATCTAGCAGCCTCCCCAGGGGTTTTTAAATACCACCAGCCCTTGACAATCAGAAAGAAGCATATTTCTAGGTAGACTGAAGAAAAAAGGTACAGTACCTACCAATTTAGATCCACAGACCACAGTACAGATCCGCACCCAAAGAAGTAACCCAGATCTAAAAAATTGATTCAGAAACGGTTGCAGTTCTGCATAAAATTCCAAGGAGCACACAGAACAAGGATGTCATTTTTTGCACATCAGAATATTTGAATCTGCACTGCATCAAATTTATTCATTAACATCAGTTATAGAGCTATGTATATTCCTTGTATTTGCTTTCCCTTGAATAATTATCTAGTGTCAACTCTCACATAAATTGATACAGGTTGATTGTGTTTAGTTGTGCACATTTCATTTTATTAGCCTAGATTACGCTTAGGACAGGTCGTTTTCCTTTATACTATTTGGTGAGTCCATCCAATCTTACAGCCCTAGAGTTTGACCTTAGAATTTATACTCTCTGTTTCAGGGTTTCAGATCTGGCATTTCTAATTGCATCATTATTCTTTAGATATTTCTGGGGTTTTATTCCTATTCAGTCCTACGTCATTGATATATATTTTCTCATAGGGTTGTTTATCGTGTGATATCATTTTTTCTCACACTATGCACCCTTGGCTACCTTGTCAGGGTTTCATCTTGAGATCGAAACTTTAATGTTCCTAATTTATAAATCTAAAAGTGAGTTTTTGTGCCTTATTTTCCCATCTTCATTGTTTTGCTTATGACATGAGTGACTCATGATCTTAATCTTTCATTGAGAAGAAGTGGTCATTTAAACCCTAGCATGACTGTCCAATTTAGTGAACCTGAAATCTATTCAAATACTGTTAATGTTAAGACCATGGAGGATGTGATCATGATGAAAGGAAGCAGAACACTTCATACACTAATCGATGAGAAGAGGTACGTGCAACTAAGTTAATATACAAAAAAATACATAAGTATACCATAACACAGTTTACGTGGAGAAAACTCCACTGGAAGAAGAAATCCACTCTCCAAAAGCAAGACTAATTGTATTACCCGGCAACAACAGTTACAATAGAAAATCCAGGTTATGCCTCACAAGATTATCACCAACATGTAAATCTGGGGTAATTCCGTCAACATAATGCTACCTGCAAAATAACCATTGCTAAACTCCATCCCAAACACCAATAAATGGATGAAGCATGAATTAGAAACAGTCAAATGGTTTTGGAAAACCGTGAATTCCAAAAGAGGCCAAATCCCATGGCACAAACTCCATCGCCTCCCTTGGTCTTGGTATTCTAGGTTATTTTTGTCATATTCCTTACACTGTCATTTTGTCATTCCTTCTCATATTTGACCATCCAAACTTGGGTGCCCTAATTTGGCTTCACTGTGCATTTAGAGCAGCACTATGGCATGTGCCATTAGACAGTCGTAAAGCTGGTCAAGATCCTAGTGTAACCCAACTATAATCATGCTCTTACATGTCATAAGAATCTACATAACTAACTCCCACCCTACAATGGCATAATGACACTTTAGACACATAGTCCAAGATGACCAACACGTGGCAATGAACACCACCTCAGAGTGAGATGCCTCCTCATAAAAGGACAAAATAATAAACAAAGATTGACTACAAGTAAATGCTAAACATAAATGAAAATAAACATTGGAAATGCAAGGTTGAGACTCCTTTTCCCAACACATGATAACCATGTGGCACAACAAATGTTTGTTAAAAAGCTTGCTAGTTTGGCTCATGCAAAAAGTCATGCACAACTGGCCAACATGACACATAACATATTTATCAACAAGCCACAAGGTTTAGAGGCCTTGCAAACTATAACTGTTTAGATTGTTTCATCTACAATTGTGTTGGTTGCATATACTTCCTCTCCCTCTCCTACCATGATTGCATCTTCCACCATTCATCCACTTCCATTGTGCATCCCTATAGTGCTATCACTACCTCTACTAGTGTCCTATTACAGTATCTTTCATTTTCCTACCTTCTACCCTCTATATGTCTGCCTTCCTTCTAACAATTACTCTTTTGAGATATTTGCATCTCATATGAGGTATTAAATATCTATTACTATTTTCTCTATAGCTAAACCTATCTATCAACCACACTTTACTGTGTCATTCCTACTTACTCCACTTACCTCTCTAGTCTCTACCATGTCCCACACTGTTGCCTTCTTCCCAAATATTGACTAGCACCATTCCCCCTTCACAACCCACAACTCAAATGCTACTTTCTTCATGCCCTATGACCAATGTTTATAATTATGTAAGTCGTCCATCCATAGTTGTGATCTCACCCCTCACAACCTCATTATACCTCCTTCATTGTTTAACATGCACACAACACAAACCTAGTTTCCACCAATGCCTTGGACAAACTTTGAAAAAAGATGGGTAATCTTAAGAAGGAAATCAACAACAATAAGAATGATTCTATTCCTTATAATCCACCAAAAACACATGCTATTATTATTTGAGGTGGCCACATAACTGTTGCCAATACAGTTTGTGGCCCATAGATTCAAGCTCTATAATGGAAAAGGATACCCAAGCGTTCAAATACAATCCTTTGTAACTGCTTGCATAGACTTTGCATATGATGACAAGTCATTCGCCAAGTTATTTCCATGAACCTTAAAGGATTATACTATACAATGGTCTTATTATATACCTCTCGTTTCAATACAATTCTTTGATGATTTAGCTACTGCATTCTCAAGACATTTTCACATCAACATGGGTGGAAGATAATAGTGAATGATCTTACTAGGTTACCTCAATGAAGCAGTGAACCTATAAATGATTATGTCATCCACTTCAATCTTTGTGTGGTTAAGTAAAACACCAATTCAATGACGAGTTATTAATTATATTTCTTGAACGAAAACTTCGGATTATTAAGAACAATCTACATTTGAGAAGCTTTCCCTCAATAGAGATACATATACATGTTTGAAAAATATCCAAGCAAAACTCATTGCATCAAATACATTGAAATATGGATTATTATCTCAATCATATTACACCTCAAAGTTTCGAAGGCCGGATACTTTTTACGAAGAGTAATGATGTGAAGGAAAATATTCATCATGTTGCTACTACTTTTCCTTTTCATTTAGCCAACTGCTTCTAGGAAGTTTGTGAATTTACAAGAATTCTTTGGTGATGTACTTAAAAGTTTATTTAGTGCTGTTAATGTTTTCTAGCTTGAGTCGGATAAACATTATGAGTCAATACTAGTGAAGATATGTATATATATATATATATATTAGAGAAATATTAGAGAAATTAATATAATACTCGAGATATTCTATATATATATATATATATATATTAGAGAAATATTAGAGAAATTAATATAATACTCGAGATATTCTATATATATATATATATATATATATTAGAGAAATATTAGAGAAATTAATATAATACTCGAGATATTCTATATATATATATATATATATATATATATATATATATATATAATCATAATTGTCATTATATTAATTACATAGTAATGAATAGGCATGTCCCATGAAGGGACATGTCTCTTCTTGGCTCATTCTAAATATATATGCAAGAGATTGTTGCATTTGGAATACACATACAATACAAGAAGTGCTATTACATTTGCAATCATCCTAAAACATTAACATGGTATCAGAGCCAAGTTGCAAATGTAAGAAAGTAGTTTGTTGATGGTGAATGTGTGACTGTCTCACAAAATAGTCTCAGTACGAGGACCATATCTCACAAATGAACTGTTGTATTTTGCTAAATTTTGGATATGTTGGTGATAAACAAATTTAGAAGAATCTCACCGGAGCGATTGGAGAGAAAATGTCAGGTTAAAAAGTTATGACCGACTGTGTACAGGTCTATGCAGAAATCTGTAAAAGAGCGAGGTTCCTTCTTTAAAAGCCTAACCTCTTGAAGGAAGATCCGATCATATTGAAGGTTGTAATAGTGTATAGAACCTTTGGATATTCAAGATAGGTCATGTGAATAATTATGGTAATGTTCAAGAGCGGTGACATCATCTTGTGAATTTGCATGATATTTTCTATATGGGCTCACCTTACAGAATGAAATGCTTAAAATTTATAAAAGATAAGTATTTCATGTTTTATTAATGCACTATATCTCTTATGCACATAATTTTTGAGTTTATAATTCATGCTACACTATTGGTTAGTAAGTCTTGCATGCTTCTATCTTTGGTATTTCTCTTCAGGATAGTTTAGTTTTTTGAACTATTTGTAAATCTCTATCTAAAATACTTTCAGGACGAATCAAGAGGCATATGTGATTGCATTCAAGAGAGAAAGAGCTTGATGCTTGCAGTCATGGGATCGAATTGATGGCTGAAACATTTCTTCAAAGAAATAAAATATCATTTAGAGGGACAAACCTATAGAAGAAACTTTGGACGAGAAGGTCAGAAGGTTGATATCACATTCAGAAGAAGTTTGACGAACCATCAGAGGCAACCTTGGACGAAAAGGTTAAATGTTGATGTTAGTACTCAAAGCTTCAGAGGGAGTCAGTACAACATCTAGAGGATCTACCTTATTTGATTTCCAAGGATCTTGGTCATATTGATTCAGAGGGAGTAAACCATATCGAGATGGTTTCCCTAGTTACCAGGAAACTATAAAAGGAAAAAGAATTGTGATTCAAATTATGAAATTCCATGTATGTGAACTAGAAGGCTTTTATGCAGATATCTAGGTCATGATATTCCTACATAGATGGTTGGTCATTCAAGAAAAGAGCTTAATGCAGACTAATAAACAAAGACACGACTTGCTCGCAGAAGGTTGATATTAGATTCAGAGGGAGTATGATAGTTCATCTAAAAACAACCTTGGACGAGGAGGTGAGGAGGTTGTTACAAAACCTTAAAGGGAGCATCCAAGAGGACTATGATCATGAGATTGAGTCCTATGTGTGCTGGCTGAAATGCCTTTATGCTAACTCCTACATAACTTGGGGTTCACCTAGAGTGATGCAAACTATATAAGAGATATAGTGCATACGTATGCTATTCAAGGTACATTATCACTACAAAACATATGGCTGATATTCTCACCAAGTCTCTTGCTAGAGAGAAGGTTGTATACTTTCAAGATAAACTTGGTATGATGGAGAATGAAGCCTTAGATGAAAAGGAGTGTTAACATATATGATCTATTATCTTGTATGTTATTGCATTCTTCTCTTTGAAAGAGAAGTCTAAGGTGAAAGCCCTTGTTTCCACCCTTTGGGATGAGCCATGATGGATCCACCCTCTGAGATGAGTCAAGGTGGATTTCATGTGTATAACTCTAGGACTTATGGGCCCTCCTGTGAACATTGGAGAAAGGTGACGACTTTTCGACAATGAACACTTGTATTTGATTGATGTTGTGAGGTGACAACTTTGCAACATCTCCATCATGATGGATATCATGTGACTTGATATCCATGGACATGTCATGATGGTTAGGATCTCTTAAACATCATGGTAGATATCATAAGGCTGATATCATTAAATAAACCATAGATGATTTAGAGATCTTCATGGTGGATATTATGTGACGTAATATTTGTAGACATGCCATGATCAGTCTATATGGTAAGTATCACATATGTGATACTAGTGCACATACCATACTAGATATTTTGAGTACTTGGGTGAGTATCATGGATTTGATACTTGGAGACCATTACTCATGATAATCATTTTGAGCAATTGGTGAATATCTTGTGAGTTGATATTTGGAGACCATTGCTCTGAGTACTTGGTAAGTATCATGGACTTGATACTTGAGGACCATTACTAGTAATATCGGTAAAATGATATAAATTTAAAATGATTATCTATACTCACATTGAGTACTTGGTGAATATCATGGACTTGATATTTGGAGACCATTACTCTAAGTACTTGGGTGAGTATCATGGATTTGATACTTGGAGACCATTACTCATACTAATCATTTTGAACAATTGGTGAATATCTTGTGAGTTGATATTTGGAGACCATTGCTCTAAGTACTTGGTGAGTATCATGGACTTGATACTTGGAGACCATTGCTAGTAATATCAGTAAAATGATATAAACTTTAAATGATTATCTATACTCACATATTACATTAAGGTAATATATTTATCCTCCCTAGCTAAGAGGGAGTGTTAATGATTATAGCATTTTTGTGTAGCCATGGTGAGGCATCAGAAGTGTTGACATTGGATTGATTTATCCTCCCTAGCTAAGAGGGAGTGTTAATGTTTTGTAGCTTCAGTTGGATAAACATTACGAGTCAATACTAGTGAAGATATGTATATATATATTTATATATGAGGTATATATATATATATATATATATATAATGTAAATATTAGAGATATTATATATATATGTATGTATATATAATCATAATTGTCATTATATTAATTACATAGTAATGACAATTATGATTATATATATATATATATATATATATAATATCTCGAGTATTATATTAATTTCTCTAATATTTACATTATATATATATATATAAGAGAAATTAATATAATACTTGAGATATTATATATATATATATATATATATATAATCATAATTGTCATTATATTAATTACATAGTAATGAATAGACATGTCCCATGAAGGGGCATGTCTCTTCTTGGCTCATTCTAAATATAAATGCAAGAGATTGTTGCATTTGGAATACACATACAATACAAGAAGTGCTATTACATTTGCAATGATCCTAAAACCTTAACAAGTGCTAATTTGATTAATCTTCCAAACTCATTGCATCAAATACATTAAAATATGGATTATTATCTCAATCATGTTACACCTCCAAGTTTCAAAGGCCAAATACTTTTTATGAAGTGTAATGATGTGAAGAAAAATGTTCATCATGTTGCTACTACTTTTCCTTTTCATTTAGCCAACTACTTCTAGGAAGTTTGTGAATTTACAAGAATTCTTTGGTGATGTACTTAAAAGTTTATTTAGATCTTCCTTTGGCATGTCCTTTGGATCCAAACATATCACTTTCTAGATCCTGTAATCATCAAGCATTTTGCAATTTCCATAGAATTAAAAGTCATTATATTCAATCATTCATGGATCTCAAGCACAACGTATAAGGCCTCATTAATAACAATATGATTTGTGTTGAAGGTGTCAATGACAATGGAAATCCTTTGGTTGCACTTGCAAAGATTGGAAATTCACACAAATTCCTTTCTGAATCATACAAGCAACATAGAGGCACATGATATTATAGGACGAGGATAAATGATAATGTGGCTGATGATGTCGAATCTCATGATACATCATATACACATGCTTTCGTAGAGGCCCCTGGAAGTTTCACAATATCTGCAATTCACTAAGCCCCTGGAAGTTCTCCTACGAGTCGCTGATGGGGAGAATCCTGAGATTGGCTACATATATTAGGGCATGAATAGGGCCAAGGAGGCCATTAGATCCATTTATGGAGGAAATGAGAGTAAGTATCGTCCCATTTGGGAGATAATTGATAGGAGATGGCACCTCTAGCTTGACAGGCCCATCCATGCAGCCACTTATTACCTCAATCCAACATTCCATTTGCACATTGATTTCAAGGTAGATGAGGAGGTTCTTAATGGGCTCTACTCAGTGATAGATCGGATGTGTACTGGTGATGCTAGTAGTATCATCCACAAGATAGAGGCCTTTTCAAATGCACAAGAGGAACTCTTCTCTCGTCAAATTTGCAAAGATAGTCTCGTTTTGTGACAACCAAGGGGTGCTAAAAAGCTTGCAAAAAATCTAGTCTTCCACGAGCGTACAAAACATGTAGAGCTTCATCGGCAAGATGTCACAATATGGTCCAACTGAGGATCAGACTATGGACATTCATACCAAGTCCATGAGTCCAAAAAAAGTTTTCAAATTTAGTTGCAAACTTGGTGTAGTCAATAGAATGACCATTAAAGGAAGGTATTAAAGTAATATTGTTATATTTAGCTTATAATGGTCATTTAAATTGTTTAGTTAGTTTTTAATAACTTTCTTTATTTCTTTAGTTCTCGATTGTTTCCGTTATGGATTTTGTAATTGCATATTTAAGGAGACTTCATTGTTTACTTCGATTATCTATGTTGCTTTCTATGCTTATTAATTTTAAATCGTGGATTTCTTTTAAAAATTGCAGCCTGTTTCCTCTTGAAAAAAGTAATTTCTTTCCTTCAAAAAATGAAAGCTTTCTATCTACACAATCACATCAACATTTGAGCTAAGAGTCGTGCGATTTTCTTTGCCTCTTTTTTGACAATTTTTATAAAAAATCATGGATATTCTGGGCATTTCTCCTTATACAATGGGCCTATCTCTTTTTTCCACGGAACCAGGGTATATGAGCATGCAATTTCTAAGCAGTTTTTCTACGATTTTTTTAAAATCAAAATCCTTGTGCATGTGCCTAGGGTTTCTAGCAGATTTCAAAAACTTTGTAGAATCTGGTTGACGATTTTTTGTCAAAATTGTGGGTGCTGATTTTTGTTTTGGGTTTTCAAAAGTTTTCAGTCAACGCTGCAGGTTACTTCATTTTCTGTGACATTGGATAGTGGGAAGTATGGCTTCATTGCCCAACATTATGTTGTAAGGCAGCAAAAGATTCAATGGCAAAAATTATAACACCTAGAAACAGCAGATTCCCACAATCTTTGAGTATAGGAGTCTTGACTAAATTGTTCTTGGCAAATCCACTCATCCAATAGCGAAAGGTAAAAGACCATGACAAGTTCGATGAGCGTAATGTGGTATATTAGGAAAGAATTATGATGGAATTCATTATGAATGATTAATGTATATTTTAATGTTGTTAATGGATTATTGTTATAATGGTGATGGAATCTAATCCTTCTTTGTCAGCGAGTGCAAGAGAAGGACCATCCCGCAAGCAGAGGAAGAGTATCATCAACGTAGGGGTATGTGAACACACCGTGAAGGTCAAGAATGCCATCCAAGCTGGAACCATAACTGTTTTACCAATCATTAAGTCGAGAAGGGGAGTTGCCATAGATGTCTAGATGGTTACCTTTCTCCTCTTTTATAATTTAGAATTTTGGCCTTAGCATTGAATTATGCTCGTCAATCTTAAGAAAGAACCATGGTGGTCCCTTCTATTATTTTTATTGAGTTAAGCTTTTAGATATTGTATGTGTGTGTGAGAGAGTTTACATGAAATGTGAACAAATGTAATTATATGTATATGTATATGTCAACGATCATTAAACATGTGATTATTAACTGAACAATCATGTGAGGATCCATGCATAATGTTGTACCCTAGACAATAGGGTAGATGTGTCCACACTGGTTGAGAAGTTAAATATGCAAGGTGAAAGTTGACGCTAGTTGAAATGCTCATATGCATTGAATTACATAGACATGCGTTAAATTAAAGTTCAAATATAAGTTATATACATATATATAAATATATATGTTCAACATAATTTTGTGCCTTGCTTTTGAGCAGCTTGATGCTTATTGTATTGGACCCCATCTTTCTTCTTTGGAGGTCCACGTTTGAATTTTTGGTGGGATTTTTCGGCTGAGGTGGCAAGAATAATTCCTCTTGCCACCGCAAGCAAGGAGTTTCTCTTGCCATCGCTTCCTTATGTTGGAGGTCGGCTTTATGAGCAGGTATTCTTGCTCAAGTTGGGAGTTAGAGATTTTTATTTTGTTCTCTACATTCAAGTTCATTTTGGGAAGAGGGGGCCTGAATTCTTCGATTGCGATTTTGGATTTCAAGCTTTATATTCGATTTGCGAAGGACCTGCATTTGAATTAATCTTGGATTTCAAGATCGAAATTTATAGGCATGAAACTACCCTTTTTCAATTGCCTTTCTTGCACATAAGTACTTTCTTGCTGCATTATGGGAGGAATTCCTTCGTGCTTGTGCATTATATTTGTTATGAAATTGAAACATCATTCCATTCTATATTTTACACTTTTCTGTATATGCATATGTATCTGACAGGATCATTCGATCCTCTACTTCGCATTTTGTTGATTTATCCAATGAAGCATTCAATCCCCTGCAAAAGTTTTTCACTGTTATATTTTAATGGATCATTCAAACCTCAACAATCATCTTGTCGTTTATACACTTGATTCATGCATTCGATCTTTTGCTTTTGGTTATACAAGAAAGGATCAATTAATTGGATATCTTTTATCTGGTTGCTTGTTTAAGGGAGAATCATTCGATCTTATGCTATGTATGTTATGCTATCATATAAGGAAGGATCGTATGATCCTACGCTATGTATGTTCTGCTATTGTATAAGGAAGGACCATTGGATTCTATGCTATGTATGTTCTGCTATCATATAAGAAAGGATCATACAATCATATGTTGTATACATTATGCTATTACATCAGAAAGGATCTTAAGATCCTAGGCATTTCTTCTACTATCATAATTAAGAACACATCATTTGTTAGCAATAACCATGTGGATCATGGTGTGAAAGGGATTGATGAATTAATGAGGGAAGAATCAATCACTCATAATAAAGAGAAGGGTCAACTTCCTTCCAGTGAAATCAACTTTCTTTATGATTGTTGCATGAATTTTTCTGTGTTTTTAGCGAACAAAAGCATAGTAATATAGTTTGTTGTATGATGCATCTACAAACCCTTACCAGATAAATGACTGAAATGAAAATGTATATCTTGTCCCCTGCCCTTAGGACTTGTCAGATTGGAAGAAGACTTGGTCTGTATAACTTAGGTACAACAGTCTTGTTCTCTTGAACCTTTAAAAACAAATTGGTTAACCCTTGGGATGGGAGATGTATAATGGTCAAGATTGAGAGCACATGATCCCTTGGGAACAACAAGGCCATTAGGATGTGGAAATCTGAATGACAGTCTACATGACTCATAATGAAATTGGTGGTGACATTGACTGCACAAGGATTTGTGCTTGTACTTCAAAACCTTGGCCAAGGTGGTACTATGCTATAGGTAGTAAACATCAATCACTAGAACCGGTAGGGCATTGTCTAGCAAGGAAGGTCACCTTGATAGGCAAAGATGTCTATAGACAAGCTGGCTGGCTACAACAGTTATGGGTTCTACACCAAGTCTCAGATGGCAAGAAAATTGAAGTTGTGTCCACATGCCCTTAGGAAGGGTCGGGCTACTTCCACGTGGAAGTTGTGCAGGGACTGTTAGGTCACGATCATAAGATCAATGTTTGGGTGACAAAAACCCCTAATGATCCTCTTTCGCCCTATGGAGGTCGGAAGATTCGAAACCACTGACAGATTAAACCCACAAGTTCAAGATTGGAAGTTATTTCTGTTATTACATGCTTGAATAATATTATGTTAGTTTCCTTTCATATGGCAGTTACTATTTCATTCCGTAATGAATTTCTTATTGTTGTTATAGTAACGAGATAAATTGTTTAAAAGCAGATTCATGTGAAGTTAGTTGGTAACTACTTTTAGTTAGTTAATGATACTCCTTAATCATCTTCATAGGAAATGGAATGCATTTATGATGATATAACATTATGATGTTAAAGCATTTTTCATTTCCTCGTAAGAAAAATTTAATTTTCTTATTTCTTTAAGAGGCTATAATTGGTATGTTACATCCTTTCGACAAGACTTCTATAGAAATATGGACACGCCTCAATGATCTACATGAAACATCAGATAAAAGCAGGGGCTTCTTCCTTAAAAACATGTTCTCGATAATGATGGATGGCAAGTTGTCTTTGTAGGATCATTTGATGAAAATCAAAGACTTCACAATCAATTAGAGACCATTGGTTGCAAGATGGAAGAAGATATGATCATCATAATGTTGAAAAGCTTACCTTGGTCATTTAAGCATTTCATAGAAACCCTCATCACCTCTACCAATGTTGACCTAAAGTTCGATGATTTGTGCAACAAACTCTTGCAACAGGACAAATGGAAGAAGCAATTCAATAGCAGCAGTGGTTCAATAAGTGTGGATAAAAGTCTTTACAACCAAGGACAAGAGAAAAGGCATGCCCACTCAACAGGAAGGACAAGGCAAACCTAATGATACTTCAAAGAATCTAGAGACTATTGCATGCCATTATTGTGTTAAACTTGGTCATGTGAAGAAGCACTACAAAAAGCAATTGGTTGATAAAAAATCCAACTAGGGTGAGTCTTAATGGGAAGGTTCATATTGCGGAGCTTTCAAAGCAAGAGTCATCCTTCTATGCCTTCATGGCCAAACGACCAACAGACCATGCAAAGTCTTCTATATGATATATTGATTCTAGAGCATCTTGACAATTTACAAATAGGAAAGATTGGTTGACAGAGTATAAGGTTGTAATATCCCCTTTTGGGGACATTAGAAGGCAATTAAATAATTAAGTTTTAAGATATCAAATTATATCAAATTTAATGACAACTTAATTGAATTATTTAATAAGTATTAAAATGACTTTAATGGAACTTCGTGAATAATCAATAAAGTCATTTTATTATTATTTCCCTATTTTCAAATTAAAGGGGGGAAATAAAGAAATAGAGAAAAGGAATATCAAGAGCCAACCAAAGGGAAAACGAAGAGTCACAAGGATGTGCTAGTAAAGAACATTGTGAGGCTTATTCTGATCATGCTTGGTTTATTATTTTTTCTTGGAGATTTTGAGAGCTTCTAGCTTCCACATTTGAAACTTGAGGATGGAAACCTTCAGGATTTTTGTAAGATCCCCATCTAATTCTGCTTTAAATTTTTCAGTTTTGACCCAATGGCATTTCATCAAACAATTGGTGTGCAAAGTCTGATTTGAATTTTCTAAGTTCTCGTTTTAAGTTTAAATGTTTTTTTACAAAACAGATGGCAATATAACATGGAAAAATGCAAGAACAATGAAGCGTGAACATGAACTATACAGCTCAATAAATGACCATTGTATTGCATCGAATCAAGTCTGAAACAACTAGTTACAGTCCTTATTACAATCAGAAATCAAATTGAGATAACTTCATAAAACATGGTATTTCATTGTTATAAAAATAACCTTGCATACCTGATAATTAGCCAATCCTGAATGAATTGAAAATGCTATCCAATGTTGCAGGAAGTTTGAAATGATGAAATTTGGAAAAGATTGTACAAAATATTCAAATGTTGGCCCTCTTACAATCTGGAAAAGACAATGTAAAATCTGGAAACTCCAATTATGACCAAGATGAAAGCAATAACCCCTAAACTGAAACCAAATACAGTAGTCGCGTTACTATTCACAACCACTGTAGTTACGACACTATTCACGTCTACTATAGCAGCAACACTATTCATGACACTTGTTCATGTCACCTTCAATCTGCAACAATGCTCAGTATTCAACTTCGTGCAAATCCACCTCTCAAGAAGATTGGGTTTCCGTCTAATCTTATGGTTCTAAGGGTTTTCGTCCTCAAAACAACCAGTCACTAAATATCAGCAACAAGAGAAAATAGCTTCAATTCAATATTCTCATAACATATCCCCAAATGAAAGTACAACTCCATTTAAATAGCCTCTTAAGTCGGATTATTCACTTTCTAATAACAATGTGGGAAAAAGTCACCTTTATTTTATAAAACGACATTATAAAGTCACTTTAATTTTATAATTCCATTTCATAACATAAAGTAACTTTATCTTTATAAACACATTAAATAATATTTTACTTTCTCCATTACTCCTCAAATAAAGCTATGACTGAAAAAGTATCCTTTTTAATAAATTATTAGCCTATCGAGATGAGAAAATAGGCTAACCAAGCTCCTATAGAATTAATGAGAAGAAGGGGACATTACAATCCTCCCTTCTTGGGATTGCTTGCCCTCAAGCAATCACAAAGCTGGGTGTTGTAAAATATCTTCACCTTCCCAAGTCGCGTCCTCTAGCGGTAAATTCCTCCAACGCACCAAATATTCTTTGATCACTCTGTTTCTCAGCTTCTTGTCTTTCACCTCTATCGGTTCCAAAATCAATTTCTCTTCCTCATCCAAGGTCGGTAAACCAGAAGTAGTCACAACATGCTATCCAATTGCCTTCTTAAGGCATGATACATGAAAAACATTATGAATCCGACTATCCGGTGGCAACTCAAGCTCATATGCCACTTCTACTATCCTCCTCAATATCTTGTATGGGCTATAGAACCTGAGATTAAGCTTTCTATGCCACTCTTTTTCAATGAGCTCTACCTGTATGGTTGAAGGCATAAAAATACCATATCTCCAATCACAAAAGTCCTCTCTGTTCTATGGCGATCAACATACATCTTTTGTTGGTTCTGTGCATGTTGGATATTATCTCTTAGAGCCCTAAGAATATCTTGATGATCATGTAACCAATCCCTGGCTCAAGGAGCCTTGCTATCATCAAAAGCCAAATCTATAAAAGACAAAGGGTCATAACCATAAAGTGCACGAGATGGCGACATGTCAATAGTCATGTGATATGTGGAATTATAACAATACTCTCCAAGATATAACCACTTAACCCATGCTCTTTGTTGTCCTGCAACATAATTGTGGAGATAACCCTCCACCCATTTGTTCACGATCTTTGTCTAGCCATTTGTCTGAGGATGGTAGCTAGTGTTGGGTACGCCATGCAATCTAAATACCTCCCTAAAGAAAAATTTTGCCACCTGAGAGGTTGTCCAATTAGCTACAATGGCAAAGAAATGAGCAAATTTAGTCAATCGGTCTTTCACAACAAATATATTATCCTTACCCTATACTCTCAATAGACCTATGATGAAATCCATGGACACACTGTCCCATTTCTGCTCAGGAATATAGGTAAAGGCAGCAATAATCCAGCTGGGAACACATGCTCTGAATTATTCTGCTGGCAAGTCAAACACTCCCTAACATGCTTAAGGACATCATCCTATAGGTCTTAAAATACCCTGGATACCCCGCTAAGGGTGTATCATGGACAGCCTTCAAGATCGTATCCTTAAGTCTAGATTCAAGTACCAAATAAATCTTGTTCCTATAGTAAATCACATCATCAACCTCTCTATACCTATCATCCTGATTCTTACCATCCATATGCTCACAAGCAAAAGTATTTTTGGAATACTCGACTAAAAATTGAGACTTCCAATCAATTGAAATCTCAAATATGGAAAATAATGTAGCAATAGGCGGTCTCCTGGAAAGTGCATTAGCCATAATGTTTTTCTTACCTTTGACATACTTGGTGTCAAAATCATATACGTGTACCTTGTTGACCCACTTCAACTGCCACTCATTCAACTCCTTTTGCTCCAAGAAATATCATAGACTATTATGATCAATTCTTACCACAAACTTCCCAACCACCAAGTATTGTCTAAACTTTGCCAACGTGTGCATGATGGCAAGCATCTCCTTATCGTAGGTGGAGTACAACCTTTCATTGTCCCTCAATTTCCTACTCTCATATGCGATAGGGTGTTTATCCTACATAAGCACTACACCAATGCCCTCACCTGAAGCATCACATTCTAATACAAATGGCTGAGAGAAATCTGGAAGAGCTAATACTAGACAAGTACTCATAACCTTCTTAAGCCTATCAATCCCTCGTGTGCATCATCAAACCATCTGTAATCTCCTTTCCGTATAAGATCTGTGAGTGGATCTACAAGCTAAGAAAATCCCTTGACAAACCTCTTGTAATAAGAACAAAGCCCAAGGAACCCTCTCAAGTATGAAACATTTTTCGGTGGTGGCCAATCCAGAAAAGCCCGTATCTTTCTTGATGCACCTTGACACCATTAGCCCCTATCACATGTCCCAGATATAAGATCTATGTCAACCCATATTCAAATTTGGACACCTTAGCAAATAAAGACAGCTCCTCCATAATGCACAATACCTCATCCAATTGTCTAAGGTGCTCTTCCCAAGATTTACTAAATATCAGGATGTCATCAAAGAACACCAAAACAAACTTATGCAGTTGTTTGTTAAAGATGTGATTCATACATGACTGGAACATAGCAAGTGCATTAGTGGCCAAAAGGCAGCACTAAGAACTCATAATGTATGTAGTGGCACCCGAATATTGTCTTATGCACGTCCTCTTCTCGGACATGTATATGTTGGTATCCCGATCAAAGATCTATCTTCGAAAAGTAAACAGCTCTATGCAACTCATCCAGAAACTCATCTATACATGGAATGAGATAGTTGTTCTTAGCGGTCCTCTTATTTAAAGCATGGTAGTCAATGCACATCTGTAAGGTACCATCCTTCTTCACTAGAACCACTGAAGAAGCAAATGGATTAGAACTAGGTCTAATATATCATCCCATGGCAAGTAACTCCTTAATTGTTTTCTCGATTTCGTCCTTGAAATGTCTCAGATGGTGGTATGGTGTAGTGATAACAGGCTTTGCACCCTCCTCCAACTCTATCACATGCTCAAACCCATGATCACGTGGTCTACTCGAAGGAATTTCTCCAAACAAAAACCTTGTGCTTATCAAGCACTAACTATATCTCTACATGATGTTGTTGATATCCTCCTAAAGTGGATTTAGTGGACACAAAACACCAGGCTGCCCACTCAATATCATTATGTCTAAGTATGGCCTCCATCCGATGAGCTGAAACAATCCTAGACCCGCCATCTGGTAGAGCCTTCAACTCTACCTTCCAATTACCACTTATAAATTCCAACTGTTTCTTATTATGATGTATTGTGTACCTGCCAACAGTCTGTAGCCACTACATACCCAAAATCACATCCAATCCCTCTAGCTTGATGACATAAAAGTCATCCACCAACGTGTAGTAACCCAACTTTATTTTAAGTTGATGTATCCTCCCTAAGCAATTAAGAATATCACCACATGCAACACCTAGAAGCTCCTCAACTTACAACCCACGTTTTGCCACTGAATGCTCATCAATAAAGTTATATGTAGCACCTGTTTTCAGTAAACAAATAACTTGCTTCCCTTTAATAACTCCTTTCAAGTGGAAAGGATGACATGTAGGCACTCCTAAAAGTGTGGCAATTGTAACTTTAAGTTGATCAACTACCTTTTCTTCATTCTTTTTCCCTATGTACTCTCCTCATTATCGCTGCCCTGAAACCTGTTATCCTCAATCTGCTCTTCTTCACCCTCTGAAACAACCTCAATGTAATGTACTTTGCCTTTTCCAAGGCATCTATGTTCGGGGGTCCAAGGTTCATTACATGTAAAATAAAGTTTCTTTCTCCTTAACTTATTTTTAGTCTCACTGTCCATCCTAGGAGGCATATTCTTGGAAGGATAATAGAATTTCAGATCTAACTTTGACCCCTTAAAGTTCTTTTTGGGTGGTTGAATGGTAGTAGATGAGGTGTCTAAATCAAGTGCCATCTTAATAGCCTCATGTAAAGAGTGGGTTTAAGGACTTTCACAAACCCCTTGATCTTATCACTCAATCCTTCAATAAAAAGCATAACCTTCCTTTTCCCTGACATGTCCAGACCCATCACTGAAATTCTTTGAAACTCATTGATAAAAGAATCCAAGAAACCACTTTATTTCAGTTGTGCTAACTTCTTATAGTATACTTCTATATCATTTCTATCGAAACGAGCAATCAACTTATTACTGAACTCCTAATATGAATTAATCAATCCATGGTCCTGAGTCACAAATCTGTGATGCCACCAATCATAGGCTGCTCTGTCTAACTGCATAGTAGCAAATTTAATTGTTTGTCTCCCTCATGATTTTGAGTGTCAAGAAAGTATCCAGCTTATGTATCCAAGCTCGTGCAGTTGTCTTACTACTACCATCATTTGTAGACAATGACAACTTGTTTGTAGCATGCTTTAGGTCCTTGTTTTGAGTTTTAGGCCTTCTATCTTGTTTGGATCTCATGCTTTCCCTTTGCTGCCCCATGTATTGAATAAAAGATAAATCTGCCTTAAAACGATATGGGATGAGGTCCCATTCATCATGCATAGTTATTATGTTATCAAGATATGCCACCTTTGCTTTAGCGTTCTTCACTATTGGCATTAAGAGATGGTAACCGGTAAGCTTACTACCGGTACATGACATGGCAATTAAGTATTGTCATTGATTGGCAAAAGAGGAAAGAGGAAAGAGGTGTTTTGACATCTCAATCTAAGGTCTAAAGATCTAAGGAGAACACCAGTGATTGATCTGTATGTAAAGAGACTAGTTTGGCAACCGGTGACACTATGCAAGAAAGAAAATACTATATCTGTTCATCAAGAGAAACCGGTCACTAAGCCAAGTGCATCGGCAACCGAGGAACGGATAACCGGTGTCGACAATGCAATCGAGGAAAGGGTGTAACCAGTAAGCAAAGGAAGGAAAGGTAACAGGTCAAAGTTCTTACCTGTTCACAACACAAGGTTCTTAACCGATCAAGTGAAGACTTCGTTATGGTAAGATAAACCGGGGAAGTCATAGTCAACTATCTATTAAACAACTCCTTGACTGGGATTTACTGCACTAAATCCGGAAGATTTTGAGTTAACATGATGATCAATGCAAGCCGCATTTGAAGGTTTTAAAGTGGGACTTTGTGGCTTTAAAACATGGAGTTATCTAATGCAAAGGAAAGGTGTTTGACACGCATCTATTGTTTTTTTCGTAAAGCAGATAAAGTAAGGGCATGCATCGGATGTTTCCTCAGTGAACTAATACTCTATTGGGTGATGAATCCAAAGGAGTTCTGTAATTAGGTCGTGCATGAGAAGCGCAATTAGGGCAAGGATTCTATATATTCTTCTGCATGTTAAGAATATAGGTTGCCTCATTCTGCCAAAGCACAGAGTGAACCTGTACGCTGAAGAAGCTAAGGTGAATAGAAAAGAGAAAAAAAGAGAGGAGTGTGCAAAGAAGCACAACAAAAAAGGAGAACATACCAGTGGTGACCGGTGATGTTTCTCAGTCAAGTATAATAGAGATCTTATCAGGCTATGCAAAGCCATTTGTAAAAGGTCAAATCCTTCTATTGTTTTCTAATAATTACAATAGCTAAATCTCAGTATTTTGGGTGGACTTTAACAGGTCCCTTGTATTAAATCCCTTAACCGGGTGACATCTTTTCAGATGTTTTAAGTCCTCTAACCATGCAGGCACTAACCGGCTTTATTGTATCAAATCCCTTAACTGGGTTGCATCTAATAGTGCGTTGTAATCCTTTAACAGGGAAGGCTCCTAACAGGGCGCACTTCAAAAGAGTGCAGAATTTGTGAGGTCTCCTCACACCGTGGTTTTCACCCGATTTGGGTTTCCACGTGAAAAATCTGGTGTCACTTTGTGATTGATTGCTTGATGCTACTTTTATGCTTGAATCTATTTTGCTTATAGTTATAAGTATACTTCATCAGATTTATTTGAAAGAAGTTTTATAGGTGCTGATTCACCCCTCCCCTCTCAGCATCGGTTGGGACTGTCATTCACTTCCTCCTCATTATCATCAGCAACAAAAGTAGGCATCGAAGTCCCATTAATAGAGCATGTGGGAGCTCTTCCACCTCGTGGGGAGCCAACTATGCTACCACCATCACTATGACTATGCTGAGATCTTCTTGGAGTTGCACTTAATTGTTATATAGCTAGTGTCAGCCGCTAAAGGACATTGGCCACATGTTCTTGTCCTGTTTGAATTCCTCTTAAAGTATCTCTTACTTCCCTGGCCTCATCCCGTGGTGGGCTATTATTCCTTCTATCTCTGCAACCTGTTCAGCATTGTTAGAAGATCAACCAATCAAACCAGATAAAATTTTACCCTCAAGTACTTGTGGTGGTTGCCAAATCTTGCGTAGTTCCCTCTGATAATATATTTTCTCCCTGTCACTTGGTTGCATTAACAATCTGATATAAACCCAGAGCCTGGCAGGGTCTTGGCTCTGATACCACTATAAGATACCCAACTGATTCTGCCTAATATTTTTCAGTTTTGACCCAATGGCATTTCGTCAAACAATTGGTGTGCAAAGTCTGACTTGAATTTTGTGAGTTCTTATATGAAGTTTAAATAATTGTTTTACAAAACAGATGACAATATAACATGAAGAAATGCAAGAACAGTGAAGCATGAATATGAACAACTATATAGCTCAATAAATGACCATTGCATTGCATGGAATCAAGTTTGAAACAACTAGTTAAACTCCTTATTACAATCAAAAATCAGATTGAGATAACTTCATAAAACATGGTATTTCATTGTTATATAAATGACCTTGCATACCCGATTATTAGCCAATCCTGAATGAACAGAAAATGTTATCCAATGTTGCAGGAAGTCTGAAATGATGAAATCTACAAAAGGATATGCAAAATATGGAAATGTTGGCCCTCTTACAATCTAGAAATATAATCTAGAAAAGACAGTGCAAAATCTGGAAATGTTGGCCCTCTAATTATGACCAAGATGAAAGCAATAACCCCTAAACTAAAACCAAATATTGTAGTCGCGTTATTGTTCACGACCACTGTAGCTGCAACACTGTTCACAACCACTATAGCTGCAACACTGTTCACGTCTATTGTAGCTGCGACACTATTCATGATACTTGTCCATGTCACCTTCAATCTGCAACAATGCTCAATAGTGAACTCCATGCGAATTCACCTCTTATGAAGATTGGGTTTCCGTCCAATCTTATGGTTCTAAGGGTTTCCATCCTCTAAAATCTAAACAACCAGTCATTGAATATCAGCCACGAGAGAAAATAGCCTCAATTCAATATTCTCATAACATATCCCTAAATGAGAGTATAACTCCATTTAAATAGCCTCTTAAGTCAGTTGATTCACTTTCTTTTAGCAATGTGGGATAAAAAGTCACTTTTATTTTATAAAGTCACTTTAATTTTATAATGTCATTTTATAACATAAAGTAACTTTAGCTTTATAAACCCATTAAATAATATTTTAGTTTCTCCATTACTCCTCAAATAAAGCTGTGACTGGAAAAGCATCCTTCTTAATAAATTATTGGCCTATTGAGCTGAGAAAACAGGCTAACCAAGCTCTTGTAGAATTACTGAGAAGAAGGGGACATTAAAATTTTCTTGGTGGATTGTATGGAAACTCAATCCATTTCATTGTTCAATTCGCAACGGAGTTCACAACTGGACAAATTTGTGAAGACAAACTAACAGTAATGGAGGTATTTCATCTCTATTTAAGTTTGATATTAATGGTTTTCAGAATAATCTATTGGATGAATAGAAATCAATTTGCATGCAAATTGTTTGATTAAATTTTTGTGATACATTTGGTAAAATCTGGAGCAAATATCCATAGGGGGATATTTCAAAGGCTTGCTTAGATTTAGTAATCTTTAGTGGTGTTGAAGTGTATACTGTTGTCAGCAAAGGCAATGTTCAGATAACCTTTGGAGGGAGAAATCTCATTTTTCTCAATGTATATTGTGTTTCGAGCATTCAGCTCAATTTTCTCTTAGTGAGTTAGATTATGCGCCACTAACCAAGTCTGATGTCATTTTTATTGCACATAAGTGTCATATATTTCACAAGGAGTCCAAGAAATCCAATGCAGTTGGCGTTGAAGCTCAAGGGTTGTATCAGCTTGTTGATACTAGAGAGGTTCAAGAACATGTATTGGCTGCAAAGAGTTCATCTTCTATCAGTACTCTTTGGCATCAACGTTATGGGCATCTCAACCTATCTTACCTCTCTCAATTGCCTCGAGAAAATATGGTAGAAGGTTTATCGGAGATTGAGCAACACATTTAAGGTGTTTGTGGAGCTTGCCCAGCAGGCAAGTAGCACAAAACTCCATTTTTAGAAGGACGAGCTAGGAGAGCTTTGAAGGTCCTTCAAATGGTTCCAGTAAATGTTTGTGGACCAATGAATAATGCATTGGTCACTAGTTTTAGGTATTTTCTCTTGTTTGTTGATAAGTTTAGTAGGAAAATGTGTGTTTTTACCTCAAGGAATAATTAAAAGAATTTACTGAATTTCAAAAGTTTAAATCCTTAGAATAAAAGGGTCGGGATGTGCAACCATTAATCTTCAGTCTCATCGAGGGGGTGATTTTTGTTCCAATGAATTCACTGACTTCTATTGTAAACACAGTATTAAATGCCAATTTGCAACACCCTATGCTCAACAAAATGATGTAGCTGAGAGGAGGAACCGTTATATAACAGAAAAGGCCCAATGCATTTACGAGAACAAAACCGCTCCAAAGAAGTTTTATGTTTAGGCAGTCTGTACTGTAGTGTACCTTCTTAATTGGTCTTCGACACGGACTGTCTAGAAGAAGACCCCAAAGGATGGTCTAAGAGAAACCGCAAATCAATTCAGTTACAAATACAAACTCTGAATGATTTGAAGATCAAATTACAATTCAATTCAACTCAAGTCTCAAGTATGTGAATAATATTTCTGACTTATTCAAAACTGTTTGAGAAGTTTCTCTTCTCACACAAGTGTTTATAGAAGTCCATTTCATTTCAGAGTATTACTTCCAGTTGTATTTTCAACATCAATGACGTACTAAAATTCTGACGCCAACAGAATTGGTTGAGGCTAGATCATCCAGAGGTAAGGGTAAGCATAATACAATTAACTTTACTCTTATGGCTAGCATTGAGAGTGTTTATGAGCCCCAAGATTACTTAGAGGCGAAAGATAAACTTGAATGGGAAAATGCTATGGAATCCAAACACCAAAGTCTTTTGAAAAATAATACTTTTCTTTCAGATGTTCCACCAGGGAAGAAACCCACTGGCTGCAACTGGGTGTACAAAGTCATGTAGAAATCTGAAGGCAAAAAATACAAAGAAAGGTTGGTGGCTAAAGGATTCTCGCAGAGAGAAGGAATAGACTATAAGGAGATCTTTAACCTTACAACAAAGATGAGTATCATCCATGTAATTCTAGCTATGGCAACACAATTTGTCTTGAAAGTCCATTAGATTGATGTGAAGAGTGCCTTCCTCAATGGAGAATTGGAGGAAGTATACATGACACAACCTTATGGTTTTCAACTTGCAGGAAAAAAGCATCGGGAATGTAGATTGATGAGAGCTCTTTATGGCCTAAGACAGGCACCAAGGGCATGGTACATTAAGATTGACATGTATTTGGATGAATAGGGGTTTCAGAGAAGTCCTTCAGATCCCGATTTATATGTCAAAAGCATAGGTAATGATATCATTCTTCTTGTAATCTATGTGGATAATATTATCATCACAAGTAGCGGGGCATATTTGCTTGAGCAAATCAAATGGAATTTGTATCAAGCTTTTGATATGACAGATTTAGGCCTTCTGCATTATTGTCTAAGTGTAGAGGTTTGGCAAACAAGTGGTGGTATCTTTATTTCTCAATATAAATATGCCAAGAGTTTGCTAGACAAGTTCAAAATGACAGATTACAAAATCTCATCTACACTTATGGAGAAAGGGCTAAAACTTTCAGCCAAATCAGACTCAAAGGTTCATTGAGACATCTTTCAGGTAACTAGTGGGCATCCTTGTCTATCTTATAGCCACTATACCTGATTTAAGTTATGTTGTAAGTTACATTTCCTTCTTAATGACAGCCCCAAAGGCAGAACAATGGGTTGCAGCGAAGCAGGTACTGTGATATGTGAAAGGGACACTTGACTTTGGCATTCTCTATAGCAGAAGAAAAGATCCTAGGCTGGTTGGGTTCATAGATTCAAATTGGGCAGAATCTGTTGATAAAAAGAAGTCTACTTCTCGATATGTTTTTAGTCTTGGTAAAGGTGCAATCTCATGGACCAATAAGAAGCAACAGGGAGTAGCTCTTTCCTCAACAAGAAGAGGAGTAAATAGCATGTGAGGCAATGTGGCTCCGAAGGATGCTTTCTGACATGAAAGTGTCTCAAGCAGGGCCTTCACCCTTGTTTTGTGACAACCACGGGGTGCTAAAGCTTGCCAAGTATCCAATCTTCCATGGGCATACAAAATATGTAGAGCTTCATAGTCATTTTATTCAGCAACTTGCAAAAGATAGATTAATAGTATTGTAGCATGTTCCAAATGACGGTCAAACTATAGACAATCTTACCAAGTCCTTGAGTTTAGACAAATTTGTAAAATTTCAGGAAAAACTTGGTCTAGTTAGTAGATTGACCATTAAGGGAGGGTATTAAAATAATATTGTTATATTTAGTTTATAATGATCAATTATGTTATTAGGATAGTATTAAAAAGATTCTTTTATACTTCAATTAAGTTCTTATCCTTCACTTTTCTTAGTTGTAATCTTATCCATTATGGAAAGATCTTTGTAATCTCTTATTTAAGGAGACTTTAGCTCCTTAGTTTAATATTGAATGTTTTAAATGATATTGTTGTATTTAGTTTATACTGGTCAATTATTAGGATAGTATTTAGAAAGATTCTCTTATACTTTCGTTAAGTTCTTATCCTTCATTTTTCTTAGTTGTAATCTTATCCATTATGGAAAGATCTTTGTGATCTCTTATTTAAGAAGACTTTAGCTCCTTACTTTAATATCGAATATTTTAATCATTCTTTGAGCTCATTATTTTGATCCATGGTTAAGCATGCTTTTGTTAAAGTAGTACTAGGATGGGTGACATCCCATGAAGGCCAAATGCTTCACCCCTCTAAGCATCACCTAGATGCAATGAGTGCTAAGTGTACCATTCTTTCTCATGAGAGAGGGTTTCTTGTGAACCACAACTCATGAAACATGTGTCAATGAGTTGCACTCAAAAACTACATAGCTAAGCAAGCTTTTGTTGGAGTAGTACTAGGATGGGTGACATCCCATGAAGGCCAAATGCTTCACCCCTCTAAGCATCACCTAGATGCAATGAGTGCTAAGTGTACCATTCTTTCTCATGAGAGAGGGTTTCTTGTGAACCACAACTCATGAAACATGTGTCAATGAGTTGCACTCAAAAACTACATAGCTGAATCCTAATAGCAATATCATAATTCAACATGTTGTGGAAAATATCCCTATCCCCTACTTATCAATTGATGAGCTAAAGGGGCTCTATAATGAATGGTTCATAAAGCACAATACTTGCTGAAGGTTTTGCAAATGGGGTAGCAAGATGAGTGGACTTAACCTTGGAGAAAACCCCATGGTTAAGCGCGCTTAGGTTGGTGTAGTACTGGGATGGGTGACCTCCTAAGAAGGCCCAATGCTTCACCTCTGTGTGGGCATCACCTAGATGCATTGAGTGCTAAGAGTAACATTCATTTTTATGAGAGAGAGGTTCTTGTCAACCACTACTCATGAAACATGGGTCAATGAGTTTGACTTGAAAACGACACATTTGAATCCTGATAGCAATATCATTAAGGAAGGGTCTTTTTTTAAAAATAGTTAAAAAATAAAAAATTATACCTCATTAACAGGTCAATAAACATACACTAAAGCCATATGTTAAAAACATGAAAAATCTGCCAGAAATCATCAACCCTTTTCTGATATTTGAATATAAAAAAAACTAATCTACATTTATGTGAGGTTTTCTAACCTTTATCATTCCAATTTGTTCATTTAGCTTTTATCAGTTTGATTTTTTGCAATGCTTTTAGATATATATACACAATATCAAGTAGTCAAAATTGATTAATTTATATCAGATAGTAAGGGTCAAAATGTGTATTGCAACTTGGAGAATTTCATTGCATTTTTTACATCTCAACTAATAAAAAATGATTGATTGACATCAGATAGTAAGGGTCAAAATGTGTATCGCAAGTTGCACAATTTGATTGCATTTTTTACATATCAAAAGTAAAATATGATTTCTTTATATCAGATAGTAAGGGTCAAAATGTGTACCGCAAGTTGCAGAATTTCATTGCGTTTTTTCTCACCACCACTAAATCCTTCGTTGACATTGCGGTCCAAGAATTTTGGATCCATATTTAGCATTGCAAGCTTTGGGGAAAGGAAACCATAGAACTGCATGGAAGTCCCAAAATTATAATTTAATTTATCACTTACAAAGAAGCTTGAACAAAAATTATGACTAGCTATAATTTCAAAAAACAAAATCTTGGGAAAAATTATTTAGATTTATGAACAAAAAACTCTTTCGTAATCCAAAGTTATCAATAATCAACCAAAGCTACTCAAGCAAAAATAAAGCAAAGAAGCATATAGATGTTCAAAGTCAGAAGCGGGATCAAAAAAAAAACTCAAATATGTACCAAATAATGTTGCCCTACTCACAGATCACAGCTTTCAGAAAAGCTGTAGGTAGAAGCAAACATGCAGACTTGTAAGTCTGCATTTTCATTAATTAATTATAAAATTCACTTTAAAGGTCAGATGTCTTAACAAAGTAATCTCTCAAAAAGAAAATCTGAATGTATAGAATTATTTTTAAGATAGAAACAATGCAATTGCTCCTCCCTTCAAGTTAATGATTGTGTCAACCAATATTTGCATTTAGTTTCCATAAATTGTCATCTGGTTCGTAGTACTAAATACAGAAAGCCAATGGAAAACTAACAACACGGTACAAGACTTCTTGACCAATAAACAGAAACATACTTTGATTTCAACAGTTTGATTTCGTACACTTGCAGGTTGCAATACAGCTAATGGCAGGACATCTTGTGGGCACAACTCAATTATTCTTCATTTCCATTTGGAAGAATTTGGGTCACTATGGTCACTTCATAACATCAGTATGTGTGCTTTCAGATGATGATGAGTTGTTTGCAGTGAGTTGGAATACTTGATTTTCCTGTACTAGCACTTCGTTGCTAGCTATAGATGTCTTGTTTTCAGTGGTTGACCACAAAGGTAATACTTGGATTGTGATTGACAGGAAGTTTGTTGATGTGGTTTTTCTTGAGTCACCTCAATAGGATATATTACATGGCATTGATTTCAGCCCCCTTAGAGTTTTCAGACCTATGGGAGTTGTTCTAGCTTACACCAGGAGCGCAGGATGGGCTGATATGTTTTATTGTGTGCCTATGATTGGTATTATGCACTTCCACGGGAGATCATTCGCAGTTGGAGAGTTGTTCAGTGTTGATAGCTCCTTAAGATACTACTATCTCCTCATTTTTGACAATTGTGACAGCATGATAATCTAGGATCCTAGCATTGGCATGTTTGGTGCATTACTTCAATGGGATTTTGAATAGTGGCTTCATAATTCCAAGCATGTTGTTTATATTAGAGCAGCGCAGAAAATTAGTGGAGCAACATTCTTGAGGTTGATATGGGATCCAAGCAATTAGTTACAACATGCAAGTGCAAATTGCTTGAGGGCAACCAATCTTTGGGAAAGGAGGACTATAATGTCTCTTTTTTGGGACATTAGAAGTCAATTAAATAATTAAATTTTAAGTTGTCAAATTATATCAAATTTAATGACGAAAAAATTCAATTATTTAATAAAGTATTAAAATGACTTTAATGGAGCTTAGTAAAAATTAATGAAGTCATTTCAAATTAAAGAGACAAAGAAAAAGAATATCAAGAGTCAAGCAAAGGGAAAACGAAGAGTCACAGGGATGAGCTATTAAAGAACATTGAGAGGCTCATTTTGGATTATGTTTGGTTAATGCTTGATTATTGTTTTCTCTTGAAGAATTTTGGGAAGCTTTGGCTTTCAATTTTGAAAATCTGAGAACGGAAACCTTTAGGATTTCTCAGTGAATTAGAAGGAAATCCAATTCATCCTTAGAGGTGGATTCACGACAGAGTTCACAGATGGGCATATTTGTGAAGTCTTCAACCGAAGACAATTCTTGCAGTAATAGAGATATTTCATATCTGATTGGAAATAAGGTTGTAATGATTTATATATTTTAATAGCAGTATTCATATCTCTATTTTAGTCTGAAATTATATGGTTTTTAAAATAATCTGTTGGATGAATAGAAATCAGTTGTATGCAAATTGTTTGTTTGAATTCCTATGGCAAATTTGGAAAAAAATATAGAGCAAATATTCTCGGAGGATATTGCATCCAACTATTATAATTTTTGCTATTGAACCTTTAGCTGCCTTCCAACATGGTGTAGGGAAAAGAATCCATCCCTCCCGCTATTCGAAGTCATGGAAAATGAAGAAAACTTGCAGATTTTACTAAAAAAATTGGAAAAAAAATTTAAATACCAATCTGCAAGCAATACCTTTGATTTTTATTTATAAAAAAATTGTAAAAAAAAGAAAGATGTTGAAACCCATGATTTCATTCAAAAAATCATAAAAAATTGAAGCAAAATGGAAAAAACCTAGGTCTGAAACCCTAGGTGGAGCAAAAAATATGCAAAAATATCTTGTGCACCCTAGATGAAGAAAAGCCCCACATTTTTTTTTTTAAATGTGGAAAACTTGCAGAAAGCCCTGCAAAGTCCCCACTGGAAAACTCTTTGCGTCGCATGAAAACCCTAGTCATGACATGTTGCAAGTAGAAAATGCAAAAAAAACTACAATTTTTTGGAAAAAATTGTTCAAGATACCAGAGAATTGAGGTCACATGATTTTGTAATGAAAATGTTGACAATTTTTGTGAGCCAAAATGTGCCACTACACAAAAAAAAATAGCAATTTTCAGGAAGAAAAAATCCACAATTTTCAATGTATAGAAGAAGCATTCCTTACAAAAGCCTCAATTTCCAGCAGAAAGGAAGGTACAATTTTCAGAGAAAATCTGCGTTTTTTCAAGCAAGAAATTTTTATTTTAAAAAGATCATCCAAAAAAAAATTTGTGCAATTCTGTGTGGAAACCTTAAAATTCTCTGTTGCATTGTACAGTTCATCACTGCCACAGTCCATGGAATTGACACACTTCACCAATCCCAAGGCTTTGCAAACCCAAGCTCTAGTACCATAAAATAATAAACACAGAGAATGATTAAAATATTTGATGTTAAACTAAGGAGCAAAAGTCTCTTTAAACAAGAGTAACATATAAGATCAACAACTCAGAATATGGAGGAAAAGGAGTTCACTGAAGAATAAAAGAAAGTTACTAAAAACTATCCTAGTAACATAATTGACCATTATATACTAAATATAACAATATTATTCTAATAAGTAGTTTGTATGCACTTCATAATTCAGTTTTATAACTGGATAAGTCTCTTAAATGATTCATAACTATTAGCATCTTAGAGAATCATTTCCTACATACCCATATCTGCAGTTGTGCAACAATGTGCTTATCAGCAGCAGGCTGGTCTCTGCTCTAGTGACTACTTTTGGGACCAAACATGCATTGGGTACTGCTATATGTTTGTGCATTTAAACATCTTCAATTCTGTTGAGAAAACCTCTAAGGAAGCCCCCTTGGTCCTAGCTGAGCCTGAAATGAAGCAAAGATTACCCACACGGAACAATTGGTCCATAATTGCCCTACATGATCATATGTTAGAGGTCGGTTGTGTTAAGGAAATTTGGATCAGAAATTGAATTATATTACTTTAGAAATCGATATGTTGCTGTAGAATGCAATTGCCTTTGTGATTGATTGATTCTACAATACCGATGAGTATATATATTAATATCAAGGGTTATGAACATGTAAAGTCATGACCAAACATGGTGGTTGCCATGTAGGATCATGACCCTACGTTTAACATTAGTTATCTTAACAACTGAATCAACCAAGATAATGTGCAATGTAACATATCTGCTTGCGCACGATAATCATGTCTGATAACAAAGGGAATTACTACGATCTGAATCGTAGCTTAGACCACAACAAGGGTGGCACGATATCATCGTGCACTGTAATGGTATTACAGTTACACGATGACTATCGTGGCTGTAATAACATTACAGTCCACGATGGTATTGTGACTGTGATCAATATATATCACACGATGTGCAATTCATTCATTCTGAATATTATGCAACTCTTAATGCATTCAATAATAAGTAATACTTCAATGCATTCGATCTGTTTTATGATATGCCGATAATAACAATAATATATATATATATATATGAATGTGCTCATGATCATCAGCATACTTAAACACGAACGAAGCTATTATTCAACAGGTTGCTTTGAGTTTGACACCCTTGGCACTTAAAAAACCGCTTGGCTTTAGGGTAAGGATTTGGTCAACAACTCTGTACACCAACATACATCATTTGGACCAAGTTGCCAACACAAAACAATAGAAAACCAGTGGCTATGTACACAAGTAGATTTATATGATCGTCATGCACATGTATGTTAAGAACTTGAAGCATAAGCAACTTCACCAATAGTTGACATTGCATTCTCTATACAAAACATATAACAAAAAGTAAACAAAAACCAAATGTAAAAAAATAACCACAAATAATGAAACAACAGATTTAATGGAACTTTAAGTTGCTGACCAAGCATGTGTCTTAAATCGCAAGTGCCAAAGCACTTATGTATCACAAGAAGGAAAAGAAATGACCAAACAATTCCTGCGGGAACTATCTAATTCAGATATATTTAGATCTTGTGCTAGGAATAGATGTTCAAATGCACACCTCAAGAGGACCAAGTTCTGGAAGACCAAGTGTTGTTCTCCGAGCATTGCATGCCATCCGCAGAAAATCCATGTTGCTCACACCAGGGATCTCAACTGGAGACTGAAAACTCATAAATAAGCCAGCATGGCTTCTCTCTTCAGGCTCCTTATCTAGCAAGTCCTCACCTTTGAAAATCACTGTACCCCCAGTAACCTCATAATCAGGATGACCCACAAGAACCTGTATTTGATGCCAACAAGATTCAGATAATATATATCCTAAACCTTAATTTGTTTAACAATAAAAACTGTAAACATATCAATTTTGAAATTGTGTTACCTTTGAGAAAGTACTCTTTCCAGACCCATTTTTTCCCATGATTGCATGAACCTGCAGGGAAACAAAATCATCTAAGAGTTTTCATCAAGTCCTTCAAATGACCATTCTAGTTCTAAAAATATATTTATTTATATCATGTTTAATTAAGCATTTGATAGAAGGTTTTATAAGCATAGATACGAAGTGTAATTATGTGTTTATTAGATTCCTTGAGGATTTTGTTGTTTGAATTTCTTTTTTTTTACATCTTTTGAAATATTTTAATTTAAGCACGGGAATAAAAAAAGATATACTGATTCAACTTGCTTGTGATTTTTAAAAAAATCATTAAGGATTTATGGAACAAATAGAGGCTCATGTGGTGGCCAGGGAAGAAAACCCAGAGAGAGAGAAATAGTGGAAGCTTGAGAGAGCTAGAAGAAGGCAGAAGAAATGGAGCTGATAGAAAATGACAGATGTATGAATTGACACAATCACATTCTTGTACATTTGTGTGACTTCAATAAAATCATCTAAAAGCAAAAACCAAAATAACCGAAGACCCTATGAGCTGGTGCAAAATTTCCTGTAGCAAGCAATGCTGTGAAAACTCTAGTTGTTCTGACTAAGTAAGTAGGATGCACGAAAGTCGGTTGTTTTGGGATCCTTGACAAAGGCATCACTGAACATTTCTCAGAGAACCCATTGTTGTCATTGCCAAAACACTACCAAGGGAGCAAAGCAAGTCTTGTCTTGGCACAAAGACAATATCATCATTACCTACACTCTAATTGGGAGAAAAGCAAGGTCTTGTCTTGGCACAAAGACAATAACACCATTACTTACTCTCTAATCATACACCCCGGACACTCCATTGTTACAGGATAGAATTGCAAACATTGAATCTGAACCTGCTCAAATGTATACTATTAGCCTGACATGCATGCTTGCCAAACTAGGGTAATTTAAAACATAGCCAACTCAGTGCTGCAAGAGTGTTCATTTTGTGGCTTTATAACATAATCTGCCAATATGACAGCCAAGTGGTTCAGATTCGTGTCATTTGAATGTTAGGGAGCAATTTTTGGCAGTTTAAGAAAAGATGGATTATAAGCCTTGAGTAACTTAGTTTAAAGCATGTTAAACATGCAAACAAAGTTTTATAAGGATCATCGTAAATAGCTTCAGCTTCCTGTCAGAGCTTTGAACCCCTCTTTCTTTCAGATGATGCCAAATCTTCTAACCAAATTGAAACTAGAGAGACCCAATGTATATCACAATGCTGCTACTGCTAATCCTGTGATTAGGTGAGAATCTTAAACTTATTGATGAACATGTTGGATCTACCAAAGAAACTGCTCAATCTTACCTGTTTAACTTCATATTGAGTTTGTGCAATACATGCAATGCATCTCAACATAATTAATTTTCAACATGGTAAATGCCATATTGCAATGCACATAGTAGAAGTAGATTGTTACTGATGGGACATGTCCAATAGAAATGAAATAAACTAAGCACAAAGATGTCATTGATGACTAATGCCCGTTTCCTTGCTTTCATGATGCAGAATGCTTTATATGAGCTCATCAACAGGAAAGAGTTGATTAAAAGATGAAAATACTCGTTAACAGGAAAGAGCTGATTAGGAGATTGAGAATATATCTTTTCTAAAGCACATTATATGAACAGGGGCTTGAAAATGGGCAATTTCTTACCTGCTTGCATATCTGGTAAGAAACAAACTTGGTCAAGTATGCAACAGACTTGTTCAGTTAAGCTGCAGTTCTGTTTAGGCAGCTTACAAAACAGGGCCTTATAAATAAGCGATTATTTCTGCCAACCATTCCCTGGATGAAATCACAATGGACTGAGGTACATGTGGGTGTCATGTATATTTGATAACACCTACACTTGAGCAAAATGTAATGACGTAATAAAGTAGTCCAAGTTGTAATTAATAATTAAGAGGCCCCATTCGAAAAAGATGAGTATTTAATGGTGATTTAGTGGAGTGACTAATTATTATTAAAGTTGAGATGACTAACAAATGATTAGGTAAGCAGGTGTCCAGACTCCAAATGATTGTGAGCCCCCAGTCTTAAAAAGCAGTGTAAATTTCCTAAGGAGGACATTCATCCTCTCCATCTTCTCCCAAGTATGTACACTTCTCTGATTTTAAGAAAATAAGTTTTTACAAGGTAGAAATTTCTCGAAGAAGTTGCAATACGAGAGGCGTTGCCAGTCTCCCTGGAAGACACCCAGATGGATTCTCAGAATGAGGTACCCCATGCAGGCATAGAATGAAGGTATCTAATTTCATTATTTCATATTATAGTTGTTTGCTTTCATTTCTTGTACATATTCTTTCAAGTAGTTGTCTCGGAGATCAATTCTTTCTGCAAATGGAAATGTACCACCCGAGATTGCTCTGTGGTAAGCATATGTCCTCAGATTTAACAAATCAAGTGTCTTGCATCAATCGATCAAGGTTTAAAAACTGGACCAATTAGAGTCTGGGAATGAAAACAGCAACAAAGCTTCTTAAAAAAGGAATCTACAAGTTGCAAAGATCTTTTCACCATCAACTCACTAAATCTTCAACCCCTTCTATGGGATCTACAATAGCATATCAAAATATTCCGAGACATTCTCAAAAGTATGCCAGATGCATGTGAGCACAATTATGCAATTGGGTTGATACCAGATAAGCCAAACTCCTAACAAGAATTATAATTTAAACTATTTGAACAAGCAAAAATAATTTTCAGCATCAGTAGCCATGGTCACAGATTAAAGATGCAGCTTAAGGGATGTGCTCCGATTACAAAAAATGGAACATAATCACTCTTACAGATAATTCCCCTGTCACTGTTATTGATGAATTACTCAGCGACCACATGGAGCTATTTTGTTTACTAAATTTGATCATCCCCCAAGGATCAGCATATCCAGAGCAAGGAAGATAATATTCATAAAACTGCTTTTTTAACTCATTATGGCCACTATGAACTTTGGTAATTCCATTTTAACCTCTCAAAATTTTCCTACTAGTTTTCTTCAACAATATATCAGCATCTACAATACAACATCATTGGACCACATCCATCATATGGATGATGCATTGCCAACATTGGAAGATATTCAACTAAATGTCAAGAGATCGAAGTGTGCTTTCTGTGGTTCAAGAGGTGAACTATCTAGCATATTTGGTTTCTAGCAAGAGGTCAAAGTAGACCGCAAAAAATAAGTTCCAATGGCTGATTTGCTCTCCAAGAACTTTTGCAAAACCTGTCCCTGTGGTGCTTTCCAAATCCACAGCCCTTACACACTTTCTTTCCTCTTGCTTGAATATTTGGTAAGACACATACTATATTTCTTTGATACAACATATACAATCCCTAAAAATTAAGTATTTTATACCTTTGGTACTATAAACAATGCATCCTCAATAGGAGCATAACAACATTTGATTCACTTGCTTTGATTCTCAATGGAAGCATTCAGTTTTTTGTCATCTTTGTAGGAGCAGTCATCTTTCCTCCTTCTCCCTTATCATAGATGGCACAAAATTTATCATCAGATACAAGTCCTTTCTGACCTAGCTGACCAATGCTCATCAAATTATGCCTTAGTTGTGGTAAGTAGTATACGTCAATAATTTTAACCTTTTCTTGTCTAGTTTCTATATCCAATTTTCTTTTCCCACAAACTTCAAGTACTTTATAATCACCCAATCTTACTTCACTTTTAAAATTTTCATCAATATTTGAAAATGCTTCTCTACAACCTATCATGATTTGAATAACATGAATCTTAAACCAAGTCTCATTACTTTTGTTTCCAACTTCACTGCATGAAAGAGAGTAGTGCACTGTATCTGTCTTTACCTTTCTTTGGACCTACATTTGCCCAGTTTCCTCTTCTTCATTCATTTGAATTCTTGAGTCTGCAGCCTCTCTCTATATGAAAAAAATTCTTATGACTAAGACTACACTAGTACCCTGGTTTCATTAAATCTACCTCTTCTTCTTGAGAAACCATAGCCTCTACTTTGTCCTAATCCTATGAAGTTAGAACCAGACCCTTGATATGAGTTCTGCCCTTTATGGCATTCAAGAAAACCAATATAGTTGCTCCTCATTATTCATCTTTTGCTTTAACATAAGTGCTTGATCTAGACCACCCATACAATTTACCTTCTATTCATGAAATAATGATCCAATCTGTTGGAACCACAAAATGCATGCAAGTTTTAAGGTGTTTTTGTGTATCTAGTTTGTGCATTTTATGCTAGGGTTTGCAAATTCAAAATGGAATTATCCTTTAAGCTCTGGGATTTAAGTATTTCTCTATTTGGTTGTTAACCTGCTGAACTGGTTTCCTGATCTTTAAGTTCTCCGTGTTATGTCCCCTTAGTCATCAAATCTACCGGCCACAACAACAAAAGATGAAAGGCATAGTAATTAGAGATCAACAAGAAGAAGAGACTGTTTCTATTTATGGAGCCAGTCCTGCACATGAGCCCCCTCAGAAAAGGCAAAAAATTTGAAACCCTTGTTGGGTATTGTGTGCATGAAAAGATTGGAGAGAGTGAAGGAGATGAGGTGGATCAACCTACTCAAATATTGAGGGAAAATTTGAAGGAAGGATCTGGCGATAGTATGGAACTGTACAAAGATCAACCAATTGAAAAATTTATGGATGAGGGAATAATTGTTGCAGAGCAGTTTTTACAAGATGATGAATTTGTTGAGTCTCAAGAATTCAATAGTTTCTTATCGAAACTAAAAGGAAGAGAAATAAAGAAAATAATGGAGCAAGAAGGACAGGGGTCAGACCCTGATCAGAAACAACAGGTTGCACTTTCCACTTTACAGGTTTGATCCAAATGAAGTTAAGATGTCAGCAGAGGAAGCAAGAAAATTGGTTATGGGAAGTGGTATGCTATTGCTTCCTGGTTGGGACCTTCAGTCCTCTTTTATTATAGACCATATCAGAAACCAAAGTGACATTGTATTTTCTTCAAAGTTTGAATTTGGGCAATTTATGACTGGATCAGGATTTGATCCTAGATCTCAAACCTTAGCAATATGGACATTGGCCCCAACAACTCAAAAACCACATATCATTAATATTGGAGAAGAAAGGAGAGGGAGTGCAATAGTAAAAACTATAAAGAATACATCAACAGTTGAGATAGCTAGCATGGTGTCACGTGTTGCAATGACTAATCAAGCAGTGGCAATTGAGAAAGAGAAGAGATTCAAATAAATACATGGTGATCTCATTGCAAAGTCTAAAAAATGATGAGATGTAGATAGAAAATGCATAATTAAAAGAACAGCTATCATACTATACATTGCAGCTGCCTCCACCTACTCAGATTGATCAAACTGCAGAGCAGGTTCCAGCCCAACCAGCAAAAGAGGGGACAGTCATGTCTAAGGATACTACAGAAAAATTGAATGAATATGCTGGCAGGATTGAGCAATTAGAAGAAGATATATTGGAAAAAAGTGTTGACACTCTGATGCAGGTCCTGGATCACAGAGTATAGAAATTGAAAATCAAGTTGGAGGTTGTGTATTCTAGATGGTCCTCTAAGTCTGTCTTGATGGAGAAATTAGAAGTTTCTTTTGAATACAGGAACGATATGCCCCCTGTAATTATGGAAACCAAAGATAAAATTGATATTGTTAATTCATTATTACCTAAGTTGCCACTTCGGGTTCGAGTTCAAGTTCGGATTCGAAGAACCGGTTCACCGGTACAGCAAAATTTTGAAATGGGGTTTGGGTTCATTAGTACAAAAACATGAAGAAATTATATATATATATATATATATGTGCAGCCTAGAAGCATGAATTAAGATTAGAATGCCACATATTATCATAAAAACAACAAAAGCACTATAAACTTGTAATCGTAGCATCATATCTATTATCAACATCAAAATATTAAAATAATAATATTGAGTTCAAGTATCATTGTTTTGACTTTCAACTTTATACTAAGTTTCAATCATCTAATGGATTATCTAAATCTTCATCTTCTTCTTCTTCTTCATCAAAGGCATTAGTTGATTCACAATTTCAAAATCCATGGTTGGGGATTAATACCACTTAGAATGTGCACTCTAGATTGAAAGAGGACATCTACATTAATCTCTAGTAGATGAGCAGGCATCAAAATCATTGTGAATAGATGAGAGCCACGGCATACATGGCAGACAAATGAGGAGGAAATTAGCAGTAACTGCATCGTTATACTTCTCTTGGCACCAAAACTATTTCAAAAATGTCTCCCCTAAAACACCACAAGCATCGAAATGCACTCTGGTCTGGACCCTGGACGGACCCATAGGTGGACCGGACCAGGACCACGGACCAATTTGCACCCAGGATGGTTCGGGGGGGTCTAGAGATGAACTAGGTAACTTAGATTATTACCATTCTTTGAAGGAAAGGATCAACTGATCAAGAACAAAACTCAGTCACTTCTGGACCTCTAGCACCCCCTTGTCCCAGATATATTGGATAAGGATAAAAACATGAAGAGTTTAGATAAGTGGGATTGAGAATTTAATTTGATTCCCCCAGTTGTGAAAACGATGATTGTTTCTGATGGAGAAATTGAAATCAATGAGTTTAATGATATTGTGGATAAATTGTTCAAATTTGAGATTAATTATGCAAGGTTCATTTCAGATGCCCGAGCCATAATAAATGCTAGATGGAGAGACCTTGTTGCATAGTTGGAAGAGTTGGAGGGTTTTGATTGGTCAAATGAACGAGAAGTTGGAAAGTGGGAAAATTTTACAAAGGAGAAAAATAAACAAAAGGAATGAGTGAAAAGAGTCCCACAGTTTTGGTTTTTTTTTTTTTGTGAAGTTAGTTGCTTTTGTGATGATAGGGCCATTAACAAACTTCAAGGAAATTGATCAGTTATCTGAGTGAACATCTTGCCCGACTCAACTAATGCCACGGATATGCCACACAGTTAGGAGCAAAACTGATAATTAACTTGAAGGCGACATGCAGAGTTCAGTGCCCTATGTTCTTCTTCAACTGCCTTTCTTTGCAGGTTTCATGCGGTTTGTGAGAGACACATCACAGTTTTTTCAACTTCATCAGTGGTTGCAAAAATCAGATCTTTTGTTCCCCAGAACACTTGGATTAACAGATCTCACATGCTTTTGTGATGATAGGGCCATTAACAGACTTCAAGGAAATTGATCAGTTATCTGAGTGAACATCTTGCCCGACTCAACTAATGCCACGGATATGCCACACAGTTAGGAGCGAAACTGATAATTAACTTGAAGGCGACATGCGGAGTTCAGTGCCCTATGTTCTTCTTCAACTGCCTTTCTTTGCAGGTTTCATGCAGTTTGTGAGAGACACATCACAGTTTTTTCAACTTCATCAGTGGTTGCAAAAATCAGATCTTTTGTTCCCCAGAACACTTGGATTAACAGATCTCACATGCCTTCGTGCCTTGTTGGAGATTAGTTAGGGATAGAATATTTTATTGTTAAAATTAGATATTGTAAATGACCTACAGCTTGTTGCATTCCTTGTTCTATAAAAGGAATACCAAGGTCATGTTGTACTTCTTTTGAAATGTTATCTGGTAGAGCATAATAGAAGAGTATTTTAAGTCCATAGGTGCTATAGTTTGATATTGTGAGTAGTATAAGCTTTTTTGATACAATGACATTCATAAATTAAAAGAATGTTTCATATCATGTTGTCTCCAGTTTGTACTAAAATATTTCATATGAATCAAAATGTAAAGTATATTTCTGGTTTGTCTATCTGTTGTCACGGATATGTGTCAATTGTTTCCATCTTTCTTTCAAGGAAAGAATTAAACTGTTTGAAATAATTAATAGTAAATGTTGAAGTGTCGTTTGAATCTGTGATAACAATTTGTGGCATAATGAATCTAAGAACAATTCAAGGCATTATCTGTTAGTTTGATTGTGAGTTGTTTCAGATTGTTGAGAGAAGTGAATACAACTTGTTTTATTTGACTCTATTGTCCAATGAAGCAGGGACTAGTCTTGAGTTTTTGAAAGGGTATATTTGAGAGGCAAAAAAATTAACTTCAAAAAATATTTTTAATTTCTGTTGTAGTAGGGTTTAGTATAGGTTCATTCTCGGCAATATTTGAGGTCATAATGGGAATATACAATGGATTGGTGAATTAAAAGAACCCATTATTTTAATCTGAGAAACATCCATTGTTAGAGGTATGTACTTGTTATTGAAAGTATGTTATCATGTATACAGATCAGTGAAATACGAACACCCTCCTGAGTTTAGTGGAGCTCGAAGTGAAGAAGGCTTGTCTAGCCTTGTTGAGTTATGTTTTCTTGTCTTTAATCAATGAATAGGGGTGGATATGTTGTCTAAATTTTCAATCCCATAGTCCCAGTCTTCTAATTTCACTTAGGATTGAAGGTAGCAAGAAAAATCACTAACACAATCAATGTTCAATCTTTAAAGTATTTATTATTTACACTCCTGTAAAGTAATAACAATATGCATCCATTTCAGTGTAAGAGATCTCATGATCTTCTTCACAACCACATCATATTTCACTCTCTCACGTTATGTTCTCATATTATTGTTTACTGCCTAACTCTACCAGTTACAGAAGTAAACAGAAATGCAAGTACAGAATAATTCTTGCATTTACAACAGTATATGAAAGATATGTCAAGCTCGTTCTTGATTATTTTATATATGCAATGATTACAATATTAACAATATGCATCCACAACCACATCATATTTCACTATCTCACCATATGTTCTCATATGGTTGTTTACTGCCTAACTCTACCAGTTACAGAAGTAAACAGAAATACAAGTACAGAATAATTCTACATTTACAACAGTATATGAAAGATATGTCAATCTCGTTCTTTATTATTCTATATATGCAATGATAACAATATTCATATGTCAGTTTACAGTTTACAATATTCATATGTCAGTTTATTATATTCGATGTTGGCTAAGATAACCAACCATCAATTACTACTAACCAACAACTTGTCAGAAACTACCAAATATAATGCATGACAAATGACTTAATATCAGTAAATAAACACTCGGCCAATGCAATTATTTAAAATTTTACTTTTAGTTTTATTACTTGTCTGTCTACATCAGCCTCCAAAAAATGAAGTCGCCTTCCACACAACTGAGACAAAAACTGGGCTAACTACAATGTGATGTCACCTTTCTAAAATAAGGATTGAATAATAAATAATAATAATAAAATTAAAATATAAATAAATTATAATATTTCATAATTACAAGACAACTAAGTATCTCAATTTTGTGAAATCTCTGAAGAGACAAAATTGCAAAATGAATCGATAGTCAAGATTATTGATTATATACAAAGACCAAACCATAAGGCTATTAAAGAGAATAGACACAACATCAAGGAAGTCTGTTTACAGATGAGAGCCATCAATACATCTTAAATGACTTAATAACCATAACACTTCCGTCGTCCTCTATATTCTTTAGATAACCATGATATCATCAATAGTAATTCTGCCATTGATTTATAATGACAAGTCTCCCATATACTTCTGAAGGATAATAGCAGCAAATAAAATTATGTATATCACTGCGAGTTCCATTCCAAAGAGCAATGATTTGGAGAACCCATGGAATTATCATTATCTATATCTATATTAAATATCGATCACCTTCTTCTACGGCGACTAAGACAAACTAACGCAATTGATGATACAGTGACAGCATCAAAGTAACATGTCAGCAATATATATGTAGGTAGCCACCACTCAACTGTCTATGTCTCCAAGTAATATGCAAGAAGGATGAAGAATACAAATCAACAATTAATACAGGGATAATAGTGATAAATACGCTGACAATGATTAAGAAATGGGGAACAGTGATGCTATCATCCCACCACGATTAATAGGAAAGTCAACAGTCAGCAATAATAATACAGGCTCTTGGATAACATCGATTATGATTATCACAGGAAATGGACAGTGATTAATATTAAGTGGAAGATACGAGCTATGGAGCATCAAGCTATGAAGAGAAACAATATTAAAAGAGAAACTAATCTTAAGGAAGAGACACAATAATAAACTAAAATAGATTAAGAACTACTACAATTAGAATTGTTGGTAAATGGCATGATTAGGTAAGCATCAAGATTATGAAGGGATGCAATATCAAGAAATGGATGCATTGATTGTTGTATAAGAAGCAATAAGAATTGTTTGAGAAGGGTGTGATTACCATAAGACACAAAACATGTCTTATCCAATATAACTCCTCGTATCAGGAAGCAGTTATAAGAGAAGTTTCCCATCATTCATTGAGGAGATGAGATTGGGTAAAAGGGAATGGAAGGGATTAGAAATTAGAATCCTGCAAGACCAAACCTCTCAACTGGCAGATTGAACTTCATAGGCTGGAGACTATTGCAGCCACTGTTGAATGATGGTCTTGATTAAAATTAGATCACTTATTTTCAATTATGATTATGTCTGAAGATTACTCGAGTTAAGGCAGATATAGAACCTATAACATAGATAGTATAATTATTCTTATATATATACTATCTATGTTATAGGTTCTATATCTGCCTTAACTCGAGTAATATATATATATATATTTGCAGAAATAACAAGATTTACATTTGTAATTCAAGTTTATCTAATCTGTTTGAAGTTAGCATATTCATAGTCTATTCCTTAATCACTTGCTATATCCCCTTAAGAGGATACTGGATTGCTTGGTTTATAGGGAGAGGTGGGTGTAAATCCTCACAAGACGGTTAAGTCCCAAGATGGGGTAAGGACATGTATCCCTGAAGCCTTGAGGGAAAACTCCCAAGATGGGTATGAACCTTGAGGGAGCCTATTTGTAGATGGTCTCCAAGTGCCCTATGACAAGTATTCCCTATCCTCCTTAGAGTTGATGTTTAGGAGAGAAGTAAGGAATCAAGGCTTAAGTATGTTAACTGTCAAATACACTATGAATCATTCATTGTTTCTTACTGCAATTCATCATTGTTTCTTACTGCAATTATGAATCATTCATTGTTTCTTACTGCAATTCGATTTAAAATGCATAGTGAGGTATGTTAATCATTGGGAATTGGTAGCTTCCTAGTAGGGAACATTATAGAGACTAAGAAAATTGCCATTTCCAAATTCAATCCAAACCCTAGTTGGGAATTTTAGGGTAAATCAAGCAAAGTTCCAACAGGGGACATCACATACAAACAAAATTTTGCTGTGAAGGGTGAGAGGATGTCCCTGGACAAGTAGAGGACGTTGATATAGATGTAGCTGATGCAGCAGAAAGCTGGTGGTGAAGGCATTGCACCTCCTCTGTGTGAATCCTCGAATCATGTTCTGTGTGATAATTTATGTACCAATACACAAGCATCTACCCTTCCTTAGGATTCAACAACAAATCTGCACATGCCATGATTTTTAGAGTAACCAGTTCCCAATTGGATTGCTTGAATGTAGAACTCTTGAAAGACATATGGTTATTTTTTTGAAGTTATGTTCAGTAAAGATTTGCGATGTTTGAAAGTTATGACTCTACACACATGTAAAACTTTGAAACAGTTTTTGAATACAAAAAAAGAGAGTCCCCGGGTGATTTAAAATAGTATATTTCACATTGGTCCTACGAGCCAGTGATAGTGGAATGACTGAACCTCCTTGGAAAAATGACCAGCCGCTCATGATAATAAACCAAAGCAATGTTTTGAGAGAAAAATAGATAAACAACGACGAAATGTGTGGTTAAAAGAGGCAAATAGAAAAGAGATTCAAAGGAGTATTGAAACCTAGAATTTAAGAGCATTAAGCAATGGCATTCGGATACATGATATTACGGTTGACTGAAAATCTGGATTCTTCAATTAACAGCGTACCTCCCCTGGGCGGATGACAAGGTCGATGCCCCGCAGAATTTCGAGGTGGGAGTCTCTTACAAACAGCCTTTAACCCCTTCACTTGAAGAAGCGGCTCATCCTCTCTGGCCGCGGCCGCTCTCACCTTCCTTCTCCACCAACTTCAGTTCTCCTGCACATACCCTTGGATAGAGAAGCTGGGAATGAGCATGACTGCATTTTCACGCTCAACCCTGCCATACTATTTCAGTTATCACTTGACAATGTCGATTCAACTCGATGACACCTGTGGCACTGATATTCACGGGATATGCAGTTTGAACCACGACAATTAGCAAATAGGCTTCTCGGCACCCAAAGCCTTAGATAGGAATTGATCTCTATAAAATGTTATCAGTGCGTTTATCTATAACTTGCTCATAATATTCCCCCTCTTGTCTCTTCCGCGGCAGCTAAATGCAAAATGCTTATCTACAACCATCTTAAACTGAAATAAATTCCACTATCACAATTCAACTTGTAATAAATTCTACTATCACAATTCAACATGTAATTTTTTAGTCAAATTTATTGATCTATATTTTATGAATTTGTGAATTTGACTCAAAAACTATATAATTGAATTGAATTCTGATAGCGATATCACAAAATAAACTTTACAAACTTTCTTTTATTAAATAAGTACTATTCAATTATATCATAGGTCTATTATAAGCTCACAATAAGATCTATATGAATTCATGGAAACCTTTACAGTACTTGATAATGAATTATTTAATTATTTTTAATATTATTAACTATTTAGAATATTACTTGACAATTTATCATTTAACTCTTATTATTTAAGGATGATATTAAATAATTTATTATAATATTTTCTATATATATTCAATTTATTAAAAAAAATCTTCTCTTTTTAGTTTTAAGGTTTTTCTATTATTTTTATTAAGTAAAAGTTTACTATAATGGACTAAAGATCATTAAAAAAAATATTTCAAAAATTTCTTAGAATAATATATTTTTTACAATTTTTATTGAATATTTCATTTAGAATTAATTTTTTACTTGTATTAATAAAAA
>BSBK01005192.1:625000-627940 GCA_027943335.1 Chamaecyparis obtusa | reverse complement strand
CCAGCGCACCGCCCGGGCACCGCCATTGCCGGGAATCACCACCGCTGGGGAGCCGCAAACCGTCGGAGACTGCAGACCACCGGGAGCCGCCAAATAGCCGTAGACCACCGAGCATTAGCCGCTAGCGGCTAGCCCCAAACTGCTGATGGTAGGCCCCCCTAGCGCCAGCACCCGCAACCCATGTGACCAGGGGCTTCCGCTTAGAGACAAATCCTCCTTTTGGGATTTTTTTTAATCTTTTGGAGCATCTTTCACTAAAATTGGCTTTTCAGGAGCTCTCGACATCATTTTTTGACAAACAAGATATCGTCAGAAAGCTAGTTCTAAGCCCAATCCTCTAATAGAGTTTAATCTGGTATTTTTTTTCCATCTAGCTTGTTGTTTCTGATGTTAAAGCTAGATTATCTTTTTTACATTCCAGGGGGGCTAATTTGCTCAAATTAGCTCCATTTTTTGATCCGAAAGAAGTGCTGGAAAGCTCTTCTCAAGCACTATTTAGAGTTCTACCTATTTTCATCAGATTTTTTTCAAGGTACATAAGATTTATATCTGAAGCCTTTTTGCTCTTCTCTTGATAAAACATATCTTTATAGGCTTGGGGGTTCGATATTTGGCTTGTGGGGGGGGGGGGGGGGGGGTCTTATTTTCTTGTTTCTTTCAGTTAAACAAGATATTTGTCAAAATAAAACCCTTTCTAAAAAATATGGCCGAGACCTCTTCTTGTCTAGAACTTCTAACCTCACATAATTATCACACATGGAAAACCCTGATGACACGACTTCTCCATTCAAAAGGGCTCTGGTCTTGTCTAGATGCAGTGCAACCAGTATTACAGAGGCCCTTTGAGATCATGCAGCATCGAAACAAGATGGATGAAGCTATGGGGTTGATTGCTTTACATGTATCAGACAACTTGCAGTTTCACCTTGATGGATGCAATACCCCTCTAGCTATGTGGACAAAGCTGAACACTTTGTTTGGTACAGTGAATGAGTTTCGAGCACTTTAGATTGAGGCAAAGCTTACCTCTCTTGTACCTGATTCTTTTCCCTCTATTGAGGAATTTTTGATGAAGTTCAAACAACAGAGATCTTTGTTACATGGATGTGGAAAGCAAAAGACTAATAAAGAGTGCATTTATCTGATTCTATCTAAGCTTAGGGGAAACTTTCAGATCTTCTCTTCTACCTTTCATTCTACCATGGATGCTTTGGGACCTACATTCACCATGCCCACTTTTGAGGTGTTCTGTGATCGTTTGACTAGAGTGCAGGCCAAGATTACTTAGGTGGACTCTCTAATAGGATCAAAGAACCATGCATTGGTTGCCCAACCATCCAAAGAAAAGTAGAAGAAAAAGCCAAAATAGATATCAGATTCCTCTTCTCAGCACTCTACTGGCCCACCATCTTCTTCTAAGAAGGAGAAATAGAAGACTGAGAGACCTACATGTTCCTATTGTCAGAAAGGACCTCATGATGAGTCACATTATTTTCAAAAGAGATTTGATGGCTATGAGAAATAGATTGCAGATTTGCAAGTTCTTCTTCAAAAGAGCACTGTTTCCTCTCCATCCTCTTCTACCTCACAGGGGTTTGCTTTTCAGTCTTCCTCCACATCTTCGACATCTGGATAGGATTTAGGAAAGGGTCATGCATTATGGACATCCATTGCATCCCCTTCACAGGTCCCTTGGATACTGGATTCAGGTGCTTCTCACCATATGGCATCTTCTAAAGGGGTCTTCTCTACTGTTGAGGCTTCTCCCATTCCTCATATTCTCATGGGGAATAACACTATCCTGACAGTCTGCGGGAAAGGTTCAGTCGACATTCGGGATGGTACATTCAATGATGTATTGTATGTTCCATCTTTGTTTGTAAACCTTCTCTTGATTTATCAGATTACACACAGTGGTTCAGGGAAGACAGTTGAGTTCACTACTGATTCAGTCTTCATTCGAGATAGTATGACAGGAGGTATTGTTGCTACAGGGATAGTTGATCATTCCACCTATCTCTACACCTTCTCACACTTTGGTCCACCATCTCCATTATCAGAGCACAACTCTCCTCTTTCATGAGAGCCTCATGTGGTGCAGTTAGGTCGCTTGAACCTTTGCATTGTTCCTGAGATCACTACTATGACTACCACACCACATCTTGTTGAGGTCTTTTCTCTTCAGCAGGATTCTTCTTCAGCACTGCCTGACCCTCCAGCTCCATTCATTGAGCCACTAGGTGTAGTTGTTGAGGATTCTATAGAGGACACTCATCTCCTCTCTCCTAACAGTGTCAGCACACCAGTCACACCACCTACATTGGGGATTCCCTTTCAGGTTCCTCATGTTTTGTCCTTTGAGCATCAGTTAGGCCTTCCAGTTTCACCTCTCATTCAGGAGTTTCCTTATCTTGTGTCTTTGTTTCTTCCACATTGGAGTTCCATTGGTTCGATCATTTCCACAGAGGTTCCATTATTCTGGGGGGGCTTTGGTGTCTCCTCCCTCTCTCATGGGGGGGCTGGTTGTATTTATGGTTTTGAGAGAGTCTCTTGAGCCATTTCTTTTTCTTCTTTTTCTATCTCTTTGTGGAGTAGGGTTTTTTCCCACTGGGTTTTCTCTATTTCTCCATTTTATAGAGATTTGTTTGTGCTGGGTACCTCATCAGGCCATGTTGCTAGGACCCATTTCTACTTTCAGCATTGTAGTTTCCTTTGCTTTCTTCTTGCATTGTTTGTAGCTGCATCGTTGCTCATCTTAAGGGGGGGGTGTTAGAGTAAATTATTAATTTTATTAATATTTTACTCCCTTCTTAAGATATCAACTCCTTGCTTTAGTCAACTCATGCATTGGTTATGCATCGGTTTGCTTTTTGCATGCATTAGTCTTGTAATAGTTTAACTGATTATTACATGCACTTCTGCTTTTTAGGTTTGCCTTTT
>BSBK01005191.1:175000-225559 GCA_027943335.1 Chamaecyparis obtusa | reverse complement strand
ATAACATACATACATATATATATATACATACATATGTATATACATACATATATATGTATATACATACATATATATGTATATATATACATACATACATATTTATATATATACATACATATGTATGTATATACATATATATGTATGTATATACATATATATGTATATATACATATATATGTATATATACATATATATGTATATACATACATATATATGTATATATATACATATGTATGTATGTATGTATGTATGTATGTATGTATGTATGTATGTATGTATGTATATATATATATATATATATATATATATATATATATATATATATAATATATATATAAACATTCATTGGACAATCCATTTCTACTAGAGGGAGACAGTGACTCAGATGATTTTGAGCCTTTGGATATTCGATAGCTAGAATGAGGCTTAGTTTCATAGCTTGTGCCTGTAGCCTGTTATATTTTGATGTTTAAGACTTTTGGATACATGTTTGAGACATTTTGATTTGGATATTTATATTGATAGACCATGGTTTTGATGTTTGAGACTATTGTTATAATGATGTTATATTGATTTATACTGCTGCTATTATCATTTATGTTGTCATATTACTGTTGTAACTCGTGAATCGGTGATTTATTTGCATATTGTCTTTGTTAATAATCAGCTATTGACATCTCTCTCTCTACCTCTATCTATAATATCTTAATATATTTTGAAAACATCTCACACACACATATATTATATATATTTTAAAAATTTGTATACGGTCATCCCCTGCTATCCCCTATTTTTGGCTCTTTAGGAAATGTCCCAAAAACACATCCCCTATCGTCCCCCCGTCCCCTTCCCCAAAACGCTGTGGAAGATAGAAAAAAACATATTTTATTATTTCATGCCAAATATAGTGCATATAGATAAAAACACACATTATACATCATAAAATATGTAATTATGATGTAGGAGCATCCTGGGTGTAAGAGCAATCTTGCATCACCCAAAAATATTTCTATTTTTATATTCAATAAGGGCTATTTTTTGCAGAGCTGCTATTTATGGAAAGTTACTATTTTTGGTAATTTTCGTATGTGCTCAGAATGATCTGATTTCTTTCTTGGAGCTTCATTTTGGTCATATAAGTCTGCCAGCAAAGTTTCATGGCTAGATCAGGTGTAGTTTTGAAGATATTGAAGATTTTCGGTATTGGCAGCAGGGTACAAAAAACTTCAAACTCAGTTTTGAAGGCTTTAGAGGCCCTGGATGAGGTCAAAAATTTGGGTGACGGGCACTTGCGCGGGTCAAGCCTGTAGAGCACTTCGTGACGTTTCTGAAATGGGGTTATAATAGTCAATCGGGTCAACTGGTGATGACTTATGATCTTCGGAAGTTGGGTCACCTGAAATGGCAGAAAATAATTTTCCTTCAAAATTTCTGTTCGGGTTTCAAAAGTTATTTTGAGCCGACTTTGATGTAATAAATTGAAAAATAAAATAATTCTAAGCTTGGTCGGCCCTTAGGGCTAAATTTCTGGAACCTTCTCGGGCGGTGGAAATTGCCTATATAAGGAAGGCTGTATTATTGTCTTAGGCAGTTCAGAATAGTTCTGGGTAATAGTTCGAGGCTTTGTCCTACAGAATATTGTAAGGGAATGCCCATGTGGCTTTGCATATTGTACTTCTGAAAGTTTGTAATTCCACATTTGTGGAGATAATAAGAAGCCAAATTTTCTGTTCTTGAATATTATTGTTGTTGTTTCTCTCTTTCTGTTATGTGTTTGTGGTATTAAGGGGAGCACCCTTCATCAAGTGGTATCAGAGCAGGAGTTCTTGAGTGTGTAAACAGATCGCTGACTATGAGGCAGTTTGCACCAAGACTGTGGCTAGGGTTTCAGCGCGCATCGCGAAAATGCCTCCACGAAGGGAACGTGGCGGAAGAGCTGGTGTCGTAACACTTGAGGTTAGAGAGCTGCAGAGACAAGTGCAAGCATTGCAAGAAGAGATTCACAGAGGAATGAATCTTAATGTCAGAGATGTAAGTGAGGATGAAGCCAAAGAAGAATATCAAGCAGGAGAAGTTGAAATTGTGAACCAGGAGGAAGAAAGACATTTTCGGGCCATTTCCAAGATTGGGAAAAGACCTAAGATTGAGGTTCCTACATTTTTTGGAAATCTTAACCCAGAGGAATTGATTGACTGGATCAATGAATGTGAGGAATATTTTGAGTACAAAGATGTTGACGATCCTGATAGAGTCAAATTTGCGAAGGCCAGACTGAAAGGTCATGCGAAGATCTGGTGGCAAGAAATTCAATTGGAACGAAATAGAAGAGGGAAAGATAAAATCACAAGATGGGATCGGATGGTGGATAAATTGAAGCGGCAGTTCATTCCTATTGATTATGAGCTTGACCTACTGAAGAAAATGCAGAGTTTGAAGCAAGCAGGAAGATCTGTTCAGGAGTATACAGAGGAGTTCTATCGACTTCTCATCAGAACAGGCCATGCAGAAGCTGATAAGGAGAAAGTTGCCCGATACCTTAATGGGTTAAGGCCAAGCATTCAGGAGGAGCTGAATCTGGTTCGAATGAATAGTATTGAGGAGGCATACCAATTTGCTCTAAAAGTAGAGGAAAAGCGGAACAAGAAGTTCGAGAGCAGACAAAATGGAAGAGGTCGCGGTGGACGATCTGGTGGACGGTCATATGGTGGCCGAAATGAAGATCTGAAAAAGAAGGATGAAGCCAGTAGCAGTCAGAATCAGCGTGGAAATAATTCCAATCGCTTCCAGGATCAGAATAATAGAGATCAGAGAGGAAGAGGAAGAGGACAAGGATCTGGAAGAGGAGGCTTCCGTGGAACATGTTTTCACTGTGGAGAAGAAGGTCATAGGGCATTTGAATGTCCTCAGTGCCAAGGCAGAATAGATAGGAGAAATGAAGGCCAGGCCAGAGTTGCACATGTAGATGAAGATGCCAGATCATCAAATTCTGAAGATGCTGAAAGAGGAGAAACGTTGATTAACAGAAGAGTCCTGTTGAGTGGTGAGAATGAACCTGAGCAAAGGAGGAGCCTGTTTCGCACCAGGTGCAAGTGTGAAGGTAAATGTTGTGATGTGATTATTGATAGTGGAAGCACTGACAATTTGGTGTCAGAAGAGATGGTGACAAAGTTGAAACTCAAGAGACAGAAACACCCACATCCATATCGGATTGCCTGGGTACAGGATGACCACAAGGTCATGGTCAATGAACAATGCCTAGTGAAGTTCAAGATCGACGGGTACCAAGATGAGGTACTATGTGATATCATCTCTATGGATGCATGTCATATGTTATTGGGTAGACCGTGGCTGTTTGACAGATGTGCTGTACACGATGGTCGTGCGAATACCTATTCCCTGACAAAGGATGGAGTGCGACATAAGCTAAAGCCATTGAAGGAGACCGAAGAAAAGGTATGTGGTAATGCAAGAATAACATTTGTTGATGGAAGGAAATTCCTAGATGGTATGAGGCATGAGCATGTATGTTTTTCTTTAATTCCAAAAGCTGGTAAAGAGGAAGTAGAAGATGTTCCTGTAGAAGTTGCAGATTTGTTGAATGAGTTTCAAGATATTGTATTCGATAACATGCCTGATGGATTACCACCAGTCAGGAAGATCAGTCATCAGATGGACTTGATCCCAGGAGCGAGTTTGCCAAATAAGGCAGCACACAGAATGACACCTGCAGAAAGTGAGGAGTTGAATAGACAAGTGCATGAACTGTTACAGAAAGGATTGATTCGAGAGAGTCTGAGTCCCTGTGCTGTACCAGCGGTATTAGCACCAAAGAAGAATGGAGAATGGAGGATGTGTACAGATTCTAGGGCAATAAACAAGATCACGATCAAGTACAGGTTTCCATTGCCACGAATGGATGATATTATGGACTGTGTGAGTGGAGCTGTGTATTTTTCAAAGATAGATCTGAAGAGTGGATATCATCAGATTCGGATCAGAGAAGGAGATGAATGGAAGACTGCATTCAAGACAAAGGAAGGACTATATGAGTGGTTAGTCATGCCTTTTGGGCTAACCAATGCACCGAGCACTTTCATGCGGCTCATGAACGAGGTTCTAAAAGAATTTCTGGGTAAGTTTGTCATTGTTTACCTAGATGATATTTTGATTTTTAGCAAGACATTGGAGGAACATATGATGCATATTCGTATGGTGTTTGAGAAGTTGAGAGAAGAGAAATTGTTGATTAATTTGAAGAAGTGCAGTTTTGTGAAGAAAGAGTTAGTGTATTTGGGATTTGTAGTTTCAGCAGAAGGTCTAAAAATGGACCCAGAGAAGGTACAGGCTATCCTTGAATGGCCTACTCCAAAGAGTGCTACTGAGGTAAGATCTTTTCATGGTCTAGCTAGCTTTTACAGAAAGTTTATCAGAAATTTTAGCAGTATTTGTGGACCCTTGACTGAAACAATGAGAGGGGATAGAAAAGAGTTTAAGTGGACTAATGGGACAGAAAAGAGTTTTCAATTATTGAAACAAAAAGTTACAGAACAACCTGTTTTAGCACTTCTGGATTTTAATAAGGTGTTTCAAGTAGATTGTGATGCTAGTGGTACTGCAATAGGAGCTGTTATGAGCCAAGAAGGTAAACCTATTACTTATTTTAGTGAGAAGTTAAATGATGCCAAGAGGAAGTATTCTGTTTATGATCAGGAATTTTATACTATAGTTCAGGCATTAAAGAAGTGGAGACATTATCTACTTCCTAAGGAGTTTGTTTTGTATACTGATCATCAAGCTTTGCAATATTTGAATAGTCAAGGAAAATTAAATCAAAGGCATTTGAAATGGGTTGAGTTTTTGCAGAGTTATACATTTGTTTTGAAACACAGGAGTGGAAAGTCTTATAGGGTTGCAGATGCTCTTAGCAGAAGGCAACTATTGCTGACAGAAGTGCAGATTGAAGTGGTTGGGTTCAAGGAACTAAAGAATTTGTATCCAGAGAATCCTGATTTTGGTGAAGCTTGGAAAGCTTGTACAGAACCTGTTACTCTAGACAGGATGAAATGGTTGGATTTCATCATCCAGGATGATATGCTATTCAGAGGGAGTCAGTTGTGCATTCCACGAAGTTCTATGAGGGAGAATCTCATCAAGGAGAAGCATAGCGGAGGATTGGCTGGACATTTTGGTCGTGATAAAACCCTTGGTTTGGTTAGTGAAAATTATTATTGGCCATAGTTGCAGCAAGATGTGAAGAAGTTTGTACAGAGTTGCAGAGTATGTCAGATGGCGAAAGGAGTGAAGCAGAATACAGGATTGTATCAGCCATTACCCGTACCAGAGAAGCCTTGGGAGGATATCAGCATGGACTTTGTTCTTGGTTTACCGAGGACACAGCGGGGACACGATTCAATTTTTGTGGTGGTTGACAGATTTTCAAAGATGGCACATTTCATTCCCTGCAAGAAGACTAATGATGCTGTTCATGTAGCAGAATTATTTTTCAGAAAAGTAGTGAGACTTCATGGTTTACCAAAGACCATAGTTTCAGATCGGGACACTAAGTTTGTTGGATATTTCTGGCGTACATTGTGGAAGAAGTTGAAGATAGATTTGAAGTTTAGTTCATCACATCATCCACAGACTGATGGACAGACAGAGGTGGTGAATAGAAGTTTGGGAAATTTGCTGAGATGTTTGGTTGGAGATAAGCCAGCAGGATGGGATTTGATTTTACCACAGGCGGAATTTGCATACAATAATTCTGTCAACAGGAGCACTGGTAAATCACCATTCCAGATTGTATATGGAAGTAGTCCAAGAAATGCATCTGAATTGAGAAAGATAGATAAAGGAGAAATAAGTAGTGCTGAAGCTGAGGATTTTGCAGAACACTTGAAGAACATCCATGGGGAGGTGAGGAAGCATATTACCAAGATGAACGCATAGTATAAGGCTAAGGCAGATGAGAAAAGGAGGTATGAGGAATTTCAAGTTGGTGATGAAGTCATGGTTCATTTGCAGAAGGAGCGGTTTCCAGTTGGTACATATAACAAGCTGAAAATGAAGAAGTTTGGACCATGTAAGATACTGAAGAAACATGATTCAAGAAACGCATATGAGGTAGAATTGCCTACTGAGCTAAATATTTCACCAGTGTTTAACATTTCAGATCTGACAGAGTATCATGAAGGAGGTGTTGAAGATGAGATCACAGCAGCCCAGTGGAGTATTCCAGCAACTAGTTCAGATATCAAGGAGATTGAAGACATACTGGACAGTCGTGTTGGCAGAAGCACAAGGAATAGGACATATGAAGAATATTTGGTCAAATGGAAAGGATGACCTGTTGAAGATTCATCATGGCCAACAAAGGAGGAGGTTAACCGTCTTGGTTTTCCTCTGCACGCCTGAGTCGTGACAGGGTCACTTCTCAAATTACCCCGGGTGTCTGATGCAGGAGCATCCTGGGTGTAAGAGCAATCTTGCATCACCCAAAAATATTTTTGTTTTTATATTCAATAAGGGCTATTTTGTGCAGAGCTGCTATTTATGGAAAGTTACTATTTTTGGTAATTTTTGTATGTGCTCAGAATGATCTGATTTCTTTCTTGGAGGTTTATTTTGGTCATATAAGTCTACCAGCAAAGTTTCATGGCTAGATCAGGTGTAGTTTTGAAGATATTGAAGATTTTCGGTATTGGCAGCAGGGTACAAAAAACTTTGAACTCAGTTTTGAAGGCTTTAGAGGCCCCGGATGAGGTCAAAAATTTGGGTGACGGGCGCTTGCACGGGTCAAGCCTGTAGAGCGCTTCATGGCATTTCTGAAATGGGGTTATAATAGTCAATCGGGTCAACTGGTGATGACTTATGATCTTCGGAAGTCGGGTCACCTGAAATGACGGAAAATAATTTTCCTTCAAAATTTTTGTTCGGGTTTCAAAAGTTATTTTGAGCCGACTTTGATGTAATAAATTGAAAAATAAAATAATTCTAAGCTTGGTCGGCCCTTAGGGCTAAATTTTTGGAACCTTCTCGGGCGGTGGAAATTGCCTATATAAGGAAGGCTGTATTATTGTCTTAGGCAGTTTAGAATAGTTCTGGGTAATAGTTTGAGGCTTTGTCCTACAGAATATTGTAAGGGAATGCCCATGTGGCTTTGCATATTGTAATTCTAAAAGTTTGTAATTCCACATTTGTGGAGATAATAAGAAGCCAAATTTTCTGTTCTTGCATATTATTGTTGTTGTTTCTCTCTTTCTGTTATGTGTTTGTGGTATTAAGGGGAGCACCCTTCATCAAATTACAAAAAATATTTAACTTTCACCTAATAGGTTTTATGTAAAAAGAATACACTTGTCTTAAACATTATGTCATTCTATCATGAAGCATTTTTTCAGGCCAGCCCCATGTTTTTTACCCAAAAAACTTTTAAGGTATAAATTAAAAGAAAATAGTTCATTGTAATTTAAATTTGAACTTGTAACTGAAATCTAGTAATCATTATTTTTTAAAGAGTTCACACATGCACACATAGATTTCATGTTACTAGTTCTCTGCCTATGTTGCCAGATTCGGTAAGAATGCCTACAATATGCATATGGGTTTAGTACAGGACTTGATACATTCCAGGTCTGCCTGCGGGTACTGCTTTGGTTCACCTTAGTTTTTTAACTGCACACACAGATTTCATATACTTGTTCTTTGTCTATGTTGCCGGATTCAGCAAGAATGCCCATAATACCCATATGGCTTCAATATGAGACCTGATCCATTCCAGGTCTACCTATGGGTAGTGCTTTGGTTCATCAAGGAAGAACCCTGTATGGCATCTTTTCACTTGATCTATGTGCTTGCAGAATTCATCTTTCAGAAAACATTAGAATCATGAAATGTGTGAATAATTGTTTTAAGTGAACAATGTACAGAAGAACACAACTATGTTAGCTATCCTTTTCCACAAGTTCTTGGAGCTGAACCCTTGTACTATGATTTCCAAGGTGCGGGATTATATCTCGGATGCGTTGCTTGATATAATGACTATATCTGTATCCCGGTTGGGTGCTTCCATCTCTTGATGATAAAAGCAGGAAGCACACATAAGGAATTGAATTAGGGCCAAAGTTTTTGCACATAAAATTCATGTTAGAAATTCACTTCCTTCCCATTTTCTATCTTTTGGCCTACTATTGAAAATCTCAAACTGTCTTCACTAGGCTTGTCCTAGTAGCCCTGTTTAGCAAGTAATTTGCACTTAACTCCACATATTCCCAAACACCCTATTAACTTCTTTACCTTTTCAAATACCCTTTTAAGAGTTATTTAACCCCTATTATTCTCAGTCCTTCAGCCCTTGACTGGTGAAATTTTCTAGGACTGATTGCACACCCATTTTGGCCTAATTAGCCCTTCATTAACAAAGCAACTCCCCTTTGCACTCACCCACAAGATCCCAAACCCTGAAAAGTTCTTAAGAAATGTATTAAATACAAGGATTCCTAAGTTTGTTTAAGTATCCATGCATATCAATGCACTCTTTCACCAAACCCTCATTTTAAGGGTCAATAACCTGGGGCTTTCTAGAAAAGACCCTTCCCAACCATAAAAAACCATAAATATGGTTCAAAAACCCTCAAATACATCTCAATAGACCATTCCAACCATTATCTAGCCTCTCCAATCATCCAATCATTCCCAGCCATGATTGGTATCAAAACAAGCACTAGTTTCTACAGCAAACATCAACAAACAATGATCCTCCAAGGCCCTTACTTCATTTTCCTGCAATAGAACATGCCATTAAAATGTATTTTTACATTAATAAACCCCCTCCCACCAAGTTACAGTCACCATAGGGGTGGGAGGGTCACTCCATGTTGCTGACTACAAATCTAAATGCTGACTATGCCTAGAATGCCAGTCACTGTCTCCAAAATATCAGTCAAGTTTTGTGTGTTATTAACAAATAAAACAACAATGTACTCACACAAATAAATAAAAATTAATGCTAAGAGATGGTCCTACACCATAGTCAAACTCAAATCACATTAGATATATCTTTATTAAATCTCTGTTGCTAGGACTGTTCCACAGAACAGTGAATTATAGGAATGCAGAAAATTTCATTTTCATTGATTGATTGTCTTACAAACTTGAATCAATACACCACCACATTGATCTCTCTTTCCACTCACGTGAATGTCTACAAAATAGACCCTAACTTTGCAAAATGACTGACCAACTACTTCATAACTATATGCAACAGTCAAAACTGACTCTTCACTAACTTAACATAAGAAAAATGTTGTCAACTTGACAACCTACAACTTGTAGACTCCTTATTATCAACAATGACATATAAATGACTCTTTAACTTATTTAAACTATAAAAATCTAAACATATCCATTAGTCCTTTCTCTTAGCCATTTTTGGCATTCTTGACAACATTTTGTCAATTTTGCAATTTACATCTTTTTGTGCAACATTTATGCATATCTTGTATCTTAACCCTGAATGACCTATGAATCCTCCATACTATGACTTTGATGAACCAAATACATTACATTTGACTATGACATTAACATTAAATGACTTTTAACTCCTTAAACCTCACTTGTGCCATTTTGGCCTAAGTTTGCCCATCCTTGGCAATGTATTACAAATGTGACAATTTCATGCTTCCCTTACATTTTGATGACTTCAATAGCCATGGTTCACCATCAAATGACTTTACATATCTTCATTAGGAATTGATTTCCCTTGGTACCTTCATGGTCTCCTTCATAGGTCATGGTGTACCTTGTAGTTTCATGTGTCCACTTGGTGCCATAGCATCATGAAAATCTTGATAGGGAAAAAGATACATATATCAATCATCATTGCAATAATTGAACATATAATCATTAAATCCATGCAACCTGCAAATAAAATGTCAAGAACAATGCAAAGGAACTATATGCCATATGTGAACAGGACAAATTAAAATTTTTCACTAAGCTGAAAAGTAAGTTATTACAACCAATCTCCTTGCATGACAAAACTATCTAGCATACAAACAAAGCCCTCCAAATAAGGTATAGAAATTGAGGGGCAACTAACAAAAGAAAAATAAAAAGAGACATTTAAACTCAGAGAATTTCAAATAGGTTTAAACAAATAAATCAACACATTGCAAAAAACTAAGCCCTTTGAATTCAAGTGGGCCAAAATTGGACTATGAGCGAACTACCTAATTTTGTTCCTCTCACTAAAAGAAAGTCAAAAATGCTTGAAGATGGAGATAAGGGAATCATCAAATAGATGATATCTAATGCACACTAAACTATTAAAAAAAAAGTAATATAAGTTAAACAGTTTCATTAATTCCTTCTCAATCACCTACGTGATTTCTTTTTAGATTTTTGGGAGCTGCTAGTGGAGGGCTTCGCAGGTTCTGAGCTAGCCTTTGTGTTTGTCATCTTTCTAGCATTTCCCAATGCTTGACTAGATTTGGAGCTGCTAGGACCATTTGCTGAAAAATCAACAGGTTTATCCCTCACAACAGACCCCTGTGAACCTCTTACTTGTGCAGCTCTCCTATCTTTTCTCTTTGGCCTGTAGGAAGATCTCTCCCTCTTTGGTAGCCATCTTTTTGGATCAGGTGGTGGGCCTAGATTTGCTGGATCAAAACCTTTAGGATATCAAGGTTTTCTATTGTGTTTTCTTCTTAATTTGGCTTTATTTTTATCTTCTCCTAGTTCAGACATTTTAGAAGCATCTTCAGCCCAAAGGTGTTTTCCCATCATAGTGGGATTGGCACCAAGTGTTTTTTCTAATGCTATTACATCAACACTTGATAGACTTGGTAGGGGTGGGAGTTTCTTTTCATAGACCTCTACTTTAATAGGATCTGTATGAGCTGTAGCAGATACAAGCCCAGTCAAAGCTTTTGTGCGAACAACAAGTGAAGACCTTCTCACAAGCTGTTCAAACAAGTCACCTGCTACTTTCACCTTCTTCTATTTTAATTTGAAGGAAGCTACTTCATGCATTACTAAATCCAAAGTTGTTTTATCCTCCCCAATGTTGTTCCACCAATCTATAGCACTATCAAGTATAGCTTCTACTCCATCAACATCACCTGCCTTCTCTTTCAAAGATACCATGGTAGCAACAGTACTAGGTCAATTTTGTATTTCATGGATCCGTTCCAAAGACTCAACAGCCACTAGATAATGGCCAGCAGCTGTAGCAACTTGTCCATGTGTAAGAAGTGTCGATGTTGAATATTTTGGATTCTTTTTAGCAAATTGTCCTAAAATTTCTTCTGCTTGATTAGATTTATTTTATCTGACCAATAAGGACGCCTAAAGCAAAGTTGGCATCAAAATATTTGGGAACATGCTGAGCAAGGTAGATACAAGTTCTCGAGCCTAAACAAACATAAGCCATTTCTAGATTAGAATTTCAAACTTTGGTATCATATAAACATAATACAAAAATGCCTAAGTAGCTAAAAATATCAAAATACCTGATCTAACTTGTTTGCATGAAGTAACAAAAGTAAGCAATTGCAATAAATTGCTTCCTTCTGCCTAGACAATAGTTTATACTTGAGGCCATCAACCAGCCGCAATCCTTGTCCTCCATCACTTTTTTCAATTAATCTGTCTAATTTCTTCACACCATCCAACACATCCTTTGTACCCTTGAGTGCAATGAGATTATTTATGGCCACGACAATTGATGAAGAATCAGCTAGCTTCTATTTTAGGATATTGTTATAGGTGTTGATTGCATCCCCAAATGTTCCTAAAACCTATCAGAGTCAAGTTATATAGAATGAGTTTGAAATGTGGTGTTAAACTAATTATTCTATGAAAAGATTTCAAAAAACACAATGCAGCAACTATTCAAATTAGATTTTGTTCACTGAAAGCTCAAGAAAACCCATTTGACATATGCAAGCTGAACAGATATGGGTGCTAATTCATTTTCTATTTCTTCATCAGTATATTCCTCTTCTATCAACATCTCTTGGCCAATCCTGAAATAGTCAGAAGCATGAAATGAAATATTCATTACACTATGTTGTTGATATAACTAAGCCAATCCATTTGCTATAATCCAAAATTAGTGACATTCTAAATCCCAATAACAATACCAATCTCACTAGCTCAGATTTTTTGAGAAACAAGGCATTAGTAAGATTTATATCTGTACTAAATACAAACATGGTACATTGTAGGTACATCAATTACGTGTGTAGAAAAATCACATAAATTAAAATTAATCTTGGTTTTACACTCTCCAATTCTATACTTGTTCAAATAAAATAAAATCACTACCATAGCAAGCCAGTGAAACAAAGTATATTACTTGTGTGCAAGAAGCAAAAGCTCTTCAGCTTCTGCAAAGTTGCTTTTTTCAATAAGGGCACAAGCCGCATTATATGCCAGCTCAAAGCTGCTATTAGGGTTTACTTTCATTGTCCCCATTAGGGAAGAGACTTTTGTAGACCTTCCACCAAAAATGAATGGAGCAATAATATTTGTCTTCAGCTCAATGGAATCAATCTTGAACTTCTGCATAAGCTTCTCATGCTTACTTATGCATAGATCCATTGCACCATGACGATAAAGTATTTGTGCCTCTAATTGCAAAACACTCGACTCTGATTCAAGAGTTTTTAAGGCTGCTAAAGCTTCATCCAATCGATTCAGCCGATATAAGCAATATGCCTGAGAGTGCACAAAACTTGTGTAAGATCATTAGTGTTATAATACAATAGAAGACTATTAATTTAAATGTCAATAGCCAATAGAAAGCATTTGAAGTTATCTCTAATATATTTGCATACCATTGAGCCTCAAACAATTTTGTAAGTACACCTCTCTAACTCTGACTTATCAAAACTATGATGATATTTTTTGCAATAATGGGATTTTATATTTTTCAGCGTCCTGTCAAAATGCCTATTTAAAAAGAGGCCTTGAGCTTTATAAAAAAATACAGCTGAGGGATGTAGCTACCTCAGCTAAACTGAATAAATTGAGATTGGCTCAAAAGAAACTGATGATTATGGATACAATTTCCTGGATACACTGACCCCTTCCTCATATCCATTAGGATAAAGATTGTTCCTAGTTGCATCCTACCAGATTTATGCCAACATTTTTATTATTTTGCATCCAGAATTACGAGATATTTTTATCTTACAGAAATAATCTTAATGGCAAATGCTTCATATTTTAGAATAAATTTTTTCATAGATGTGCTAGTAGCTAAATTTAATAGTACTTACAATTTCTAGAACAGTGTAAAAAAGAACTATATTAAGAGTGTGAAAGAGAAAGTATAGGACAGAAGAAGCAATTGCAAAATTCAACTTAATAGGTTTTGAATCAAATAGCTCAGGAAAGACTAATAGAAAATGCTTTTGAAGCAAAATCTTACATCTCAAAAGACCATGTATGATATTCAAATATTCTCATTGATAACTGTTTTGGCAGATTTGTAAAATAGTAAAGGGAATCTTTAATATTTTTTCATTAGATAATAAAGACTTGCTAGTACAAAACAAGAGAGCAACCATTTGAGCCACAATTTCAGCTATTACTATTCAAGTAAATTTTCCTTGATTTTATGTATAAGTGGATGATGGAGTTAAAAACATTGGACTTTGAGTTAAGAATTTGAGAGATTATTAAAGAGAATATATGAGGCCTGCTTTGGGAGAAATTAAGATAAACCTACAAGACTAGGACATTACTTCTCTCAAGGCCTGTATTAGTTTGCCTAACACCTCTTTAACATGCATGGAATGTTGCACTATATGTTTAAAGCATTCATTTACTACTATTGTACTCCTTATAGGCCTTCTGAATCTCATGTACATGACCAGCCTAGATGAAATGTAGTTCCCTAACATTGCAAAACATGCAATTAAGCAATGAGTTTCCCCAATTAACAAAGCATTAAGCCTGTAGAATATATAGAATATTAAATATAACCAAAACAATCCATCATTTTGGTATAAAATATTCTTATAGCTCATTTTTTAGGTCCTAGTGTACCTTGTAGTTTGAGGCAGTGATCATATTATTTTGGCTATGGCCTATATATTCCTACTATACATACATAGTTAATGGTGTTTGGGGCTGCGATCTATAGCAGGAATACAAATTTGAGGCAGTGATCTTTATCAACTATATTTATTGTGTTTGTGTTGTGATATACATACTCTGTGATACCATATTGGATTGGTGATCAGCATACTACAGCGACACCTATTCTTCTTGGTTGCAACCTACACCAGAGACTTTGGCAGTCACAACATCAACAGTGTACACTGGTGGTTATGACATCATTGCTTCAACATCATTGGGTATTAGCAGGCTTGGAGAAGGACAAGACATTCCATCAGCAATCAGAGGACAACATTAGAAATTAGAGGATCAGACATGCATTTCAAGCTCCCTTTGATCCAAATATCACTGATCCTTCAATGCTTTCCAACATAGATCATCATATTGGTAGGCCAAGGTACATTATTTATTCTCAGTTGTAATCAGTCTGTTTATCTGAATATATGATTGATAGCTGTTTCCTTTTGAGCATATTGTGTTTTGGCATATCTTTCTTTTGGTTGCATACTTGAGATATTACAAATCTATCAATATGATTAACATTTAAAGAGTTGATTGTGAAGATTAGAGACTATAGAAGCCATTGAGTTTTAAGACTATAGTCTCGACCATAGAACAGATAGTCCTCTAATCCTTCAATGTCAAGGTACAAGATATGATTGAATTTGTTCAGTTTTACATAACCGCTTAAAAAATATTCCTTGAATTAGCTTGAGTGGTAGATCATTATTATAATTTTTTTATAATTGAAACTGAGAGGCATTCTATAATGATAGTAAGGAATTTAGCGTAATGATATGAATGTGTAAAAAAAAAATATTAGTTTTATTTTAAATTTGACAGGCATTTACATGTTTTAATATTTAATTATAAATATAATATAAAATTAATGTAGTTTCCACAATTCATGAGGATTTGTAGTAGATTTATGAATTACATTGTGTGCAGATTTTTTCCCATTAGTGTTTCATATTTCTAATTATTATTCTAATGATAGATTATATAGTATGAGATTTCTAATTCTTATTCTAATGATAGATTATACAGTATGATTGAAAACACCGATGAAAAAATTATTTCATATGATTATATCTTTCCTTTTCTATTTTTAGCCCATTTCTATTTGTCCTTGTCTTATGCTAGAGTTTCTTTTGATTTTTTCACCTTTTTATATTTTATGACCTATTCTAGATCAAAAAATTTCAATTCATAAGTCATAGTAATTTAATAATCTATTATGTTCATATTTAAGCAACACGAATAGAGTCAGAAGGTGAACAGATGTTTAACATTTTATGTTTTTGTCTCCTATGGAATCAACTCTGTGAGTCCTACTATGGACTGAGGCTCAAAATCTATTTCACGTTCACTCAGAAACACTCACCGCACTGTTGTAAACACCTCTACTTTGGTGGAATAGATATGCTTTGAATACACCTAGGTATTAGCTGAGCTTTCAACCTTTTAATTTTCATTCTTGGCATCTGTTGGGCTTCAACTTTTGGCAGTTCCCTTATGCTGGACTGTTTTCATCCTTTTCTTTTGCTAGATTTTTTCCATTTGTCCTTCCCTTATACTCGACCATCTTTTCTATTTTTGATGTCTTCTCATATTTTTATTACATATTCCTAGGTCAAGGAATTGCAATTCATGAGTAGCAGGAATTTGTTACATTCATGTGTAACAATTGAAATATAGTCAAAAGGTGAACATATGTTTTGACTTTTATGTGTTTATCCCCTATGAAATCATTCCTCCCCTCTCCTACTATGAACTGAGGTTTAATACCTACTGTAATTTCACTCCAAAACTCTCACCTTACTGTTGTATAATCCCAAAACCATTCTCCATTATGCTAGAACAAATGCGCTTCTAATCCACCTAGGTGTTGGCTAAGTGTCAAACCTTGGTTTTGGTTGGGGTTCCATTTTTGTCTCTTCCTTAATATTGGACTGGTATTGTCCTCTTCTTTTGCTAGACTATTTTCATTTTCCTTTCCTTGTGCTGGACTGTCTTTTTCATATTTGGTGACTTTAAATATTATGCAACCTATTCATAGGCTGAAAATTTTTAATTCATGAGTTGCAGGAATTTATTATATTCATTTCTAACAAATACAAATATGGTCAAAAGGAAAACAGATGCTTAGGCAAACATGTGTTTGTCAGATCATCTCTATGCAATCAACCCTGCCTGCCTTTCTATAGACTGAAATCCAAAATTTCCTGTAATTTCACTCTGAAATGCTAGCTTTTCGATGATGCATTCTCATTTCATACTCCAATATGATGGAACATATGTGCTTTAATGCACATGTGTTTGTCCTGTATTCATCTTTTGCTTTTGCTTGATTGTAAATGTTTTCCCTTTCCTCATGCTGAATTGCCTTTTACATTTTGTTGTCTTTTTATATTGAATGACGTATTCCTAGATCAATGAATTTCAATTCATGAATTGAGGGATTCATTGCATTAATGTTTAACAAACTCAATTATAAATTGCAATGCTTCTTCTTTAAAAAAACTATCAGAGGTTTTTGTGTCAATGTTTGGAACACACTCTGTGATCCATCATTAGGAAGAGAAGAAAATATTATGGTAGATTGCAGATCTGGGTTCTTAAAAAGGAGAGGAGAGCATAACATAATATTTCCAAAAGAAATAGCACATAAAATTTATGTCTACAAGTTAATATCTCTTAGAATATTCTTTGCATTTAAATTATCTAAATACTACCTAGATATAACTGAATCATAACATGGGTTTTTCTATTTCTTATGACTATGATCAGGTGGGAGAAGATTATAGGCTTTCAGCTGAAGATATTGCCAATTCTATGCAACAAATATTCAACATGATGCATGCCACCTGCATTGGGTACATCAAAGACTGATGCAGATAAAATTGTTGAAGAAAACCAATAGTAAGTACATCATGATCAACAATTGATCAATTTGAAATCATTGTAGAGTTTGGAGTGTAGGCTGTCCATCATTTACAAGCATTTTCAGGCCAATAATTAGGTAGCATTACTCTTCAATGTACATTGCCATAAATACATTCAGCATGAAATTATCACAGTCATCTTCTCATCTCTCTAAAAGCTCAATGTAATCAATGGGTGGAGTAACCCTAATGGTACTCATATGAGGGGCAACAGTGCTACCAATTTTTAGGAGATTATTACAGATCAGGGACTACATTGTATCATTTCATTGGCTTATGAATTTATGCTGATTTATCATAATATAATGCTCAATAAATTATGCTTTCTTTATCTCAAAAATCTTGTGATTTCTTAAAATAATTTTGGTCTCAATGCTAAATAAAAGTGTAGTTTAGCAAATAATTTAGATCAAATGTCCAATATTTTCCCCACCCAATAAAAATCTTGGAGAACTCACTCATCTTATCGATCTGGTTCAAATTTATTTATGAATTTTTCTTTTCAATTATTGTACATTTCTAGTAAACAACAGATGAGTTACAATGGTGTTTTTTTAAGCTTTCTAATATGTTCTTTATGTCAAGATGTATAATTATATAATGGCATCACTGTTTCTATCAGTATTATAAAAAAAAATAAAAATTATTTTTTTCATGACAATTTTCTTTTCTAACTATCATGTACCAATTTTTTTTTTTTAAATGATATTTCTCAACTTCTTCTGCATGATATAGATATGGGTGTTGATTGCATGATATATTAAATTAATATTCCTAGCATTTATTTTTGATTTTTTCTGCACATCAGATGGGGAATATTAAATGCCCATTAATGTTCAGGGGAATATTAGACTGGAATTGGCATTATCTAATTCTGGATAATGTCAATTCCATGTTTGTGTCCATCCAACAAATTGGAATTGGAATTGGAATTTTGTCCTCTTTAGTTTTCTAATTTTTAATTAATTAAAAATTATTGTAAATAAGAAACCAATACCACTTTTTAATAGACATTTTTTTTAAAAAAAAATTTAGCATTGGTCTCAATTTTGACCAACGCTATGGTTGAAATTGAGACCATTGGACCAAAATAATCAATGACAAAGCCATACATTCGACCAATAGTATGGTCGAAATTGAGACCAATGCATGGTCTCAATTTCTACCAATGCATGGTCAAAATTGAGACCAATGCTTGGTCGAAATTGAGACCAATGCATGGTCTCAATTTCTACCAATGCATGGTCTCAATTTCTACCAATGCATGGTCAAAATTGAGACCAATGCTTGGTCGAAATTGAGACCAATGCATGGTCTCAATTTCTACCAATGCATGGTCTCAATTTCGACCATTGGACACTGTTGTTCTGTTCTCTGTCACATGCAGGTATCAAGAACTATCGCACAGGGATAAAGTATCACAACAGTATATAGTGAAATATTGCATGACTCTTTCTCTGACAGAAATATTGCCCAGGCCTGGCAATGAGCAATTTTTGTCATTTCTTTGGTTTGATTTGGATTTCTGATTTGTTGTGGTAGAAAAAGGGTTTATTTGTAGATTTCATTTGGTTTTGATATGAAAACCCTTGTAGGGATAACAAGTTGTGCTTGTAGGTTCTCTCATTGCTTGATTATTTTCTTAAAAGAACTCATGTCAAAGCTCCAAATGCATAAGGGCTACTAATGGTTTTTGCAGGGCTGCCCAAAGCATAAAAACCAATCAAGTGCTTGTTTAATTGCTTTCTTTTGAGTGCGGCATATACTAGTTGTTTCATTTCATAGGCACTTAATATCTTGTTGTAGGAGTCTTTTGGTGGTAGGAGAAGTATCCACTTCACCCTTGTGGTGAACCAGAAAATCTTGACCCATCTTTAGATTTTGAAAGCAAGAGGGTAATTGAACCTTTGCTTGATGTGTTTGGGAGAAATTTTTGAGCTAGGAGAGTATGCTCTTCACCCTTGAGGTGAACCAAAAATATTAACACTCAAAGGTTGATCGATTCTTTGTTTAGTTTTAGAATCCTTTAGCGGGCCTGCTCTTGAGAAATAAAGAGGAACGACCCAAGTGGGGACAAGCTTTTCACCGGCTATTCTGACCCACTATAAACTCAAGGCTATCGAGGACACAAAACCTTGGTAGACGTAGTACTTGTCTTTGCTTGATGTGAGTACTTGTGGGATTGTGACCATGAGGAAAATGTTGAGCAAGAATGCTTAAGGTACTCTTGTGGCCATGAGGTCTGTTACTTGCCGCAAAGTAAGGAGTCCCTTTGGGAAGCAAGAGGGGTATTACGAATGGAAGCCCTTACTAAGAACCATAGATAGAAACCACCCTATTTTTCCACTTAGCTTTTTGGTGCAAGGATTGATCCTAGTGGACTAACCCAGATCACCCCAAGATTACTCACCATCTATGTTCCTTTGGTTGTGTCATTGGCACTTCCACGACAAAGCCAATATCTATTATGGGCAACCACTTTGTGTGAGGTAATGGAGCATAAAGTGTGGGCCAAGTTGTTAAGTATTGAACAATTGTCTTTTTAGGCTAGTAAGTTCTTGAAGTGTTCTCATTGTGATCTACCCGTGCAAACAATTTCAAACATTCAAACATCATGGTAGCATTCATAGGATTTTCTTGCTTTGATATCACAATTGCTTGTCTTGGCAAGGTTGCTTTTGCCCTTGTGCAAGTTTTTTATGACATGTTTGATCACCTACTATTTGCAAACTTGTCTATTTACTATTGTCACTATGCTTGAAATTGAAAAATCCAACCTTCAAACTAAAATTTTGACCAAACTACCCTTAAAACTGAGATTTTTAGCACTCATTGGTCAAGATTCATATGATCCTGAAACTGTATCACACACTATATGGAGATTTATTGTGCGATAGTTCATTCCTGCAAAACTATCACACTGCCATCCTAGGAAGTATCACATAGGCTGCCTGGAAACTATCGCATTGCTTAGAACAAAATATCGCCTGGTTAGAAACTATCGTACTCTTTGCCTAGAAATTGTCGCACAGAATCTTTTTGTTGTATGTCTGGTTTATGCCATTTTTAGTCTTTCCTGAGTCGACTAGATTGTAGCAGGTAACTTAATCTACCGTTGGGCACCTATTTGTACCTTGGGTTTCTATATTTAGACCACTTGAATTAGTATTCTTTGATTTTACAAAGTCATCTTGCTTGGAATCGATAAGTTAGGAATTATCCTTGTTGAAAAGGTACACCTTTAGATTCTTTGGTAACAAACTTGGAGAGTTTCAGTACTGTTTTGTCCAAATCACTTCCATAAAAATTCAGTTTCAATTTCAGATATATTTGGGTAAATCCATCCTCCTAATTCATAAGTGCTAGGATACTTATCCTTTGATTAGGCACCTCTGTGATAGTGTTGGTTTATACCTTTTTTGTAGCTTTCTATCTCACCATCTCTTTTTGGACAATTGAACACTTTTACTATCCTAGTTTGGTATTGATGTTTCGTAAGGTCATCTTACCACCAAGGGTCTTTTTATTTCATGTCTGTTACGACAAGGTACCAAGTTAGTCAAGGAAAATTACCTCAAGTTGTCTTCAACCAGTTACCCTTAGTTCAAACTCATCAAAAGAAAAAGGGAAAAGATCTTGTCTTTGATCAATCACCTAGGAGTGAGTCTAAACTTTGGTTTAAGCCTAAGAGCAATCCTAGTGAGTTGAGTACCTCTTTAGCACCTTCTCAATCAGATATGGACATGAGTTACACCATGCCTAGAAGGGAGAGGGAAGCCATGGATCTAAATCTTGATGACATTTTCCAAAGACATAGGGATAACATGCTATTTGGTGATGACAATCAACTAGAGTCACCCCCTATCAACTCAAGATATCTAGATGCCCATCAAAGAGCTAAAAGATATTATGTTCAAGCTCACCAAGATGCACAGTCATAGCATGAAGACCCAAACAATGAATCTTGTGATGCTCATATAAATGCAGCATTTACTAATGACTTGTTCAAACATTTGAGGCCCAACTCTCCTCTCAAAACAACCTTAAGATATGTGAATGAGAGGCTTAGAAGAATTGAATATGAAAATAAATCCTTTTTGGATGAACAAGCCGCTAAAGAAGAAAGGTTTAGACTCCTAGAGGCGGAGCAATAGGCCTTGTTAGAATTGAAAAGAAAATAATTTCAAGAAGAACAAGATAGGCTTTTAGCCCAACAACTCAATGAATAATTCAACAACAGGGGTAGCAATAGTGGAAACAACTCTCCACCATCTACTCCCTCAAGAACCCCACAAAGCAGAAGGTGGTCAAGAATCCCTTCAAGATCTCCTAGTCCTAGAGGAAGAAGGATTTCACAACATAGGAGACATGCACCTCCTAGGAACTTGAGACAACCCTCCCAATGAGCTCATCATGGCTCCCAACATGAAGGAAGTAGTGCAAGTTTTGATGATCAAGATTTTATGAGGATGCAACAAGAGCCACTATTCCAACAATATGTGGAGAAGTATCTTGATCAAAACAAGGATAGGTTCCTAGAGAGCTTGATTAACAAGGGTGCAAGAGTCCCATACAACTTTGATGTGGATAGGAAAATCAAGAAACAAAGTCCATCACAAGAAGAGGAAATTAAGCAAATGAAAAAAATGATAGAGAAAATGATGGCACCCAAGAGTTCTTTCAACCTTGACTCTATTTTTCCTAATCCTTTTGATAGGAGTGTGAGTATGAAGGATATTCCAAGGAAAGTTGAAATCCCCCAGTATGACAAATATGATGGAAATGGTGACCCACATGATCATGTGCATTAGTTCTACATCATGAGTTTTGAATTTCACCAAGATGACTCTTATCTTATGAGATTATTTCCAAGGAGTCTCAAGGGTCAAGCAATGGAGTTGTTTACCAACATAACCCCTCCTGTCAAAACTTTCAAAGAACTTGTGAATAGATTTGTTCAACATTTCGCATACAACTTGTCAAGATCAGTCACTATGCTATACTTGTGCAATTTGAAATAGAATCAAGGGAAATCCTTTGTTACCTTCTTACAAAGATGGAGATGAATGTGCTCTTTCTATTCTAGGACTATTCCTGAGCATGAATAGATTGATATCATTGTTAGCAACTTAGTGCCTAAAATGTGGTATGAGGTTCGGAAAATGGTCTTTGATTCCTTCAACATTATGGTCGAAACCGCATGTTGAATTGAAGATGTCTTGAAATAACAAGGTATTTTGACTAAACATAGCAATAACAACAATAGTTAAAATAATAACAACTCTCATAAGGACAAAGGCAAGCACTCACACTGGAACAAGAACAAACAAGTATTCAACGATGGAGTTGTAGAATCTTCTCAACCCAAGGATCAAGGAGTTCTAAATTTGTCTAGTGCAGTCCAAGCTATGAAGCTCAACACATCCTCCAACCAACAAGAGCATAAACCAAGGTATCAAGATAAGCCCAAGAAGGAGAAGTGACAATTTTCTAAGCTTGGTGACTCATATGAGGATGTTTTCAAGATACTCATTGCTAACAACCTTACACAACCCCAAGATCCAATGAATTTTTGCATACCTGACGTCAAACCATATTGGTGGAATGAAAAGGCCTTCTACAAATTCCACAATGGTATTGGACATGACATCAAACATTGCTAGAAGCTTAAGCACATCATCCAGGATCTAATTGAGAATGGTAAACTTCAGATTGATGGGTTGAACACCAATGCAGACCATAAGGCATTCAAGGAGCCTCTACCTATATATGAAAAAGGGGAAACTTCTAAAACTAAGAATGGCAAGGCTGAAATCAACTACACCTACACGTCTATAGAAAATGTTATCAATATGCTCAAAGTTGTGGATGAAAATGTCAACATGATGAGGAACAAGGATCCTTATGGTTATGATGTAGGCTCTCCTCCTATATTTGATGAAGAACCTATGATTGTGCTTAGAGGTCCTCACTCTCAAAGATCATCCCAAGCTCTTAATGGTGTAACAAGAAGTCAAAGCCAAGGTCCTGTGGTTATTAGAGGTCCTAGTTCTAACCAGTCTAGCAAACCCAAGCAAGTGACATCCAAGAATGTCACCACCAAATTAGTTGTGAATCCCAAGTTAAACTACAACCTTGTTGATCAATTACAGAGAACACCCACTTAGATTTCAATCTTTGAGCTTTTAGAGTTGTCTCCAAGACATAAAGAAATCCTTGAGGATGCTTTGCATGCAGCAAATGTCCCTAACAACACAGATGTTGACTAATTCCAACATATGGTTAACCACCTTGCCAGCCCACATTACCTAACATTTTTAGAAGAAGACGACAAAGCTTTGAGCCATCCACATAATCTTGCCCTTCACATTAAGGTCATGATCCATAAAACCTATGTTAAGTGTGTGTTGATAGATGGGGGTGTTGGGCTCAACATTTGTTCTTTGAGTCTATTGAAGATACTAGGTTATTCTGAACAAGTTATTGATACCCGGAAGAAAATTACCATTAAGGCCTATGATGAGGCGAAGAGAAGCTCCAAGGGTCTAGTTGTTCTTCCTGTTAGAATTGGTCCTATTGAAAAGGATATTTTGTTCCAAATTGTTGATGCTAGTCCTCTAGCATATAACATCCTACTTGGTAGACCGTGGATCCATGACATGTAGGCGGTGCCATCCACCTACCACCAATGTGTTAAGTTCCCCTATAATGGAGTCAAAGTTTGTATACCCAGGGATAGCACATTATCTGTAAATACAATTTCAGGAGTGACTCATGTTCCTCTCAACAGAGAAGCAGAGAATTTAGAGGTAACTCTAGAATAATGCAAGAATAAGTTCAAGTCCATAGACCTTGGTATGGGAGGATATCAACTTGACTCCTTTACAAAACTACCAGTCTCACCTAGGTCTTATGGAAAACCTTCACAAGAGATGCACCCTTCATCTTCAGCCATAACTTTGTTTGAAACATTTGTAGAGTCTTCAGTGCCCATCCAGGATGAAAAAGAGGAGGTAGCAGTCAGAGATTGGATCTATAGAGAAGATAAATATATGCATAATGAGAACTTCTCTCCCTCTCCTAAAGTCTATGGAAGAGAGTACACTCTTGTCAAAAATATGGGCTATCCAGGACATGGTCCTCTCAGTCACAGATTAGATGCCAGAGTAGAACCTCTCGACCATGCTCTTTTTGGACGTAGGTCTAAGAAGACAGTTGGTGTAGGATTTGAAAATCCTAAAAAGAAAACTGCTCCTATCCTTGCTACAATGGATAGTGATGATGAATTAAGCTACATACCCAATTTAAAAAATCAACAAGATAGGTGTGAAGATTGGGTCCCTTCCACCAATCTCCTTTGGGGAGATTCCGACACTCAAGTTGCCAATCCAACAAATTCAGACCTAGAACAAGAAGATTCTGCTATTGAAGACCATGTTGAGGATCCTATTCAAGAGCACCAATACACAAATAGCATGCAAGAAGGTGTTACCCTTACTAACATTGGGGCTTCCACATCTAGACATCGAAAACATACATGGTGTAAACATCCTAGTCGGGATTCAGATATGGATTCACATGAATATGAAGGGGAGTCTCTCTCCAATTCCTCTATAGTTGACCTGGATGTTGATGTTGTCCATAAATATAATTCCCAACCTACTGTAGCTAACGAGTCTAGTGTAGGATTAGAGGATTGGAATCTGCAAGTTGCTTTAGTGGATGATGCTTCATTTGGTAGGATAACTCCTGATTTGGGTACCTTAGAGGGATACTTGACAGACCCTAACTCTACAATCACCAGAGATGACCTTATCTGTATCAACAATATTGAACCCATCATTGACCTACCCCTTGCTTATCCTCACCTAATTGATTGGCCTCAATGCTATCAAGAGCCTTAGCTCTTAACCTTCCAGAATGACTATGAGATAGCCTACTACCTAAATGCCCTTGAGCCTATAGTCTCTTCCACCAACAAACCAACTACAAGCATGACAGAACTAGATATCAAGTACCTTAGTCACAAAATGAAAAGAAAAGAAAAAAAGAATAATGGTTCTGATGGTGAAAACCACTGTGTGGCAGTATCAGAACCCAAAAAAGTAAAAATAAAGGACATATCCAAGGGTGAAAACCTCTCTAAGGCACCTAAGGATGAGGTACTTGATCATCTTCCAAGTTATTTTCAGGACAAATCATCGGTGCTTGTTGAGCCTACACAGCCAGTTAATTTGAATACAAAAGAGGCTCCGCAAATTGTGCATTTGGCTCAGTCTCTATCATTATAGGAAAAAGAAGCATATACCAAGTTCCTACAAAGCAAGAAGATTAATTTTTATTAGACTTACTCAGACATGCCAGGGTTGGACACTAATCTCATTATGCATCATTTGTCCATAGCTCTAGGAATTAAACCAGTTAAACAAAAGTTGAGGAAAATGCATCCTCATATAGGTCTTCTAGTGAAAGTTGAATTAGAAAAACTCCTAAGTGCAGGATTTATAAGAGCCATTGATTATGCTGAATGGATTTCAAATATTATCCCAGTTTCTAAACATGACAAGTCCATTCGCATCTACACAGACTTTAGAGATCTTAACAAAGCTTTCCCAAAGGATGATTTTTCACTCCCAAACATAGACATGATAGTGGACATGACCACAGGTTATGAGATCTATTCTTTAATGGAAGGTTTTTCTTGGTACAACCAAATCAAGATAGCTCCTGAAGACTAGGAAAAGATTTCTTTCACTTGCACATGGGGAACCTATGTTGGAAACTACAATTGAAACAATTGTTGTATTTTCATTGATGTCAAACCTTAACTGGTAAGACTGTTGCTACTTAGGAAAGTACTATATCTATTGTGAGAAGAGGAAGAAAGGTTGGTAACAATAGCACGTAGGGAAAGGTTGAGTTATCTAGATACTGCAAAGTGTACTTGATTATGTTGGACAATGGTGAGACAATGTATTGTTTATCTTAGTATGATTGAAGACTAAACTGGTAGGCTTAACCGAGAAAAAATGAAGAAATCATGTTTAAGCCAGATTATGACAGAGTCGACCAAGTTAGTGGATGCTGAGAAAAAATCTAGTGTCGACTGAGTATTAGTAAATTGCTGAGGAAGGAAGTGTTTTCCAAGGAAACAGTTTTAGTAGTGACCGAGAATTTTACATGGAGACCGAGTGGATGATCGTAGTATTGACCAAGCATTAGCAATTTTATATTTGAAGAGAATTCATTTTGGAGATGCCATTGTTTGAATTATTGGATTATGTAAAATGTGTTGACTTTATTTATTGATTGTATGGAAGCATTTAATATTTTGTAAGACATTTTATTGTAAATCTTTATGAGATTTAAGATGATTCTAGAAGAGGAGCCAAAGAACATGAGGCAGGTAGATTCAATGAATCTGACCTAACCCTAAGATCTACGAAGGAGATTAAGCAACAAAAGATAAGTTAACCTAAAAAAGGAAAGTATTAAGGGAACCTAAACATTAGGTATGTGTATGCATGGTGAAGTAAATGCTAGAAGAATAGAAAGTTTCATTGACTGTATAAGCGAAAAGGCTGAAGGAAAAGTATGGTGATTGCTTGAAGGAAAGTTCTGAGTAGATCAGAGATGGAGATGGCAAAGTTTCAAGTCAGTAAACCAACATTTGTGTACAGAATTGGATCTGATATTTGCAAAGTGAGTTGTATGTTTTCAGATCAATACTACTACTTTCTAACCATTGTAACAGTCAAAATCCTTTTAACAGAGGTTGACCTAACAGTCATATGTTAAATCCTTTGAACAAGGTTGCATTCTAATGGAATGTATCTAAGTACTTTGACCAGGCTCACTTTTAATAGGGTGATTGAAATCCTTTAACCAGGTCACACCTGACAATGTGTATTATAACATTTGACAGGGTTGGCTTTTAACCAAGCTCATTTCAGAAGAGTGAAAATAATAGTAGCATGTTACAAAGTGGTTTTTCCCATATTGGGTTTCCACTATAAATCCTAGTGTCAATACTTGTGTGAATGTTTTGGTTTGAACATTTCTGTGTTTTACAAGTTAGTTATAGTTGGGTAGTGGACTGCTAAGTTATATGTTTCTATTATTGAATCAGTGATGACCGAGTTTGTGTTGGTTGCTTGATCTGATTTAAGGAAAAGTTTTTGAAGTTATTTTATACATCTGGACCTGAGAACAACTAATTCACCCCCCGTCTCTATTATTCTAAATCATATTAACAATTGGTATGAAAGTAGTGTTTGTTAGTGGTGTTTACATAAAACAAGTTTAAAGGACTTGAAGCAAATAATCAAGATGTATAAGAAGGAGGTACCAAAGCTGAATAAGGAGAACTTCCCTGCATGGCAAACCTTGATGAAGCAGCATCTAGCTGGTATTGGTGATTCTGCAAAGTACTACATTGAAGATGACTATGTCACACCTGTTACACCTTTGATTGCCAAAGAAATGAAAGCGAAGCAAGAACATAATCAGGCAATGCTAGAAATTGCATCTACCCTAAGCTATCCAGAATTTGAAGATGTTCAGGACTACACAACTGCTAAAGATATGTGGGACACTCTTGCAAAGATCTATGGTGGTGATGTATATGTACTGAAGGATAAAGCCAAGAGTCTCAGAGCTAAGTTTGATGAAATGAGAATGAATGAAGATGAAAACATTACACAATATTGTGGTAGAATAAAAGTTGTGAATGCTATTAGAGGAGAAAATGGAACTATTGATGATGAGACCATAATTGGAAAAGTGCTAAGAATTCTACATCCTATATTTGCTATTAAGATCTCAGCTATTCAGGAATCTAGATGTAACTCTGCAAATGTGCTTAGTTTGGAAGGTTTGATTGGCAAGCTGACTACTTTTGAACTATCTAATTATGATAATTTCACTGTTGGTAATCTTGGAAATGTTGAAACTACCTTTAAGTCACAGTTAGTTCTAAACAAGCCTAAGAAGGAAAAGGAAAGATGCAAAAGTGAAAGTGAAGATGAAGAGGACAGTGACACTTCTGATGAAGATCTTGAAGATCTAGAAGCTCTTATGGCTAGAAGACTGAGAAGAGGTAAAGGAAAATATAAAGGTAAACTCCCTATTATATGTTTTGCATGTAATAAGGTCAGACATATAGCTACTAGATGTCCTGATAGGAAAGATAAAGATGAAGAAATAAACAAAAAATATAAAGAAAGAAGAGATGACAAAGGCTATTGAAGGTATAAAGACTACAAAGGAAAAGGTAAGAAATCCTATTATATTGCTGAAGAAGAGACTGACACTGATAGTGATAATTTTGAAATTAAGGTTGTCTATGTTGCAATGAAAGATGAATCTGATGAGGATGAGAAAACTACATTGATTTCCTATGTGAACAAGAATGACAAATGGATTATAGATAGTGGTTGTTCACATCACATGACTGGTGACAAGAGTAAGTTTGAGACCCTACATCATTATAGAGGTAAAAGTGTAACATTTGGTAATGATGCACCATGTCCTATTAGAGGAAAAGGATTAATTAAACTGACTGATAAGATCTCTTGTGAAAATGCTTATTGGGTTGAAGGATTGAATTATAATTTTTTAAGTGTTGCTTAGCTTAATGGAACTAGTTACCAAGTGGAATTTCATCACAAGAAAGCTAAGATATTTGATGCCACTGGTGAACTGATTGGAAGTGGTGAGTAGACTAGAGGTAATTTGTTCTATCTTGACCTATTTGAAGAAATTTGTATGATTGCACAACTTGATGACATTTGGTTATGGCATAAGAAGCTATGTCATGTTAACTTTGACAATCTGGTAGAGATAAGTAAAAAGAAGAAAGTAAGAGGCCTACCTAGATTGAAGAAACCTAAGAATGTGATGTGCAAAGAATGCCAGCTAGGAAAAATGACTAAGTCAAGTGTCAAGAGAAAATCCTTTACTTCTAAACACATTTTAGATTTGGTTCATACTGACCTTTGTGGACCTATGGGTATACAAAGCTACTACGGTGCTAGATATTTTATCTTGTTTGTTGATGATCATACCAGGATGATGCATGTAATGTCTCTAAAAGAAAAATCTGATGCTTTTCAAATTTTCAAGTGGTATTTGGCTAAGGTTGAGAAGGAGACAGGTAGGAACCTGAAATGTCTTAGATCTAACCGTGGTGGAGAATTTACATCAAATGAATTTAATCTATTTTGCAATGATAGAGGAATCAAAAGACAGATGTCTGCACCTAGGACACCTCCATAGAATGGTATAGCAGAGAGAAGGAATAGATCTATTTTGGATTGTGCAAGGACATTATTGATTCAAAAGAATGTGGCATAGAAATACTAGAAAGAAGCTATACGTACAACTGTTTAAACTCTTAACTGGGTACAGATCAAGAAAGGTACAAATCTGACACCCTATGAATTATGGTATGGACATGCACCGAGTGTTAAATACTTTAGAATCTTTGGAAGCAAGTGTTACATATTGAAAGACAATAGGAATGGAAAGTTTTATGCTAAAAGTGATGAAGGCCTATTCCTAGGCTACTCAACAAAAAGTAAAGCCTACAAGTGTTTAAACTCTAACACTAACAAAATTGTGGAAAGTGTGAATGTAAAAATTGATGAGTATGCAGAAAGAAATGAAGCTGACAGCAAAAGAGAACTAGAAGATTACAGATCTTTTGTGTAGATCGAGGAAATAAAAGAGGTAGGTACTAGATCTGCACCTGATGCTGAGTCTCAGGCAAGCAATGTCGAGCAATAGGAAATGGTTGTCGAGCGTCAGGAAAATAGTGTCGAGAGAGAACAAGAACATGTCAAGCTACAAGACAATGCTGCCAAGGATTAGGAAGTGGTTGCTGAGCATTCAGAAGCTGAATCTAACAATCTTGTTGGGGAACTTGATGAAATAGAAGAGAAAAATGTTGAACCTATTTTGGCAAAATATGTAAGAAGACATCACAAGCTTGAATAGATAATTGGAGATAATGATACTAGAATTCAGACCAGAAATAAGACCAAGGATCCAACATGCTTACTATGTGAGTTTGAACCTAAGACAACTAAAGAGGCATTAGAAAATGAAGACTGGATACAAGCAATGAATGAAGAGATTGAGAAGAATGAAACCTAGACTCTAGTGTCGAGACTTGTAGATAAGAATGTTATAGGAACAAAGTGGGTATTTCAAAACAAGTTGAATGAAAAAGGTGAAATCACTAGAAACAAAGCTAGGCTAGTATGCAAAGGCTACGCACAAGAAGAAGGAATTGATTATGTGGAGACATTTTCCCCTGTAGCTAGATTGGAAGGAGTAAGAACTTTGCTTGCATATGCTGCTTATAAAGATTTCAAGGTATATCAAGTGGATGTCAAGTCTACATTTTTAAATGGTGTACTGGAAAAAGAAGTTTACATAGAATAGCCAGAAGGTTTTATTGATCCAAACAGAAGACACATGGTATGCAAACTGAACAAAGCTTTATATGGATTGAAACAAGCTCCTAGAGCATGGTATGAGCGATTGCATAACTATCTGATACAGATTGGATTTTCCTGGACAAATGACACAAGTAATCTGTATATGAAAGATGAAGAAGGTAAAGGTATTTTGTTGGCCAAAATTTTGGTTGGACAAGATGCATTGTGTAAAAGTTTTTCAAATGAAATGCAAACTGAATTTGAGATGAGTATGTTTAGTGAGATCAAATTATTTGTTGGTTTACAAGTATATCAGATGAAGAAAGGTATTTTCATTACACAGTCTAAGTATGTTAATGATATACTGGAAATTTTTGGAATGGAAGATGCTAGACTAGTGGGCACTCCTATGGTTACTAGACAAAAGTTATCTAAGAATGATGATGCTGCAGAAGTGAACCAGACTTTGTACAAATCCATGATTGGAAAACTGTAGGATGTTGTAAATAGTAGACTAGATATTGCCTTAGCTATTGGGATTGTGGAAAGATTCTCTGCTAATCCTAAGGAAACACACATGATGGTAGTGAAAAGAATTATGAGATACTTGAAAGGAACTACTGACTGCGGGTTATACTACAAGAAGAATGACAAATTTGAACTAAGAGTATATACTGATGCTGATTGGGTAGGAAATGTAGATGATAGAAAGATTACTAATGGTGGAGCTTTCTTTCTTGGATAGAGATTAGTCTTCTGAACAAGCAAGAAATAAAATTGCATTTCCCAATCTACTACCAAGGCCGACTATGTTGCTGTTGTAGTAAACTGTTTAAATTTGATATGGATAAAACAATTGTTGATAGGCATGAAAGAAGAAATCACTGAACCTGTTGTTATTTTCTGTGGCAACACAAGTGCTATCAATATTTCTAAGAATCCAGTGATGCACACTAAGACAAAGCACATAGCAATCAAGTATCACTATTTGAGGGAATTGGTACAAGACAAGGAAGTTCGAATGAAATATGTGAATACAAAAGAACAATTGGTAGACATATTCACTAAAGATTTACCTAAAGAAGCTCATGAGTACCTGAGAAGTCAGTTAGGGGTCCTTCCCCTAACTGAGGCTGCCTAGACAAGTTAGGAGCACTGCATCAAATATGCTATAGCAGAACATTTGACAAATTGATGTAGAAGATTGTCACACTTTAGGACTGTCCTAGAGCTATGAAGAAGAAGCAAAGATAAAAAATTAGTCATAAGAAAGATGACAGAGGGAGAAACACTGAGCTGAACAGATATATCTACATTTGTTGGATGTATGTTTGAGTTGCTGCTTTGGCATTTTTGTCAAAGAGGGAGATGAATTGAAATGATACTATTACACTTGAACAGAAGAGTAGGGAGATGAATAGAAAAGTAGTAGGATGATGAACTGAAATGAAAGATTAGGATAGAGGGAGATCCAGATACTTCTGACGGTCACAAAAGTGAGATTTATAGATACTGAATCAGAATGAAGCTAAGGATATTATAAATTTTCTCTGATGGACAGATAAGTTTTTGGATTGGTTGGTAATTCATGTATTATTCAGGTGATATCATATGGTGTTGCCATCAATGCCAAAGAGGGAGATTGTTGGAAACTACAATTGAAACAATTGTTGTATTGTCATTGATGTCAAACCTTAACTAGTAGGACTATTGCTACTTAGGAAAGTACTATATCTATTGTGAGAAGAGGAAGAAAGGTTGGTAACAATAGCACCTAGGGAAAGGTTGAGTTATCTGGATGTTGCAAAGTGTACTTGATTATGTTGCATAATGGTGAGACAATGTATTTTTTATCTTAGTATGATTGAAGACTAAACTGGTAGGCTTAACCCAGCAAAAATGAAGAAATCATGTTTAAGTTGAGTTATGACAGAGTCGACTGAGTTAGTGGATGCCGTGCAAAAATCTAGTGTTGACCAAGTATCAGTAAATTGCTGAGGAAGGCAGTGTTTTCCGAGGAAACAGTTTCAATAGTGACCGAGTGTTTTACATGGAGACCGAGTGGATGATCATAGTATTGACCGAGCACCACCAATTTTATATTTGAAGAGAATTCATTTTGGAGATGACATTGTTTGAATTCTTGGATTATGTAAAATGTGTTGACTTTATTTATTGATTGTATGGAAGAATTTAATGTTTTTTAAGATGTTTTATTGTAAATCTTTATGAGATTTGAGATGATTCTAGAAGAGGAGCCAAAGAACATGAAGTGGGTAGATTCAATGAATCTGACCTAACCCTAAGATCTACGAAGGAGATTAAGTGGAAAAAGATAAGTTAACCTAACAAAGGAAAGTATTAAGGGAACCTAAACATTAGGTATGTGCATGCATGGTGAAGTAGATGCTAGAAGAATAGAAAGTTTTATTGACTGTATAAGCGAAAAGGTTGAAGGAAAAGTATGGTGATTGCTTGAAGGAAAGTTCTGAGCAGATTAGAGATGGAGATGGCAAAGTTTCAAAGTTAGTAAACTAGCATTTGTGTACGGAATTTGATCTGATATTTGCAAAGTGAGTTGTATATTTTCAGATCAATACTACTACTTTCTAACTATTGTAACAATTAAAATCCTTTTAATAGAGGTTGACCTAACAGTCATATGTTAAATCCTTTGAACAAGGTTGCATTCTAATGGAATGTATGTAAGTCCTTTGACCAGGCTCACTTTTAACAGGGTGATTGAAATCCTTTAACTGGGGCACACCTGACAGTGTGTATTGTAACCTTTGACAGGGTTGACTTTTAACCAAGCTCACTTCAGAAGAGTGAAAATAATAGTAGCATGTTACAAAGTGGTTTTTCCCATATTAGGTTTCCACTATAAATCATGTTGTCAATACTTGTGTGAATGTTTTCATTTGAACATTTCTATGTTTTACAAGTTAGTTACAACTGGGTAGTGGACTACTGAGTTATATGTTTCTATTATTGAATCAGTGATGACCGAGTTTGTGTTGGTTGCTTGATCTGATTTAAGGAAAAGTTTTTGAAGTTATTTTATACATCTAGAACTAAGAACAACTGATTCACCCCCCCTCTCTGTTGTTCTAAATCATATTAACAACCTATTGCTGGAACGTTATGCCATTCAGATTAAAAAATGTAGGAGCTACATACCAAAGAGCTATGACAACCATATTCCATGACATGATGCATAAGAATATGGAAGATTATGTGGATGACACCTTGGCAAAATCTAAACAAAGGGATACACACGTCGGCGATTTGGAAGTCATTCTAGATCGTATGGAATAGTTTCAACTGTGATTAAACCCAAAAATCTGTGCATTTGGGGTCACCTCTGGCAAACTTTTAGGATTTATCATTTTAACTAAAGGAATAGAGGTGGACCCAGAGAAAGATCAAGCGATCTTGGATATGCCGCCTCCCAAAAAATATTAGTCAAATGAGGAGTCTTCAGGGACATCTTCATTCTATCAGGAGGTTCATTTCACAACTAGCAAATAGAGCTCAACCCTTTAACAAGACATTGCATAAAGGGGTTAAATGTGTCTAGAATGAGGATTGTCAATAAAGCATGGACCAAATCAAGACGTACTTGGCCAATCCTCCTATCTTAATGCCTCCTATCCTAGGAAAACCACTCATATTGTATGTTTCAGCAACAGACTCTTCCCTGGGGGCATTATTGGCTCAACTTAATGATACTAGAAAAGAAAGAGCTATATACTACATCAATCGTACTCTCATGTCATATGAGGTTAATTACACTAGTATTGAAAAATCTTTCCTTGAAGTGGTGTTTGCTTCCCAAAAGTTGTGACATTACATGCTTGCGCATACAATACACCTCATTGCAAAAATTGATCCTCTCAAATATTTGCTTGGTAAGGCTGCTCTCATGGATAGACTTGCTAAGTGGATGATGATCTTATCAGAATTTGACATCGAGTATGTTGACTGTAAAGCTATAAAGGGACAAGCCATTGCAGACCAACTGGCTGATTTTCCAATTCAAGACAACATACCTATTCAAGTTGAATTTCTAGATGAGCACATAATGTACATGACTACAAGAACATGGAAGATGTTCTTTGATGGCTCTTTCATGAAAAATGGTTCCAGAGATGGAGTGTTATTTGTTTCTCCTCATGGGTATACAATCCCTAAGTCCTACAAACTATTTTTCCCATGCACAAATAACATTCCTGAATATGAGGCCTCGACAAATTGATTAAAAATGGCCATAGAATGGGGAATTATAGAGCTACACATTTATGGGGATTTGAAATTAATAATCAACCAAGTTAATGAAGAATACCAAACAAAGGATGAAAAACTGGTACCCTACAAGAAGATGGTTGATTAATTGAGACGCTATTTCACTTTTGTCACATTTTAGCAAATCCCTAGAGCAGAGAATAAAGCAGATGATGCTATGGCTACATTGGCTTCACTTCTTCAGCTAGAATAGAATGAGTCCAAATTTGAATTCCTGGTGGAAGAGCTACACTACCCAATCTATGACTCACAAGAAAGTCATGTCATCTATACCCTTGTTAGCCATGAGTCATCTTGATATGGTGCCATTTACTCATATCTCTATGATGGCATTATTCCCGAAACCTTCAACCATTCTGAAAGAAGAAACTTAACCCGTAATGCCTCTCACCATACCCTTATCTCTGGTGATCTGTATAGGAGGGGTTTAGATGGGACACTTCTTAGGTGCTTGGAAAAGGATGAGTTCGACCAAGCGTTAGCTAAAATTCATGAGGGAATTTTTGGAGGACATTCCAATGGTCTTTCCATGGCCTGAAGGTTGCTTAGGGCTGGGTACTATTGGCCTACCATGTAGATAGATGTAGAAGATTTTGCTAAATCATGCAAGAAGTGTCAGAAACATGAAAACTTGATACATGCTCTAGGCAGGGAGCTTATTCTGTCTATATATCATTGGCCATTTTAGCACTGGGCCTTTGAACTTGTTGGGTAGATCCACCCCAGATCATCAGGTGGACACAAATTTATCATCACTTCTACTGACTACTTTACTAAATGGGTAGAAGCTATCCCACTTTATGTTGCCTCAGGCAAGACAATTTATTTGTTCATTTTGAATCACATCATCTATCAGTATGGAGTGCCTTCTAAAATAATCACTAACAATGGAGATCAGTTTAAAAACAAGGACCTTAAACATCTCTGCAAGAAATTCAAGATAAAGCAGCATTGGTCCTCCATTTACTTCCTGCAAGGAAATGGACAAGTAGAGACTTCGAATAAGACCATTCTTAAGATTCTCCATAGAACAGTTCAAAAGAATGGTAGAGATTGGCATCTATAGATAAATTAGGCCTTGTGGGCTTATAGAATGAGTATTAGTACTCCAACGGGGGCTACTCCTTTTTCCCTCACTTATGGTGCTGAAGCAGTGTTACCTTTAGAGGTTGAGATTCCTTCACTTCGAGTCTCTCTCAAAGTTCTAGTTACAGATGAAGACTATCATGCCATGAGATTACAAGAATTAGAACTTCTCAATGAAAATCATAAAGCATCCTTTGACCACATAAGAGTTTACCAAAAGTGTATGTCCAAAGCATTCAACAAGAAGGTTCACCCTAGAGAATTCCAAGTGGGTGATCTTTTCCTGCATGAGAATCCAAAAAACCAACAACATAGAGAACAAAAGGGAAAGTTCAAACCTAATTGGCTTGGACCATACATCATTACTGTAGCTTTTGGAATAGGTGCTTATTTACTTTCTGATCCAAAGGGAGAATAGCTCCCTGACCCTATCAATGTCTTGCACCTAAAGAAGTTCTATCCATGATGCCTATTCTATCTAGGGGCATCCTTTGTGCATATTTATTGATCCTGAAATTTTTTTATAAAAAAATCATATATGATGCTGAAACAATCCTAAAAAGCATATAAAGTCTTGAAAAAATACAAAAAAAAATTTTTAAAAATAAAAAAAAATAGAAAAAATAGAAAAAATGCCTTGGTGAAAACCTGGAAATAGGCGCCTTGGTAGCAAAAATACAAAAAAATTGAAAAAAAAAAAAAAAAAAATGTCAAGTGGTGAAAACCTGGAAACAAGCACTACTTGAGGCCTTTGCACCCTTGTCTTTTAGCATGCGCTCTCGACACTTAGCCATTTTCCATCATGCCTTGACCTTGTTGCCTTGATTTGGAATTAGTCTTTGTCTTTGTCTAGGGGGCATAACTATGTTATCTTTGGTCTCTAGGATGTGTTGGTCTTTAGGACTCCTTGCAAATGGTGTTTTTCAACACCACCCCAATTGTGTTTTTCAACACTTCCCTAGTGTCAAGTGTTTCTCAACACTTATCAGATATCCTACCCGTAGTCTAGCATGATATGATATTTCCCACTAGCTTGTGTTGCCTCCCTCCGGATCTCTGTTGCATTGGCCTATGCCACCCTCTCCCACCGATCTATCTCAGCTCGTAGATCAGTCAGCTGTTGGTCTCTCTCAGCTTGCAAATCCATAAGTTGTTGCTCTCGTACAGCTATAGTAATCCACAACTGCTTCATCTTTGTCTCTAACACCTGGATCCTTTCCCTGAGATCCTCTCCCCTTGCAGGTTGATCCTACCCAGCATCCACCCATCACTAAGATGGCCTCGCCATGTCATCTCCCTCATCCTCAGAACCCTATCTCTGTGACCATTTCCAGCCACCTAATCAGGATCCTTGTCCTATCCCCGTAACCCTCCCTCTCCCTCCTTCGTCCCCTCCATCCCCATCATCTCTATCATCTCCCTGTTCCTATGGGTCTGCATCTGGCACAATAAACCTAGGGAATGGCCGCCTTCGCTACTCTACCCTATATGCTGCATCCACACCTGCATCTGCCATATCTAGGAGATAGTCCCATGGCTCCCTGCATATAGCCACGGTATCCCGTACTGCTTGTTGGTAGTCCAACATCGATAGCCATCCATGTCTGTCCTCATCTCTAACCTGAGCATAGGTGGTGGTCTCTGTGGGCACCCTCTATTGCCACCCAAACTGTCTCCAGACCCTGGTGATCATGAAGTACTCTATTATATCATAGTGCCACCCTACTAGTGGCCAGCTGCATAGCATATAACTTAAATCCTCCTTCCGATCACCCCACAGCTCACAAGCCCTGTATGGTCTCCACATGAATGATGTGAGCTCATCCAGTAACCTGCAGTAGTAAGTCACGTCCCCACTATGTGGCTGACTGATGAAACCTGTATATCTATATATATAGGGGCGTCTCTGCTCCCTCAACTACACATGTGGATGCACAATGGCGATGTGCTCCCACGCCCATACCTGTTCTAGGATAGCACCACATGCCCAAGTCCTGCTCTCCCTATATACAATCTTGTGGAGCTCATGATACATATCTGCTAGGATGGCTGGGCCCCATGCCATCTATTTTGGGTGTGCTATAAGATCTACCACCACCCTGCCCCAGCCAAGTGGGAAACCCTTCTGACTCCTATCAGTAATAAGGGCCTGTGCTACTATAGAACATACTATAAACGGAACTGGGAAATCCCTACCATACTCTTCCATTAGTCGATCCTAGCTGAGGTGTCTATCAACAAAGGTGACATCCTAGAACATGTCCTGCATGATCTGTCATCCCTCAGTTGGATCCTGATCGTAGCATGCCTATGCCAACAAACACTCATGTTAGTTTCTCTGATGTGGAAACTTTACATTTATGAATATCTATAAACATGATTATACTCATTGGATTGCCATGGCTAGGTACTCGAAGGATCCGATAGATATCCTCCAAGCTAATAGTAGCCTCTCTGGTCGGCAAGTGAAATGTGTTATGCTCACTATGCCACCTCTCAGCCAATACTGTCAATAACCCATGATCAGCTCAAATGTGGGGCATCTGTAGCAAGTACCCAAAACCCATTGCCCTTAAATCTGTCTATCCAGGGTCATCAAGATCTCAAACACACCGTAGCCTGGTCAGTCTCGGCGCTCAAATGAGGAGGGCGGAAAAGTTCTCCTGCAAGCTATAACCCCAAACCAGATGTCAGAATGTATCATGATGGATGCATAAAATCAGTACAAAAACATTTAACAAGCAAACATTGTCTGGACCCATGTCATTTTTTTCTACGCTATGCAATACTATTTTTTTATTAAGTATCATGCGATACTTTCCTCAATAGCAGTGCGATAATATCTCTGAGTGTGATAGTTCACATAGGATCACACAATATTTCATCCAGTATCGTGCGATACTGGATTCAACACCTGTGCGATACTATTCTGACCCACGAACTATCGCATGATGGATATTACCAAAGAGTGCGATACTTTCTAAGTATCGTACAAAATTTTATAGGAGTAAAATTTGACATATTTTCAAAACATTAAAAACTTGTTTTAAATTGAAATAAATGCTCATAAATGACCTACAAGGTGAGTTTTTTCTGAAAACATACCGGGGCACCATACTGTAGAGGCCAGTTATGCAACCGGGCATGCTCAAATCAATGCCTATGAACCAGGATCGTAGCTTGCTCAGCCATTTTCTCTCTCTAAGCTCTTGAAATTCTCAAATCACAATAAGACAAATGATTTTGAAAATGATATTTTTACCCCCTTTTATAGCATTTTGACTTTTTGACCAATTTTCAAAACATCTCAGAATTGCATGAAAATTGCACCCCTAGCTAATTTTGACGTCCTGGATCCATTTTTGGGATTGAAATCAAAATCTAATTTCACCTTGATAGTCAAAATCACATTTCACATTTTTCACCCTCTTCTACGCAATTGGCTGACCATTTGAGGCCTGATCCTTCGATCTTCACTAGGGCATCTTCATTTCTTCATCCCCATCTCTTTCAACCTTCTAGTCTTTCATTCAATTTCATTCGATCCATCTCTATGAGGTTTGACTTCATCCTTAATCTATATCCTTTTCAGTCAAACCTAGTCAAACTGGGGCATATCTTCATTGCTTGATGGTTACCCAATCGGTCTTTCATCTTCGATTATGATTTCTCATGACTTGATCAAGTTTATCAATTTACTATTTCTCCTCTACCTGATTTTGATTTTGATTATGAGGGGGTAGTACCTATCAGCTTCAATCTTTGATTCAGCTTTATCAGTTAGCTCAGCTTGAGATTCTTATCTCCCATTTGAGAATTGATTATCACCTAGCTATATAGGTGTTGGTCTTGTCTTTTAGCTTATGTTTGTCAGCTTATGCTTAACATTCTCCTGATATGTTCCCATCCGTCGAACACATGTCTAGATTGTTTTGTGATCCCAAATCAATCTCACACTTCAACTTCATTCTTTGACTACATGTGATCCTAAATCGATCTCACATTAGTCAAAGAGGGGCAAATGTATGCACCCTAAAATGGTCAACTAGACTTTGGGCCCCATTCTTGCAATTTATCAAATCCCTGAATCAATATTTTTAAAAATTAATATTTTCAATTATATCAATTTCTTTGATCAAATCTTATTCTATCATTTATTCAATTATTTTCTATGGGTTAACCATTTTATTCTAAGTCTTTATTTAATTAAAAGGAATTTCCTCCCCTTTTATTCAATTAAAAGCCCCCACTTTTCCTCTTATCCTAAGTTGCACAAATAAAGCATTATTCTTATTTTATAAAAAGAAGAAAATGCCTTTTTGTCTCACATGGGACACAAAAGTCAACTCTTATTTCTCATTGGAGGAGACTTGTGCACATGGATTGCTCCTCTTTCAAGCTCCACCCTTGATTAAATCTTTTGCCTCTTAATCTCCATGGTCCATTCCTTTTCAATTCCTTTAAATGGAGAGCTCTCTTCTCATTTTAGGATCCACTTTTTGAATACTAATCTTATGCTGTAGGAATTCTTGGAGACTTTGGAGCTTTTGGAGATCATCTTGAATTCTAGTTTCATTCTTGCATTCTTAGTTTAGCTTTCATGGCATCTAGCCTAGTTTATTTTATGCTCTAGTTTAGCTCACATAGATTAATTAGTAAGGGTTTGTAATACTTGCACTTTCATTTCCATAGCTTAGCTTGCATCTTCAATCTTAGCATAGTTGCATTGCATTTCCATTTAGATTTCTTGAGGATATTAGCATTCTTGCCCTTGTCTTCATTGAATCTCCCATTATGTGGTTTACTAGCAAGGTTATATGCTTAACTAGCTCTAGCTGAGAGCAATATTCAAATTATCCTTGTGACTCTATGCCTAGGGAGCTCTAGGTCGCTTTCTCAAGGTTTCTGATCCATGGATTCCCTTGGAAGTAATGACTTAGAGAAGTGCACTATTTAGTGTGTACAATAAGCATAGTGAAAAGATATATATATCCATGCATGAGAGCTTCAACCTATCTATAGACATTAAATAAATAAATAAAAAACATGAAAAATACTATATTAAGGTTTATAGATCATGTAACTCTGAGTTTTGCATTTTATCAATAACTAAATCTTAGCTTTTATTTTTTTAAAACCTATATTCCTATATTTTTTATTTTTTACAAAAATGAACATACAATACATTCAAAATTAAACTTTTCATTAGTTTACATCATTTAGATATATTCTCAATATATGTCTTACTTTTTAGTGTTTCAATTTAAAAACATGAAGAAGGGTTAGCCATTTCCTTTATAGAAGAGTGATACGACTTTGTATTTTTACCCTTATGCATACATTTGATAGGATAAATACATATGTCAGCCTATCTATAATGCATATCGACTATAATATCAAAATATATTACAACTAAGTTTAACACACTAGCACTGGACCTAAAGATAGGTGATACATATGAATTTTCCATACCACATTACCACAAGACTTAAAGGAATACCACATTATTCTAGATCAATGGAATACCACAAATAAGTCTGTGACTTGATCAGCAAAACTTTTGAGTCAATTAAGGGATAGAAACAAATAAAATTTGTCTAAAAATCAAATATAGTTATGCTATATACCAATAAAAATTGATAAATTGCAAGATTATCCAAGTAGAAAGAATACTTAGAAGAACTCTAAAACTCAACAATAGATAAACTCTACCAAAAAATTCAAGTTCCTGCGATTAGTAAAATATATGAATGTACCAGAAAAATGTATTACAATAATAGGAACAAGCCTATCCATCAACATATCTCCAAAAGCACATAGAATAGTTTTGTTCTATCTAGCATTGAACTATTAACACTAAATTGAAAACCAAAAAACAACCAACTCGTACAGATACGCAACTACTAAAAGGGTTTTGACATCAATGACAAATAGTGCCAACATCTTCTTAATATGTTCAACAATGTCGTTCCTGAAATTTTTAATTCTCATTATAAGTAGGACAAGAAATTCCTTGACCCAGGTCAAAAAATACCTCATTTGTAGAACAACTTCAATCGATAAGAACTCATTGGTGAATAGAAAGATGCAACTCATCTATTGACCAAGTTTATCAATCTAGAATTTAGGTTTGCATGATTTCACTCTCACCTTTTTCTTATGCTCAATCATTTTTGACATAATATCAAGCTCGACCTTTTTTTTTGAATTTTATCTTGCCTCCCGCGGTCAGTGATGAATTCAAAAAATAATGGGATCCCCTTTCTCATCAAGGTTTAATCCTCCACCTGTATAGATTTCATTTGGTTTATCCCAAAGGTAGGCCTAACTAATTCTTCATTAATTATTGAATCAAGTAACCATGTGGATAGTTCTAAGGCTTCACCTTCTTTAATGATCTCTCCTCCTCCTAGCTTGACTAGGGTTAACCCACTAAGGAGATCCATATTGAAAGGAGATCTCTAAGGATTCTTCCTCCTCCTTGTTAATTGGGGTGGAGTGGACCCCATAAAATGTTAGTATTAAACGTTCGAGCTAGAATCCTAATCCACATTCCCCTAATTCATCTCCTCAAACCTATAAAGAAGATCCAGAGGCCCCAAAAAATGTTTCCCCTCCCAACTACCATAATCTCACCCCTACTGATGACCTTCTGGATTTTTCACGTATTATGGATAAAGTTGACAAATTATGAATTCTCTACAACTACGAGAATGCCATACTCATGTGAATATTTTCTCAAATACACATGGCTTGAAATAAAGTTAATGGGATAGAAGCTATTACGAAGGAAAAGGCCAAACTGGGGGATTGGTCTCATTCAATTGCAGATAACATTGTTTCAAAGGTTACTGATGATCGATCTTAGAAATTGGATAATTTGGAAATCATTGAAGAAAAGGTTCATGATCAAATGGTTTTGATTATCTCTGATGAAGACAAACCAGAGATGCTTCAAGCTCTTGCCAATATCAATGCCAATGAAAATTACTTAAATAAATAGGTAGTAGATTTGGTTAACTTCAACAAGAAGATGATGAAAAAATGAATTCTTTCATCAAAACTCTTTAAGATAAATTAGAATATAGGAAGCTTAAAATAAGGAAGCATGAGGAGAATCTACAAGTTGTTGTTTAGCCAGTGAAAGACGGCCCTTCTACTGGCTCTGTTTTGGATCAATCGAGAATGACTTCTTTATTTGGTACCCTTATGGAGCTTAATCATGATTGGAAGGAGATTAATCTCTCATCTATCTAGTCCTGTATTTGTTATTTCTAATCTCTTTTTTTTGGTTGCTAGTTCTTTAGCTATTTTACTTTATGCCATTGATATAACTGAATTCAATTCTTTTTTAAACCTCATAAGACCTTGACGTTATTTTTGTGTTAATGGGTTTGGACTCTTTCCCAATTAACATAATCATAACTTAATGCATGTTACATTTTTTTATCCCTTAAAATATGACTCTCATAAATATTAAATAAATAAGACATAAACTTTTTATTTCATTGTCATGAGATTTGAAATTTTGATTTTGATTTCATTAACTACAAATTGACTTATAGCTATGATTAATATAAAATATTTAATTGATATACTAATTAATACCATACAAAATATTATCATTAATTTTGATTTTGTTGATTTTGATTGAGAAGGTTGTTGTTACTCATCTAGAACATTTTGACTAACTTAATATATATTATATCTTTCCATCCCTTAATATGTGACTCTCATAAATATTAAATAGATAAGATGAAAACTTTTGAGACTTGACTTTGATTTCATTGACTAGACATTTAGCTTATAGATATGACTGTTATGAAATCTTTAATTCATATAATAATTATTATTATCATAAAACAATTATTTTTAATTTTAATTTTAATTTTCTTCATTTTGATTGAGAAGATAGTTTTTATTCCTCGTGTATGTTACATTTTTCCATCCTTCAAAATAAGACTCTTCTTATTTATTTCATTTTGACTTTTCTTCACTATTTCTACTCTACATGAATTTCTCTGCCATGGATAAAACTGACCATTTCCATATTAATTATGAAAATGTTCAAAACAAAAGAACATTGTGTAGTGACGAGAAGACTGAACTATAATTAGTTATTGTAAATATCATTTGAATCGATCAAAACGCACTTATCGATCATTTGAATTGATCAAAATTTATCGATCATTTGAATTGACCAAAACCCTCTCCTACCCCAACATTGTCTATGTATTTATTTCTTGCCCTTGCCGTGGGGAAACATTCCAAAATCGTGAACGTCAAGAGTACGCGTGTCCAGCTTTTGTGCTATAAAAAACTCCAACGTTTCCTACACAAGTACACAATTCCCATCTTCTCTCCGTCTTTTGCCAGCTGTGCCTTGTGTTCTTCTTTCGCGCAGTTGCCACAGATCATCATGAAGCCCACACGCTTAACCTTGATTTGTTTCATCGCCTTATTCATTTCCTGCGCTCACTCGCTCCTAGAAGGTAAGTTTTAATTTATTTCAAGTAATTTTCCGGCAATTGAAAATATGATCGTAGTGTTCGCATTCGAATTCTTCTCACTTGGGTTTCCATATAGGCTCTCTAAACATCATAGGCGGCACTTCTACAAATATAACTGACAACTGGATTTCAGATATCCCTTTCACAAGAAGTCGGAACGCTGGTATTATTAATGATCGATTTTTGGATGTCTCCCTTAAGACATTTTCCTATTTTACAAACTTGGTAGCTAATAAATACTGCTACTTAATCCCTGTAAAGCTTGGCAGCCTTTACTTGGTCAGAGTTCATTTTTATGCCGAAGCTCTCCAAAGCAGTATTCCTTTAGCTAGCATCTTTGATTTATTTATAAATGGGAATAAGTGGACTAAAGTGAACCTGCAGATTCTGTATTCCAATCCGATCGTCAATCACGAAATTATTTTAGCTGCCAAGAGAGACAGGATTAGTATATGTCTAGCTCGAAATTCAGAAACAGAAAAAACAAATTATCTTTTTTTATCAGGGATCGTGTTGAGGCCATTAGATTATACATTGTATAATTCAACCGACTTCCACAACAATGCCCTAGTTCTTGAGCAGCAATTGTTGAGGAGCGATTTGGGCAGCAATGTCGACTATTACTGGTAAGTGATATTATCACTCACTCTTGCTTTGTTGTGGTTCTCCTCATTTTGTCACAGTTTAGCTCGGACTCATCAAATATGAAGCCAAGCTGTTCACCCGAAAGAATTGAACTAAATTCGCTTTCTTCTGATTCTACTCTGACTATTTTCTTATTGAATGTATTGAAATTGTAGTTCCCCGTATGATGTCTTTGATCGATTCTGGCGTAAACCTTTATCAACGAGCTATGTCGATATCAGTACAGCAGTCAATACATCTGGGAATGGCTTGCCAAACCGACCACCAAGAATTGTATTACAGACAGCCATTACAACGGAGCAGGTGGGCGACCTGAAAATTTCTTACCCACTTCCCGCTGTCAATGAAGGCGGCTCTTATTATATTGCACTTTACTTTTGCAACATAAAGGAAACAAACTTCTCAGTCCCCAACAGGTTCCAAGTCATCATTAACGATTATCAAATCGAAGACTGGCTACAATTCACTTCATTTCTGCAATGCCAGGTTGTAGAGAAGAATTTAGAATTTCGAGGAATTGGTTCCGTAAACATAACATTGCATCCCGATGAAGCGTCAGAAACAGGACCCTTCATAAATGCTGTTGAAGTACTTAAGATCGTGGACATCCAAAATATGACACACCCCGGAGATGGTAAGTTATCTCTTTCTCTAATTGAACTCACCAATATGTCAGCAATTCTAATATGTTTGATGAATACAGCAATGGCTATCAGAAATATAGCGAATTCGATTAATGTTCCAGACGATTGGTTCGGAGGAGATCCATGTTTGCCCGTAGGTTATGCATGCACGGGTATTGTTTGCAACGACGACAACCCACCAAGAGTGATTATCCTGTAATTCCTTTCCTTCGAACACTGCAAATAGAACTTCATTAGCAAAGAAAATATTTTGTAGTATGAGCCCCTAATATGTATGATTCGAACTCGTTGTAGTAATCTAACAAGCACTGGTCTCAAAGACCACATCCCTCCAAGTATAGCAACCTTATCAGCACTCACTCACTTGGTAAAATTTCTATAACGCCCACTTACTTCTAATTATGAATACGTAGTTCGCAGTTCGAATACGCTTCTTATAAAAACTAGCCATGCCAGATGAAATCGACGTGATTAAATTTGTGGTGTCCATGACAGCTGCTAGGAAGCAATAACTTGTCAGGTTCTATACCAGATCTCAGTTCTCTGAAGAATCTTACAACGTTGTAAGATATCCAAGTCCCTATTACCTAGTAAACTATCATATATTCGTCTAGAAAAAATGATAAAACGTAATATCAGTGTGCTAATGTTTAGTCATTTTTCTGTAATAATGGAAGGGAATTGCAAAATAATCAACTTACCGGAGGAATCCCGAATTCGTTAGCGATGCTTCCCAGGCTAAATCGATTGTATGTTCAATAATTATTCCCATCTTTTAACAATGTTAGTCGCTAGCCCAAATACTAGTGCTTTACTAATTTATGTCCAACTTTACTAAGTACGTTTTTTAATAAGCAGATATTTGGAGAACAATAAATTGGAAGGAACTGTGCCCCCAGGGTTATACAGGCCTGGATTAGTCCTTCGGTAAGTTGAATACAGGATTTTGATTACTTTTCCCATTTTAACTAGATTTCAATTTGCCCGAGTTTCATAGCAAGCGTGGCGCACATATTTTAGAAATAATAATATTTCTAATCCTTCATATTTATTCTTTGCTGAAGAGTGACTTCTCCAAATAACAAAAGCCACAAAATAAAAACCTGGATTGTGGGATGTTTGATTGGTGCATTGCTAGTAGTAGTGGTACTGGCAACTTTTCTATGGAAATACATTCATAGACCACAAGCTCACAACACAGGCCATCAAATTATGTCTCCTCAAGAAATAAATGGAGGTATTGTTTTACTATCTTTATCTGTTATAGCGAATGAGGTACTGCTAATAATAAGATTTCCATTTCTTGAATCTTACTGGGCGAGGTTCATATCTGACTCCATTCTACTAGATGTAGGTTATGCAAAGGAGTATCACAGATTGGCGATAGAATACACAGAGGAAGAAATTAGAGCTGAGACAAATGATTATTCCAAATTAATTGGTAAGGGAGGCTTTGGCTCAGTATTCTATGGTACACTTTCTGGGTACGATGTTGCAGTCAAAATGCTTTCAAGCACTTCTAACCAAGGGCAACAAGAATTTCAAAACGAGGTTCGCTGCCCCTTCTCAACTTGTAAAGCTATCATTCAGCATAAGAATTGAATTTTATTTCATATTTCATTTTCGCCTAAAATGCTTCACTAACATAATTTGTTTGCATTTTTATCTACTTTAGGTAACTCTGCTTTGCAGGTTATATCATAAGAACATGGTCAATCTTATCGGTTATTGCAAACTACCGGTCGGAGCGCTGGTATATGAATATATGCATTGTGGAACTTTGAAAGATTATTTATATGGTACAGATTATTGAAATTCACAAAAAAGATAACATTAAAACAGAGTTTACCCAATGGTCAGTAAGATGATAAAATACTTACCTACAGGGACAGCCGAAGTAAAGAAATCGCTTGATTGGAATACCAGACTCAACATTGCTCTCCAAGCGGCAGACGGTATTATAGTTAATTTATATTTAATTATCGTTATGCAATAAAAACATTTGTATATATATTGGGATTACTTTCCTTAATTGGCTTTTATTTAGATTTTTGTTGTTGTTTCTACATTATTTCAGGATTGCTTTACATCCATCAATGTTGTAATCCGTCAATCATACACAGAGATATAAAGTGCACTAATATACTTTTGGATGGAAGAATGAATGCAAAAGTAGGTGATTTTGGTCTAGCAAAGCTGCTGGACAGCTCAAAAACCCATGCTTCAACATCAATCAAAGGCACAATCGGTTATCTTGATCCCGAGTATTTCCTCTTCACTTTAACAAATTTTTGTAGTTATCTGAATCCATCTTTACCCTTGAGATTCTTTGTGTTGTCAATATTATCATTCCTGGCACTATTCTAATATTTCAAAAGTTAATGCAGATACTATGGGACATCATGTTTAAACGAAAAGAGCGACGTATATAGTTTTGGAGTGGTTTTGCTGGAGATAATTTCTGGAACTCCACCAAGTGAAAATTTAGTGGAATTGGTAATTTATTGAATTTGTAAAGAGATCGAAAAATCATTTAAAATCTTTATTTAATCCTCAATATTTAGGCACATATATGATTCTTATTCGGTTTATTTACAGGCAAGAGAGCTAATATCAACTGGTCGAATAGAGGAGCTTATGGACTCTTCTTTGGGTAGCCAATACAAATTATCAAGTGCTTGGAAAGTTGCAGAGGTGGCATACACATGTGTGGCACCAAAATCAGTAGACAGACCAACGATGAGAATGGTGGTAAAAGACTTGGAGGAAGCAATGACACACGAGTTTCAAGACAGCACTCGATATGAGCGTATTTCTACAAGATCATTCAATGATTCTGACATGCCTAGGGCGAGGTAGTTTATATGTTAACATATAAATATATAAACTATGAATAGGCATTATGAATCGTATACAAACTATTCTATAATTAAGGTCTTATTTGTCGTAGCTTACAACGACGATCATGTTCTTTTGGTTTCTTCTATATGGCAATAATATTTAAAGGTAGAAATGTGGACATACAAGTATTTCAGTTTGTTCTTATCAAAATGACATATTTAACTATGCTAAGATAAGTGTCAATATATAATCGTTTGAAGAGTAAATAGCATATTCTTTGTCAATTATTGTGTTCTTTTTCATACATTATTGTTTATCAATTTATATTTTAGCATCTCTTAATTTTTTATATTAATTTATATTTTTCATTATTTATCAATTTATTGATCATTTTTTATTTATTTTAAAATATTTTATTATTATTTTGATTGTGGCATTTTTTTTCATTGGATTAATTTTAAAGGCCCATGTGATCTCATATCTATATATTTGATTTTCAAAATTTTAAAATTATAAATTCATATAAAAAAATTATTTTTCATAGACTTTGAGGCTTGACTCAATCAATCATCTTGGATGAAGGAATTGATGCGATATTATTTGTTTATTTTTATATCAGATAGTCATGTCTTGAGTTGGTCATCTTGTCTAGAAAAATTTAATTGTGGAACCTTATGAGAGTTGTGTTGATAGGATGATTTTACCATAAATATTATTTATGTTCAACTTATTTTTTTATTACATTGTATGAGACATTAAGGGATTAACCATCCTAGCTTAAGTAGCTTGAAGAAAAGAAACTTTACCCTAACTTAATCATTTTCCCTAAGCTATCCAATATCCAACAATAAACCTTAACTCATGAGTCTTGTGCTAATGTCCCATTATGGTAACATATAAGAAAAATATGAAAAAACTAAAAGTCAAAACCTTTAAATATTCTTTTCCCTGAAAGACAAATAATGCAAATACAATAAATTACACACATTCCCAAATTTATTGAGGTAAAATTATGATAAATTTCAATTTGCATAGAGTCAAATTCAAGTTCATCTTCCTAGTCAGTTCAACTACTCAAAACCACATCTTTATTTACGAGTTCCATGTTGTATTTATCATATTTTAGAACAATCGTATGGATTGAGTGAACTAACTCAAATTATGTTAGAGGGCCCCTCAAAGTTGAAGGGTTTTTATATCTACAAATATCTATGCTTTCAACCCATGAGAATAACACATGTTTTAGGGTTTTTTCTTCTTGTTATTTCATATACATTCTATATATATTATTTCTATTAATAATAAATTTCATACTCCCAATCATGTATATGGATTCTACAAATTTAGTTTTCCTTTTATTTGAACACCTTGGAACCTCTATTATGCTATCTTCTACTATGAATTCCCTCTAGGATAGGCTCTTGATGTTATTTCACCCCAATATCAAATATATTAATTGATTAGGTGTAATATTTTTCAATAGAAATGGTACTAAAGCTATTTTATTTGATGGTTGAAATGGACCTTCTTCTTGTGAGTTTTGGTACCTACTTAGTTGTCATTGTGGCAATTGTCATTAGAAATTTTTACAAGTGAGTGTAAGATATAAAGCTTTCTTTCTATTTAAATTAATGATCTCATTTGACCAACCTTGTAAGATACATTTAATCTTCTACATCTCCAATGTCATCTAGACAGCTAATATTGTAGCTACTAGTACTTGAGAAGTAGGGTAAATGGCCTGAAGCTGGCCTCTAGTGTTGTTTTATGTAATTTTGGATTAGGGCCCTCTCCCAACCGACTCAATAAAAAATAAATTATTTATCTAAATGTGTTAGTTTTTTTTGTCCAATCTATATATAGTTATAATATTAAAATACATATCTGAAATTAAAAATAAAAGATGTTACATTTTTATATTCTTGATAAATGCACAAATATGTCATATTTTATAAACTCAAAGTCCAATTACTTTTGATGAATTCCTTCATACTATCATACAATAAAAAAATGA
>BSBK01005191.1:0-170000 GCA_027943335.1 Chamaecyparis obtusa | reverse complement strand
CAGGACCAAATACATCAGAATGAATAAGATCCAAAACATCAGAAGATTTGTGAGAACTAGAGTAAAACTGAACATGAATTTGTTTACCATAGACACAGTGTTAGCAGAAGTCAAACTTGAGATTGCAATCATTTAACCCCTCAATGAGATTTTTATTTTTCAGGGTTCTGAGACCCTTTTCACCAATGTGGCCAAATCTCATATGCCACAACATTGTCTTTTCTGCAGGAAGCTTACCTTCTAAATTATTTGCACTACCATCGGAACCAATAGCCATAGACTTCTTCACTGCTTGTTCAGATGGTGAGGATGAAGAACTATTACATAGAGGAATACATGCATCTAGCTGAAATAAGGTACCTCTCCTAGTACCCCTTGCAAGCACTATCGATCCTCTCATCATCTTGCATCCTTCTTTTGAAAAAATAACTTGCACACCTACATCATTCAGCATACTTACAGATAATAGGTTTCGTGCCAAACCTGGAATGTGCATAACTCCATTGATTCCCTTTACTCATCCATCAAGAAATTTGATAGTGACCCTTTCGTGTCCAACTATCTTTAGGTGAGAATCATCACCCAAGTACACCTATCCACCATCGAAATCTTCATATTTTGAGAACCAGTTTCGATGAGAGGCCATGTGAAAAGATGCACCCAAGTCAACCAACCACACATCATCAGATGCATGGGCTGCCAAAGCTGCGATGAATGCATCGCCATCTTCTTGAGATCTTTTTGAAGCTGAATCTGAACCTTTCTTCTTCTTCTTCGGCTCTTTGCAGTCTTTACGGAAGTGCCCAGATTTATCACAATTCCAAAATTTTGCCTTGGACTTATTGGAAGTCTTTGACTTCCCACGGGATTTGGATCTACCCTTAGTGTCAAACTTATTGTCATTTTTCTTCCCTCTTTCAGTGGATCTCCCACGAACAGCAAGGGCTTCTTTTTCTGAAACAGAAGCCTTTCTCCATATCTCCTCTGATAGCAGCAAAGACACCACATCATCCATTTTGAAGGTGACTAAAGTTCTTCCAAGAGCCATCACAAGATGGTCCCATGAATCCGGTAAAGAACACAAAAGTGTGTAGCAACGATCCTCCTCCTCTAACTTGACACCAGCTGATGTCAACTGTGCAGCCAGCAGATTAAATGCATTTAAATGATCTATTAAGGATCCACCTTCCTCCATTCATAGAGAGTACAACTTCTTCCTTAGGAACAACTTGTTCACCAGAGATTTGGCCTGATACACAGCCGCAAGTCTTTCCCACAAACTATTTGTGGTTTTATCATCTAGAACATTTAGAAGAATTGCATCGGTTAAATAGAGTCTTATGAGACCCTTAGCTTTACGGTCTTTGATATCCCAATCTGCTTGAGCTATAGTTTCTGGTCTTGTAGCACTTGAAGTCACTTCCCATAGGTCACGATCTTCCAACATGTCTTCCATCTTGAGTTTCCACAACTCGAAATTAGTGTCATTAAATTTTTCCACCTCCATTCTTCCATATGATGAACTTGCCATCTCAATCTGCAAATAAGATTTAGAATGCTCTGCAAAAAACTCCCACTCAAACTTGAGATCAGCTCAAAAAAACCCTACCCAACAACTAGGATCAAAAGTTGATCAAGCTCTGATACCACTTCTAAGGAAACTCAGGTGTAGAAACAGCTTCCTACGCTAATCTCTATAGGAGAGTATTGTGCAAATTCTTATAAATCCTTACAATTTCAGATTCGTTAACTACTTTAACAGAGATATTGTAACCACATACCATACATACAGAAAAATAGAGAATGACACAATGATATACCCTGGGGAAAACCTTTCGGTAAAAAATCTCAGCACTCCAAAACCTGCACAATGTATTATCTTCAACACAAAGATTACAATACACTTGCAATGCAAGTTCTTTCAAGAAATGAGAGAAAAAGCCAACAAGACTTAAATTTCTGTTATATCTCTCCCATAGGAGCAACATCATATATATAGACTCCTCTGGACCCAAAAATAGGCACAACCACCAAGACCCATGCACAAAGCCACATGTACATAGTTCTTACATGCAATCCCCAGAATAGACGTCCATCCCTAGAATAGACTATGACAGCTTGTCATAGAATCCGCCAAAAATAACGGTCACAAGAGAAGTGTAAGAGAATCTATCATACCAACCTATTTTTGGCATATTCTCTTACACACACCAAACACTTCTTCTTGGGCACCCAAGTAGGCCCTAGTCATAAGATGCTCTTACACCTGTCATAGCACATTCCTTAAATAGTTCTTACGCGTCATAGAAATCCGTCATGACCGTTTCAGTCATGATCTCCTTATGCACAAGATGCCGACACATCAACATGCCAACTAGACATGTACACTCACACTAAATTACATTATTTGCAAAAAATACATTTACAAAACAAATAATAAGAATAAGAATTATCCAAGGTTGAGACACCTTATTCCTAACATATATACATGTACATATGTGTATATATAAGTGTATATATATATGTATATATAAATATGTATATATACATATGTATATATATATATATATACACACACATGTATATATATATATATATACATATATATATATATACATATATATATATATACATACATATATATATATACATATATATATACATATATATATATATACATATATGTATATATATATATATATATATATATATATATATATATATATATAGACACACACACACACACACAGACATATATATATATATATATATATATATATATATATATATATATATATATATATATATATATATATATATATATATATATATATATATATATATATATATATATATATATATATATTCTCTACCAGGATATGCCTCTTGTTACTCCTTTGATGAATGATTGTGTACGTCATCGGGAGTCACTCGATGATGACATTAGTAGTGGAGAAGTGATTTTTTAATTTATCAATGTCTGTACATGTACTACATGTTTATACACTTTATTTAACATGTTTTCTTGTAATATTTTATTGAACTTAAAAAGATGTGTACATTTATATATATATTAATGTATATCTCTTTCTTTGTAGGGATCTGCACATCCTTCATAGCATGATAGTCATTATGGGTTTGACTGCTTAGTGAGGAGTCATCATGATGAGTCCTAGACACTTTCATATTTGATCACTAGACATATTACATGTATATTTGATGTTATATTTCATTTCTAGACTCTACTCGATTGATATAATTTTTTACACATGATTGGTCCATATGTTTCATGTTTACTATACTTAATCTATGATTGATGATTTGTGCATGTTATATACTTTCACCCTTACTTTCTATTGAAATTACTTTCTATTGAAAGCACTTACTATCAAAAGTGACTGATTAGGGGTAGTTTGCAAAGTTTGAAGAAATTCTAAAAATTTCATGGCTTCGGGACTCAATCGCAATGGTCAAATAAAACAATAAGAAGACATCCTTTTGCATATCACAAGTACTCATAACAAGCTTTCTAAAAATTATAGATTTGACATTTTCTGAATTTATTATGTATATGTTTTTTGACGTTAATCGAGAATGTAATTTTTTATCAAATATAATCCTCTACGTTTGGTGTTCAATGAAAAATAGTACAAAAGAGAAAAAAAAAAATTAAAAATAATAATGCTCTCTGTCTTTGAGTCTACTCTCTATCAAATAATTTTTTTTAAATTAGGTAAATATAGAACAAGTTATAAGCTATGTAGTAAGGTATGTCAAAATTACAGTTAACTCAACTTCAAACGTTAATAAAATCTGTAATAATCATGATAATTTTGTCAAACCAATTGCATGCCCTTTGTATGGATGTTACGAATCTAAATTTGAAAGAAGCACATTCATATTTATTTTAGAAAAAAAAATTATGCTCTATGAAAATAATGTAACTCTTTGAAGATGGCGTTTTTAACAACATACCAGTTTTCATGGGAGAAAGAAAAAACTATTCAAATCAATTCAAAAAAAAGAAAACAAATTATATATTTAGAATCTAGAAAAAAAATCCTAAAAGACTCTAATTTACTTCATCTTCCGATTTCAAATGGTTCAACGACAATATGCATCTGAAACTGAATCTTTTTTTCAAAATATAGAGTTCAATGTCCGTTCAGGCAAAAAAGTGTAACCCACTATTGTGGGTTCACCCGCTGCAAATAAATGGAGGTCTTAGAGGAGCATTCAAATGCTAAATTGAGTAAATTTTTAGAAATACAACTTCCCGATGATGTTGTAAAAGTTATTGATGAGTGCCAAAATAGGAATGTAATTATATTTTTCATTAAAGGTATTCCTTCTAAGACATGTTTTTATAAATGGGCTTGTTTTAATTGGAAGAGTTAGAGGTTGGAGATAGAGGCTTTAAGAAGCTTTGGAAAAGGGTATGTCTCATGTATGTTTAAATTAGTTGATCATTCTCATGCGGTTTTATAGTATGGCACTTTGGTCATTTGTGGACAAATTTGTTACCTGCAAGCCTGGACTTTTAATTTTCATCATGATGGGCCTTCTCGTTCTCATTACCCTAGATGTGGGTTTAGTTTCCTTTCCTCAAGCTGGAACCTAGATCCTTTTTAAAAAACATTATCTCTTACTTAGGTAGATTTATTTGTTGTAAAAATAATTTTGATGGGTATGTGCAGGATCATGGTATACCAAACTATGGCCTTAAGTGGGAATGAAAAATTAGAAAATCAGGGTTCGTCAACTTGATGTAAAAAGTTGATCTTATCAACCTTGTGTGAAAATGTTGTAAGAATAGAATCTGTAGGAAATTGAATGTAGTTTCTAAACTACTAGCCCTTGTCTAAATTTTTTTTCTAATTGTTCAAAATTTTAGATTTCAATGCAGTAGTATGAAAATTTTAGGGAAAAGAGAAAAAGTACATGTATGTCTGACCACCTTAATCACAATCAAATGATGATATATTTTCCCAAGATTCTAGATATAAGTAGTAGACTCATTCACAGATGTGACGCATATTTTTTCTGTAATTTTTTTATAAATAAATAATTAATTATGAATTTTTTGCTACAACTTTTTCAGAGTAAAAAAACTCTCGTGTCTGACCACCTTAACTAATTCTAAACTTTACAAAATTGAATTTTATTTTTCTTCCTTATAGTAGCCGAAGCATAAAATGTGACGCATGTTTCAGATTTCAAAAGGGTTAAACAGTTTGAAAGTTATAGTTATTTTTCAATCAATATGTCAATTACGACTTGAAAGATAACTCAATTGAAAAATAAGTAATAATTACTTACCGAACTCAAAATTTGACAACAATTATATTGATGGAAAGTTGATAATGTCTTTAAGAAACTCTTTTCATTTCATCAATTTCAGGTGAAAAAATAGTCGTCAACTACATGGTCAAAGTCTCAATATTAGAAACTATCTCCTCAAACATGCCTAAAGGGTTGACCACCCAAGTTTGGTATTACCCAAGCAAATACGAAGCCTAATCAGATATCTGATATTTTAGGATATCTAATAATATCAGATATCCAAAAATTCTCGCCTATTTTGAAATTTCAATTGCCCTACTTTTCTCAAATTCAAGTATCCTAATAAATGTATTTTTTTAATGGTAATATTAATCGTATTATATTAACTTGTATTCTTTTTATGTTAATATTAATTCAATTGAGTATTTTTTCAATTTTAAGTTATATATTATAAATGATTATTTTTAATATTAATATTAAATAATAATAGCATAGCATTTAATAATGGGAACTCAAAACTAGAATATTTACCTCTCTTAACAACCTCCTTAAAAGATTTTGACTGCCGGACAAATCCTTCTTCAGACTTCCAATGGCAGATTAGCTTTAGGGTTACATTGCAGAGCATTACTATTATAATATAATTTTTTATAATAGCATGTATTATATTATTATTTATTTCTCTATTTTATTATAGTATAATATTAACTTTTTAAATAGAGAGAGAGAGAGAGAGAAATTTTGGTAAAATTTTGGCGGGAGATATCAGATATTTGATAATATCAGATATCTGATAGTTTTGGATATCTCATATTATCAAATATCTAATTCTATTTACTGGTAAAGTAAAAATAATATTCTCTGGCTCACTCTAGAGAATCACACTTTTTCCTGAATTACGGGATTCGAGTTGCAGTGAATCATGTTTAATCTCTAGAGAAGACTAAAATCCACTTTGTGGTTGGATTTTCTTTATCACCAAAGTTATTTGCATCACCGTTTTGGTCTAACTATGGGGAGTAGTAGTCATCAAAAGAATAAACAGAAGAGCAGACTCACAAATGAAGATGTTCAAGTGTATAGAGAAATGGATAGGGTTTCCCATCGGAACAAGAGACAAGGTATGTTAAATATTAATGAAGTCTACATAGAATGTGGTTTCAAGTGAAGAACATTAATTTGAAGATGAAAATGTAGGTTTTAAAAATGAGAATTTAGGTTTTGAAGATGAAAATGTAGGTTTTGAAAATGAACATGTAGATGTCGCCAATGGAAGTGTGGACATTGTCAATGACAATCCACTGATTGAGTATGAAGGAATTGACAATGATAATGGTGCAGAAGAACCAAATCAACATTACACATCTCCAAATTATATGAGATATGAAATCCCTTCGGAGGAAGAAAGACAAACTTCAAAATTGAGACCTTCAAGAAGACTAAATGGTTACTTGAAATTGATGAGAACATAATGAGCAATATCAATGGCAAGAGAACATAAAGAACTATTTGGTTGTGGGTTTCAAAACTTTTTGATCAATTTTTTAGCCACAAGACGTTGGTTGAGCAATGTCAAATGTTTTTTTACTTGTTAAAGATGCAAAAGATGAGATGTATACTAGTCAAATTGAAGATTAGTGTGAACAAGAAAAAGGAGCGGAATGCTATTATTGTGAGAAATATTTTTAGTGCTCTCAATTCCATTGGGAAGACTACCAAGGAAAAAGATAAGAGAGCTGCTAGGAGAGTTATTACAAACTCCTTAGTAAGTCATCATTTGAGAAAGGCTCGTTTGATGAGACAAACTTGTGTTGACTTGAATCTAAATCACAAAACTTTGGATAGAGCACTTGCAAGAAGAGAAAGAATTGATGATCCTCTTCAAATTGATACATGGGCTTATGGTGGGAGACTTTCACGTTGTGATAAGAATCTTACTGATGCTATGAAGGATCAAATTCAACTATTTTGGAAATCTAACTCAAGAGTGTCACCAAATGTGAAGGATGTCTTAAAGTTGAGAATTGGCATTCGAGACTGCACCCCGCATCCTAAACATTATTTGGAGGTGAGTCAAACAATGTTGTTCAAAAAATTTTGTGAGACACATCGAACATTGCAAATATCACAAAGATCTTTTTAAGCCCTGAAGCTTTTTTTTTGTGTGCCTCTTAAGATTCGAAATACTTGTTGTTGCAAATATCATGTGGAGTTTTCAATGCACCATGAATTGTTATGATCTATTTATTGTACTTTGCATAGTAGTGAAATTTTGAAGGAGTGTGGTGCAAGTGCTCTTCCAAAATCATCAAGAGACTTGCTAGATCATTTTTTATGTGGACTAGAGATGATGAAAGTTTCTTTTATAGAAAAGATTTCTTAAATGACAAGTGCTCAGAGTGCGGTGGGCTAGTGAAGTTTGTTGAATGTTTTCATGAGGGCTGCAAACATGATTTTGGAAAGACAATTGTCAACAAAAAGGTATATGAAACCATTACATATACATTAAAAAGTGGAGGTGAAGGCTCTAGATGTGAGTTGGTTACTAAAGAATGAAATTTAGCTGATTTTATTTCAGATTTCAAGAAGAATATTTTTTACAAGTATGCATAGCATAGTCACAGGTCTCAGTGGTTGGATCAACAATTCAGGATGTGTAAGGACACTTTCCTGATTGGCACTATTATATTGGTTGTTGACTTTGCAGAGAACTATATATTGCAGCCCCAAAATGAGTTGCAATCTCAATATTACAATTTTATTCAGGTTTCTATTGTTGTGCACATAACATATAGACATTCCCCTAATAGTACAAAAGATGACCAAAAGATAATATGAGAGTACCATTTTTATATGAGCGATGATAGATCGCACTCATCTGAGTTTTTCCATAATTGCTTTGAGAATTATTTTGAGTGGGTGTAGGAAAATAATATTGCTATGGATAGACATCTCATTTGGTCAGATAGCTGCATAGGTCAATTAAAAAATGCTCGTATGTTTTATTGGTTATGTAGAATGCATGTAGAGAGAGGTGTACCTCATATTTGGAGTTTTTTTGAGGTCGGCCATGGAAAAGGGGATCATGATGGAGTAGGTGCATGCGTAAAGAAAGCTCTAGTTAAGGAGCAACTGAGGATTTCAGGTGCAGAACTCATTGATGCCCATTCTATTATTGATTGGTGTACTTGAGCATTGTCACAGGGGGGATCTTGATTCAGCGGTGCAAAGATTCTCTTGGTTGGTTGAGTTGGGCACAATAGGAGATAGGTTGGATTGTCAAACTATGAAAGATTCTTTAAAAATGCATTCATTTCAAAGCTCAGATGCTAGTACATGGACCATTTAGACATGAGAGGTGTACACACTAAAATGGTGCACTTCTATGAACCATTACTTGCAAGGTTGCTCAAGAATGAGGCCTCACAAAGCGGCTCATAGCTCTCTATGCATGGAGTTGCAAGAGACTATGATGTGTTTTCTCTTAGCTAGAGCTACAAGCTTGTGACCTTGCTAGTCAACCACACAATGAGAGATTCAAGTGAAGACAAGGGAAACAATGCTAATATCCTCAAGAATCACTATAAAAATGCAATGTAATCTATATGATGATGCAATCTAAACTATGAAAAGAAAGTACAAACTATGCTATGAAAGGAAAGAACAAGTATTACCAAGCCTTCCTATTTAGACTATGTGAGCTTATTCTATTGCATAAAAGGAAATCTATACTATGAATGCCATTATCATGCAACTAAGAAAGAAAATATGCAACTAAATGATGAAAGCAACAAGTCTTTAATATCCTCAAAAGCTCCAAATGTACCTAAAACCTACAGCATAACATTAGCATAAAACATGGTATATGCAAATGGAGGAGAGAGCTCTCTTTTTATAAGAAATGAGGTGAAATGGACCATGGAGATTAAGAGGCAAAAAGTCTTAATCAGCGATGGACCTTGAAAGAGGGGCAATCCATGTGCACACATATCCTCCAATAGGAAAATAAGAGTTGACTTTATGTCCATATGAGACAAAAAGTGCTTTTCTCCTTTTTATAAAATATGAATAATGCTTTATTTGTGCAACTTAGGATAAGAGGGAAAGGTGGGCTTTTTATTTAATCAAAAGGGGAGGAGATATTCCTTTTAATTAAATAAAGACTTAGGATAAATGGTTAGCTCAAGGATAAAAATTTAATATATGATCGAAATTAAGACTTGATCAAGAAGTTGATAATATTGAAAATATTGATTATTGATAAAAATGATTCAGGATTGATAAATTGAATAAATGGGGCCCAAAGTCTAGGCGACCATTTTTAAGTGCATACATTTGCCCCTCTTTGACTAATGTGTGATCAATTTGGGAACACATGTAGTCAAAGAATGAAGTTGCAATGTGAGATCGATCTGGGATCACAAAACAACTCAGATGTGAGGTCGATTCGGGATCACATCTGGACAAACATAAACAAAAGATTCTGGGCATGAGGTCGATTTGGGATCATATCCAAAATAAGAGATAAGAATCTCAAGCTGAGCAAAAACTCATAAAAAGATGTCTAAATCAAGAGAATCAAGTAATTGGGGATGACAATCCCATAGGTACTGCCCCCTCGGAATTGAAATTGAAATCAGGTAGAGAGGAGAACAGCGAATTGATAAGAATTTGATCAAATTGGAAGGAAATCATAATCAAATGTAAGGGTCAATAGGTTAACCATTAGGCAATGAACCATGCCCCAGCCTGACTGAAAAGATGTAGTCAAACGTGAGAAAGGAGGGAATGGAATGAATATGAATGAAAGACTAGAAGTTTGGAAGACATGGAAATGAAGAAATGACAATGCCCCAACAAAGATCGAAGGATTAGGCCTCAAAAGATCAGTCAACTGCGCAAGAGAAGGGAAGATTTTGAAACATGATTTTGACTATGAAGATAACCTCAGATTTCAATTTTGAGTCTGAAAATGGATCTAGGACAATGAAATTAGCTAGGGGTGCAATTTTTGCGCAATTCTGAGGTATTTTGAAAATGAGGTCAAAAGTCAAAAGGCTATAAAAGGGCTCAAAATGTCATTTTCAAAAATCATTTGTCTTTTAGCGATTTGAGAATTTTCAAAGCTTAGAGAGAGAAAATGACCCAGCAAGCAGGAGTTCCTGTCCATAGGCATCGATTCGAGCACGCCCGGTTGCACAACCGGCCACCACACTATCCTGCCCCGGTATGTTTTTAAAAACTCGATCTTTTTGAGTCATTTTTTTGCATTTAATAGCTATTTTAGCACGTTTTTTTAAATTTTCAAATTTCAAAATTTTTTTGCTAGGTGAAATATTGCGCGATACTTTAGAAGTATCACGCGCTTTGGGGAGAAATGTTGCGCAATACTTCGCGGGTCCCCAAAGTATCGTGCGACCTAAGGCACAGTATCGCATGATACTAGGTGAAAGATCACACGATACTGGGTGAAGTATCACGCGGCATGAGGTTTATCGCCCTGCTATAGGGAGAAGTATCGCGCGATACTTCTCCACAAAAAAAAATATCGCCCAGTTTTAAATTTTGATTTTTAATGCATGTTTGAGCAAAAATGACATGGGTCTAGACAACATTACATAATAGAGATGTTTTATACTGAGTTTTTTTGGACATCCATCATGATATGTGCTAACAACTGGCTTGGTTTTTTGCTTGCAAGAGGTCTTTCTGGCGCTGATCATCAGAGCGCCGAAGGTGACTGGGTTGCGGTGTGTTTGGGATCTAGACGATCTGGGCAATGCCGACATCAGAGCGATGGGATTCTAGTATCTGTTGAGATTCCCATATATCAGAGCTGACCACGGGTTGTTGACTACTCTTTCCAAGAGATGGCATAGTGAGCACAACACCTTCCACCTGCCTACTGGAGAGGCGTTGATCACTCTAGAGGATGTTTATAGGATCTTACGTGTGCCATGTCATGGTGAGCCGGTGAGTATAATCATGTTTTGAGATATAATCATAAATATAATGTTTTCATATGATGAAAACTGACATGATTCATTTGTTGGCATAGGTGTACTATGATCAGGACGCCACTGAGGGGCGCCGACTGGTTCAGGAGATGTTCCAGGATGTCACTATTCTGGATAGGCATATCAGCTGGGAGAGGCTGATAGATGATTTTGGCAGAGACTACCCAGTGCCATGTATAGTGGCTTCCATCATTTCCCAGATCCTGATGATTGATCGCAGTCAGAAGGAATTCCCGCTCGGGTGGGCTCGATTATTGGTAGATTTGGTCAGTAGGCCACGACAGATGGCATGGGGTCCTGCCATATTGGCAGCGATGTACCATGAGCTGCACGAGATCATCTACAAAGACAGTCAGACATGGGCATGCTGTGCCATCCTGGCACAGGTATGGGCATGGGAGCACATCACTGTGATGTGCCCCAGGGTTCAGCCGAGGGAGAAGAGGTACCCCTACATCTACAGGTATCTCGGGTTCATATCACATGCCCATTTTGAGGATGTGACATACTACATATGGATTTTGGATGAGATAGTCTCATTCACATGGAGGCCATACAGGGAGGTTGAGGTTTGGGGAGATGCAGTCGATGAGCTAAGTTATATGCTATGTAGTCAGCCACTGGTAGGTCGGTATGTAGAGATAGTGGAGAGATTCTGCATCACTCGGGTATGGCGGTAGTTTGGGAGGCAGCAGTGAGTCTCGACAGAGACTACCACATATGCCAGGGCTAGAGACGAGGAGGGTCATGGGTGGCTACCCATGTTGGACTATCAACAGGCTGTCACAGAGACAGCGGGTATCAGGAGTGAGCCCTGGGAGTATTTCCCAGATATGGTAGATGTAGGGGCTGATGGAGCCTACAAAGAAGAGTGGCGGAGGGTGCCATTCCCTCAGTTTACAGTACCAGATGCATAGGTACCAGCACAGGGAGGAGACGGGGGAGACGAAGGAGACGGAGGGGACGAAGGGGAGAGAGGGGAGGGAGGGGATGGAGGAGATGGCAGGAGGGGGAGAGGGAGGAGGATGGAGAGAGGAGATGGGTCGAGATCAAGTGGTCAAAAATGGTCATGCGATAGAGATTAGCAACACCCGAGGATGAGGCGAGACCAGCTCGCCGGTAGGCAGAGGCACAGCAGGATCGGCCTGGGGGGGGAGAGGATCTGAGAGCCCAGATACAGGCTCTGGAGGTAGAGATACAGTAGCTCTAAACTACTATAGCCATGAGAGATCAGTAGCTACTAGATCTGAGGGCAGAGCGGGATCAGTAGATAGCTGATCTCAGAGCAGAGATAGCACACCGTGAGGCGATGGTGCAGGCTGAGGCACTAGAGCTCCGACGGGAGTCAGCGAGGGCAGCCTACTATCATGGACTCTATTTGTAGGCCATCCTAGAGGGTGAGAGAGCACCATCATACTCTCAGTGGGTAGGGGTATCAGATGTGGTACTCGATAGGAGAGCCATGCCTCCACCACCATGAGCTCCTCACGAGGGTGGTAGCGAGTCGTAGGGTTAGGTCTTAGGTGTTTTGGACATATCTTGAGACTTTTGATCTAGATTTTGGGATCTCATATTGTATTGTATATCATGACATTGTATATAGATTTATGAGATTACTGGATGTTTGATGTATCATGTGTTATTTGTCTCACTTGTGATGGATGTATCAGTTTATGTATATTGTCTTATCATTTTGCTCAAAATGCTTATGTATGTTCTCTCTCATAGATGTATGTTTAATTCTCATATGTATGATATAGACTCATGTTTCTTGAAAATGATAGTTGTGATATAGATATGATGATATGATTAACCCCTTGTGATGAATAGGAACAGGTTCGAGATGAAAAGGACAAGGAGTGAAAGACATGATCGAGAAGAAGAAAAGGTGAGCGCAGTCGACTGACAGGTCCACGTAAGATGAAAAGGAGAGCTCTCTCCATGTGCAAAATGCAAAAACTAGACTATCATGACCCTAAAAATGCAAGCTACTATGAAAAGTGGTTGACTTGCAAGGTCACAATTCTTATAGACATCTAATTATCATCATCGAGTGTTATTGGTAGTGTCGTAAGATCATACAATGCACACTAGCATAACTATGTGGATATGAATATGATCTATATTAGATAGGAATGTGGAAATCTCACCTAGGCATCAAAGACATATAGGTCAAGATGACTAATGCAGTGAGATCACCTAAGTTTGATATGGCAAGATTATGCTTGTATCAAGATATATGAAAGTCACGATAACTAAAAGCATGCACTCGTGTAAAACAGTCAAGGATAATACCTTGTCAATCCATAGTGTCAAGTAGGACCAGCATAAATGCTCATGACAGTTAGGATCAACAAAATATACCCACAAGCAGATAAAGAAAGAAAACATGTTCTCATTCCCTCAGTCTTCTAGCTATGCATCATCGAAAACTTCTCAGGGAGAGATCACTCATCAAAGAAATCTTCATAGATAGCACACAAAGAAAAATAAAGTTATCATATCATTAGTGAGTTGATTGTTTAAGTGTGTGTGTGTTGGTCATAGAGTCAAATTCTGAGTATCATATCTGCTTAGTGAGAGATATCACATCATACGAGACTGTTGGGTAAGACATTTGATAAGTGTTAAGAAACACTCGACGCAAAGTTAATGTTGAAAAACACTGTTTGAGGTGGTGTTGAAAAACATCTGTTGTGAAATGCCCCAAGAGACAAATGCACCTAAAGGACCAATGGTAACAGTTATGCCCCCTAGACAAAGACAAAGACCAATTCCAGACTAAGCCAAATAAGGTCAAGGCATGATGGGAAGTGGCTAAGTGTCGAGGATGCATGCTAACAAATAGGGGTGAAAAGGCCTCAAGTAGCACCTATTTCCAGGTTTTCACCAATTGGATTCTTTTTTTTCATTTTTTCATTTTTTTGTATTTTTGCTACCAAGGCGCCTGTTTCCAAGTTTTCACTAAGGCAGTTTTTTCTAATTTTTTGAGTTTTTGAATTTTTTGATTTTTTGTATTTTTTTCAGGACTTTTTATACTTTTTAGGATTTTTTCAACATCATATGTGAATTTTTATTTTTTTTTGGTATTTTTTCAGGATTAATAAGATATATACAAAGGATGCCCCCAGACAGAATGGTCATCAAGGATAGAACTTCTTAAGGTGCACAATGTTGATGGGATTAGGGAGCTGTTCTCCATCAGGATCTGACAGTAAATATGCACTGGTACCAAAAGCAGCTGTGATGACATATGGTCCAAGCCAGTTAGGTTCAAACTTGCCCTTTTGCTCTCGGTTCTGTTGGTTCTTAGGGTTCTCTCGCAAAACAAGATCACCTATTTGAAATTCTCTAGGGCGAACCTTCTTGTTGAATGCCTTGGACATACGCTTCTGATACACTCTCATATGATCAAAGGAAGCTTGACACTTCTCATCTAGAAGTTCTAGTTCTTGTAACCTCATGGCGCGGTAATCCTCATCTGTAATCAAACCTTTGAGTGAGACTCTAAGTGATGGTATCTCAACCTCTAAAGGCAATACCGCTTCAGCGCCATAGGTGAGAGAAAAAAGAGTGGCTCCTGTAGGTGTGTGAATGCTTGTTCTATAAGCCCATAGTGCTGGATTGATTTGTAGGTGCCAATCTCTACCATTCTTGTGTACTGTCCTATGAAGAATTTTAAGAATGGTTTTATTAGAGGCTTCTGCCTATCCGTTTCCCTATGGAAAATAGATGGAGGACCAATGTTGCTTGATTTTAAACTTTTTGCATAGGTGTTTTAGGTCCTTATTCTTAAATTGACCTCTATTGTCAGTAATGATCTCAGAAGGCACTCCAAATCGGCAAATGATATGATTCAAGATGAATAAAGAAATGGTCCTTCCTGAAGCAACAGAAAGTGGCACAGCTTCCACCCATTTTGTGAAGTGTCAGTGGTAGTAATAATGAACTTGTGTCCACCTGATGAGTTGGGATGAATCTGCCCAACCAAATCAAAGGCCCAGCGCTGAAATGGCCAATGAGAAACAGAAGGGATCAGCTCCCTACCTGGAGCGTGAATCAGGTTTCCATGTTTCTGACATTTTTCACATGACTTAGCAAAGGTGACTGCTTCTATCTGCATTGTGGGCCAATAATATCCCACCCTAAGCAACCTTCAGGCCATGGCAAGACCATTAGAATGTCCACCACAAATGCCCTCGTGGATGTCAGCTAACGCTTGGTTGGATTCCTCCTTTTCCAAGCACCTAAGGAGCGTCCCATCTAAACCCCTCCTATATAAATCACCAGAGATAAGGGTGTGGCGAGAGGCATTACGGATGAGGTTTCGGCATTCAGAGTGGTTGAATGTGTCAGGGATGATGCCATCACGAAGATATGAATAGATAGCACCATATCAGGAAGACTCATGTGTGATAATGGCATAAATGACGTGGCTTTCAGACGAGTCAAAGATGGGATGGTGTAGCTCTTCCACCAGAAATTCAAATCTAGATTCATGTGTCTCCAACTGAAGAAGTGAAGCTAATGTGGCCATGGCATCTGTAGCTTTGTTCTCTGTCCTAGGGATCTGTTGAAACGTCACAAAGGTGAAATAACGTCTCAAAGAATCAACCATCTTTTTATAGGGTATCAATTTGTCATCCTTAGTTTGATACTCTTCATTGACTTGGTTGATGATTAACTAGGAATCCCCAAAGACATGTAACTCTGTGATGTTCCATTCTATAGCCATTCTCAAGCCATTAGTTAAAGCTTCATATTCTGCAATATTATTGGTACATGGGAATAATAGTTTGTAAGACTTTGGAATATTGTACCCATGTGGAGAAACAAATAACACCCCAGCACCTAATCCATTTTGCATGCGGGAACCATCAAAGAACATTGTCCAAGTGCGAGTAGTTGTATACAAGATGTGTTCATCTGGGAATTCCACTTGGACCGGCACACTATCCTGAATTGGGAAATCAGCTAATTGGTCAGCAATAGCTTTCCATTTTATTGCCTTCCTTTCAACGTACTCTATGTCAAATTCAGTTAGGACCATCATCCATTTAGCAAGTCTACCCGTGAGGGCAGCCTTACTAAGCAAGTATTTAAGAGGATCAATTTTGGCAACCAAATGTATGGTGTGAGCAAGCATGTAGTGGCACAACTTTTGAGAAGCAAACACCACTGCAAGACAAGACTTCTCAATATTATTGTAATTGATCTCGTAGGAGACTAGAGTACGGCTGATATAGTATATGGCCTATTCTTTCCCAGTATCATATGTTTGAGCCAATAATGCCCCCAGGGAAGTGTCTGTAGCTGAAATATATAGGATCAATGGTTTTCCTGAAATAGGAGGCATGAGAATCAGAGGATTAGCCAAGTATTGTTTGAGCTGATCTAGGCTCTTTTGACAATCCTCGTTCCAAACACAAGAAGCACCCTTATGCAATGTCTTGTTAAAGGGTTGTGCTCTATCTGCAAGTTGAGAAATAAACCTCCTAATCGATTGAAGACGTCCCTGAAGACTTCTCATTTGGCTGATATTTTGAGGAGGTGGCATATCTAGAATTGCTTGGACCTTTTCAGGATCAACCTCGATACCTTTTGCTGATATTATGAATCCTAAAAGTTTGCTTGAAGTGATGCCAAATGCGCACTTCTTTGGATTCAATCTGAGTTGAAACTATTCCATGCGATCTAGAATTACTTCCAGATCATTGAGGTGTGTGTCCCATTTTCTTGATTTTGCCAGGGTATCATCCACATAATCTTCCATGTTTTTGTGCATCATATCGTGAAAGATAGTGGTCATAGCTCTTTGGTAGGTTGCTCCTGCATTCTTTAATCTGAATGCCATGAAATTCTAGCAATAGGTTCCCCATGCACATGTGAATGCTATTTTCTCTTGGTCTTCAGGAGCTATTTTGATTTGGTTATATCCAGAGAAACCATCCATTAGAGAGTATATTTCATAGCCTGCTGTCATGTCCACTATCATGTCAATGTTTGGAAGTGGAAAATCATCCTTTGGGCATGCTTTGTTTAAGTCTCTAAAATCTGTACATACATGAATGGACCCATCATGTTTGGAAACTGGTACTATGTTTGAGATCCAGTCTGCATAATCGATGGCTCTAATGAATCCAACTCTCAAATTTTTTTCTAATTCCCCTTTGACAAGGAGAGCTACATGGGGATGCATTTTTCTGAGTCTCTGTTTCACTGGCTTGACTCCTGGAGCTATGGATAAGTGATGCATTATAAGATTTGTGTCAAGCCCTGGCATGTCTGAATAGGTCCATGCAAAATTAATTTTCTTTTTCTGTAAAAATTGAACATATGCCTTGGTCTCTTCTTCTGATAAAGACTGAGCAAGATGGACTATTTGAGGATTTTCTTCTGTGTTCAAATTGACTGGCTTTGTTGGCTCAATCAATACTGATGATCTATCCTGGAAATAACTTGGCAAGTTATTAAGTACCCCATCCTTAGGTGCCTCAAAGAGGTTTTCACCCTCAGATGCATCATTTCTTTTTACTATTTTTGGTTCTGACACCGCCACAAAGTGGTTTTCGCCATCAGACCTATTTTTCTTTTTCTTTTTTATTTTGAGACTGAGGTACTTAATATCAGGCTCTGTCATGCTAGTTGTTGGTTCACTGGTGGAAGAAGCCACGAGTTCAAGAGCATTCAGATAGCAGGCAATTTCGTAATCATTCTGAAAGGTGAGGAATGTAGGCTCTTGATGGTGCTGAGACCAGTCAATTAGGTCAAAGTGAACAAGGGGTAGGTCAATGACTGGTTCAATGTCATTTATGCGAAAGGTGTCATCTCTGGTGACCATATAATCGGAGTTCATCAAGTATTCTCTTAAGATACCTGAATTAGGACTCATCCTATCAAAAAAAGCATCATCCACTAAGGTGATTTGAGGAGTGCAATCCTCTAGTCGTACACTAGGATCGTTAGCCGCATCGGGTTGGGTACTATAGGCATGGATAATATCTACATCCAAATCAACTGTTGCATCTGAAAGTGAGTCCCATTCATATTCATGGGAGTCTATGTCTGAGTCATCATTGGGGCCTCATGATGTAGAAGCCTCAAGGTTAGGAAGGGTTTCCCCCTCTCTAGTGCTAGTATTGGTACTATCCGTCGCAACTAGGATAGTAACGCTTTCTCTTGTTGATCTAGCAGTCATACAGGCACTATCCATCGCAGCAGGGATAGTAGGACTATCAAGTATCAAATCTGTGGAATCTCCCCAAAGGAGATTCATTGAGGGCACCCAATCATCAAACTCATCTTGTTGATTGGAAAGATCAGGCGTATAATCTGAGTCACTGTCACTGTCCATCGTAGCTGGGACAGGGACACCTTTCTTCTTCTTATTCTCAAAACCTAAGCCAACCGTGGACTTATTCTTTCATCCAAAAAGAGCATGATCAAGAGGCTCAGCTTTAGCATCCATCCTATGACTAAGGGGACCATATCCTAAATAACCCATATTCTTAACCATTGTGTACCCTTTCCCATAAGCTTCAGGTGGAGGAGCAAAATTCTCGTTGTGTTTGTACTTTTCCTCATGGTAGATCTAGTCCCTTATGGCAACTTCCTCTTTCTCTTCCTAAATGGGGACCGAAGACTCAACAAATGTTCCAAATACTATCATTGCTGATGACGAAGGTTTCATACTTGGTGATGGTCTCCCATAAGACCTAGGAGAGATTGGCATTTTTGTAAAAGAATCAATTTGATAATCTCCCATCCCAAGATCTATGGTCTTGAACTTCTACTTGCATTGTTCAAGTGAACTACTAGGACTGTTAGCTTCCCTATTCAAAGGTACATGTGATCCCGTAGAAATGTTATTAACTGATAAAGCACTATCTCCAGGGATGCAAATTTCTACACCGTTATGGGGAAACTTAACACACCGGTGATATGTTGATGGGACTGCTTGCATTTCGTGAATCCACGGCCTACCTAGCAAAATGTTGTAGGCTAGAGGTCCAACATCAACAATTTGAAATAAGATATCTTTTTCTATTGGACCAATGCGAATAGGCAAAACGGCCAATCCCTTAGAACTTCTTTCTCCTTCGTCATATGCTTTGATCGTGATCTTTTTCCTTGTGTCAATGATGTTCTCAGAATATCCTAGAGCCAGCAACAAACTCAGGGTACAAATATTGAGCCCCGCACCCCCATCTATCAGTACATGCCTAACACGGGTTTTATGAATCATGACTTCGATGTGTAAGGCCAAATTATGTGGGTGACTGATGGATTTGTCATCTTCTTCGGAGAAGGTGAGGTAATGAGGGCTAGCCAAATGGTTGACCATGTTCTAGAATTGATCAATATCTAAGTTGTTAGGGACGTTGGCTACTTGCAAAGCATCCTCAAGGACGCACTTGTGCTTAGGAGACAATTCTAAAAGCTCAAAAATGGATATCTACGTGGGTGTACGTTGTAGCTGGTCAATAAGATTATAATTGGAATCAGGACCAACGGCAGATTTGGGAGGAGCACCTTTGGACATGGGCTGCTTAGACTTGCTAGTGCTAGGACCTCTAATGATAATGGGCACTTGGGCCTGCCCCCTAGTGATAGCATTGAGGGACTGGGGCATTCTTTGTGAGTGAGGACCTCTTATCACCACAGCGGGTCTTTCATCAGTTATAGGAGTTGAGTCCACATTATGTCCATAAGGATCTTTCTTTCTCACCATGTTGATGTTACCGTCAGCCACTTCAAGCATGTTAATCACATTGTCAGCATTGGTGTATGTATAGTTGATAGCCGCCTTGCCATCCTTATTGTTAGAACTCTATCCTTTCTCATATTTAGGCAAGGGCTCTTTAAAGGCTTTATGATCTGCATTAGTGGTTAACCCATCCACTTTTAATTGTCCTTTTTCAATAAGGTCTTGGACAAGATGCTTGAGTTTAAAACAATTTTCTATGTCATGTCCAATCCCATTATGAAAAATGCAAAAAGCCTTTGCATCCCACCAATGAGGTAAAGGATTTGGTATTTGATGTTTTGTAGGATCTTGTGGGTGCGCCAAATTATGAGTAACTAATGTCTTGAAAACATCTGCATAAGATTCTCCCAATTTAGTAAATTGTCTTTTCTCCATTTTAGACCTCCTTTGATACTTAGGTTTATCTTGTTGTGTTGAAGACGTTTGCAGCTTCATAGCTTGAACTGCATGAGAGAGGTTAAGAACTCCTTCATTTTTTACTTGAGATGAGTCAACAACTCCATCGTTGACCACTTGCTTGTTTTTGTTCCAATAGGAGTTCTTTTTGTCCTTGTTACCATTAACATTGTTATTTTGGCTATTGTTGTTATTTGTTGGTTTAGCCAAAATTCCTTGTTCTTTCAGGACATCCTCAATGTGACATGCCACCTCTACCATAGTATCAAAGGAATTAAACAGGATTTTCTTGACTTCATATCTTAATTCTAGGATTAGATTGCTCACAATGATATCAATTCTCTCCTCTTCAGGAATTGTCCTTGGGTATTTTAAACACAATCACCTCCATCGTTGTAAAAATGTGACAAAAGATTCCCCTTGATTTTGCTTGAGTTTGCACAAATCAAGCATTGTGACCGACCTCGATAAGTTGTAAGAAAAATGCTGAACAAACCTTTGGACAAGTTCTTTAAATGTCTTTACTAGAGGGGAAAGATTGGTGAACCATTCCATGGCTTGACCTTTTAAGCTCCTTGGGAATAATCTCATCAAGTAGGAGTCTTCATGGTGAAAGGAAAAGCTCATTATGTAGAACTGTCGAACATGGTCATGAGGGTCACCAGTGCCATCATATTTGTCATATGTTGGGAACTCAACTTTCTTAGGGAATTCTACCATCACCACACTTTTGTCAATGGGGTTAGGACATATGGAGTCCAAATGAAATGTACTCTTGGGAGCCTTCATCCTGTCTATATCCTTTTGCATTTGTAAGATCACCTCATCAGTTGAAGGGCTCTGTTTCTTGATCTTTTGGTGAACATCAAAATTATATGGAACTTTAGCACCTTTGTTAATAAGACTTTCCAAGAATTGGTCTTTGTTTTGTTCCCTATATTGCTCCACATATGCTTGAAAGGATGGTTCTTGTTGTATAGTCATGAAGTCCATATGATCAAATTTAGCGTAACTTCCTCCATGTTGTGAGCCATGATGTGCTCATTGGGAGGGTTGCTTTGAATGTCTATGAGACAACTGTCTCCTATGATGGTCATATCTTGAAACCCTTCTTCCTCTAGGGCTTGGGGATCATGAAGGTGTCCTTGATCTTCTTCTAGGACCGGGGGAAGGGGTAGATGGGGGCGAGTTGGTCCCACTATTGGCTCCCTTCCTGTTAAATCAGCTTTGGAGTTGTTGTGCATAGAGTCTATCTTCTTCTTCTTGGGTGACTCTTTTTTATATATCCAACAATGCACATTCCTCTTCCTCTAGTTGTCTGAATTTTTCTTTTTTAGCAGCCTGTTCATCTAAGTAGGCTTGCTTCTCTCTCTCAATGCATCTAAATCTTGTATTTGCATATCAAGAGGTATCTTTAAGTGGAGAGGATTGTCTCGAATGCCTTATAGCATTAGCTGCATTTATGTGGTGGTCACTAGATTCGTTGTTCTGGTCTTCGTGTTGTGACCCTGAATCTGAGTGAGTTTGCTTATGATGTCTTTCAGCTCGTTGGTGAGTGTCAAAATACCTCACATTGTTGGGAGGTGACCCGGGTGGACTAGCATGAGAAGAACCACCATACTCTCTTCTGTGTCATTGGAAGATATCCTCGAGAGTTTGATTCATGGCTTCTCTTTGTTGTCGGATAAAAGTGTAACTCATGTCCATGCTTGATGAAAGTGGTATGAAAGAGGTGCTCACTTCACTAGGATTAGATCCTGGATTAAAACAGACCTCAGACTCACTCTTAGGAGATTGGTCAAAAAGGGGTTCTTTTCCCTTAGGTTGTCGACGAGTCTCGATAGGTGGTAACTGGCTAAAGGCAATAGGGGGTCACTTCCCTTGATTGACCTGGTACCTTGTCGTAACTGACATGAAAGAAAGATACTCTCAATGAGAAGGTGACCTCTCAAAGTGTCAACACCAAACTAGGATAATTAAAGTCCTCTATTGTCCAAAGAGAAATGAAAAGAAAAAAAAAAAAAAGGGCTTTACCAACACTGTCAAAGAGGTGCTTCAAATCAAAGGGTGACTACCCTTGCACTTTTGAATCAGGAGGTTGGACTAGGCCAAAAGATAATTGAAAATGAAAATGATTTGGACAATAAGAGTACTAAAATTTTCTAAGAATGTAGCTAACAATCTTAGAGATGCACCTTGGCACCAAAAATGACCTTCTAACTTGGCAATTATTTCAAAGTGATTTTGTAAATCAAATGATGCTATCCCGGAGGACTAAAACCAGAAATTTAGAGTCAAGACAAACCTTAAACGTCAGGGTGAGAAGCCTACTCTAAGACCTAGCCTGATTAATAGCAACTGAAACTGACCAAAATTTAAGCATGACATAAATAAACCAGGCGATATACTCCAGGCTACTAGGGTGATATACCTATAACCGCGTAATACTTCGCCCGAAGCCAGGGGATACTTCTTAGTACTGGCGGGCGATATACTCCAGGCAGGTTGGGCGATAGTCCGTCGGGGGTGAACTATCGCGCGATATTTCTCTTCAAAGCGGGCGATAGTCCATCGAGGGTGAACTATCGCGCGATATTTCTCTTCAAAGCGGGTGATATTTCTAGCAAGCACGAAGTATCACGTGATACTTCACTTTACAGTGTGCGATACTGTTGCAGATTTGTTTAACTCTTGACCAGAATTGTGTAAAATTTGCATTTTTGGGTCTGTTTGGTCAAAATTTTCAGTCTGAGGGTTGATGTTTTCGATTTCAGTCACAATATTAGCAGAATTTCGACAGGTTTACAAATAGTAAGGGATCAAAACATGGTCTCAAACACTTGAAACAAAGGCAAAAGCAACCTTGCCAAGACAAACACTTGTGATATCAAAATTGAAACAACACCCTATGAATGCTACTGATTGTTTGTATGTAAGAACGTTTGCACTGGTATCACACAACCAAAGACAATTCAAGCAAATCTATCCTATAAAGTCAAGGCTCAATACTTACCAACTTAGCCCACAACTTGATGCCCCCTTGCCTCACACCAAGTGGTTACCCACAAGAGATGTTGGCTTTGTCGTGGAAGTGTCAAATGACACAACCAAAGGGACACATATGGTGAGTATCTTAAGGTGATCTGGGTAAACCACTTGGATCAATCCTTGCACTAAGAAGATAAGCGGCTAAAATAAGGTGACTTCTATCTAATGGTTCTTAATAAAGATTTCTATTCACAACACCCCTCTTGCTCCTCATAAAGGACTAGGACCTCGTGGCCTCAAGAGTACCTTAAGCATTCTTGTTTAATGTTTTCCCCATGGTCGCAATCCCATGAGCTACTCACATCAAATGAAGACAAGTGTTATGTCTACCAAGGTTTTTGGTGTCCTTGATAGCCTTGAGATTATAGTGAGTTGGAATCACTTGCCACCAAAGAAAATGATGACAAGGTTGTCCCCACTTGAGTCGTTCCTCTTGATTGCTCAAGAGTAGGCCCGCTAAAGGATCCTAAACTAAACAAAGAATAGATCAACTCTTAAGGTTCAAGGTTTTTGGTTCACCACAAGGGTGAAGAGCATACTCCCCTATCTCAAGAATCTCTCCCAAACACACCAAGCAAAGAGGTTCAATTACTCCCTTGCTTCCAAAACCTTAAGATGGGTCAAGATTTTTTGGTTCACCTAAAGGTGAAGAGCATACTTCTCCTACCACCTCAAGATCCCTTTCACAAGGTATTAAGATTCCTAATACAATTAATGAATGCCACAGTTGAAAGGAAAGCAAATAAACAAGCAAGCAAATTTTTTTTTTTTTTTTAATGCTTGGGCAACCCTGCAAAAACTATTAGTAGCCCTCTTTGACATGCATTTTTAGCAATTTTCAAGCAATGATGAGCACCTACAAACACAACTTGTTAGACCCACAAGGTTAGCAAAATCCAAATCCAAATGTAAATATGCAATAAATTGATAGATCCAAGCTGAAAGATGCAAGTTAGACCTATCTAAACACAACAAAATAAAACAACAAACTAAAATGATCAAATTCAGATGAGAAAACTAGAAATGCAAGTCTCTGTCAAACCAGGTGATATTTCATAGACTTCACCAGTATCGCGCGACATAGTTTCCTATAGTCGCGCGATATACCTCAGTCTGGGTGATACTTCTCACTATGGGCGAGCAATACTTCGCCCGATGACAGGTGATATTTCTCAGTACTGGCGGGTGATTCTTCTTTCACGTGAAGTGTCACACCGCTATACAAAGGTATATCACGTGATATTTCTAAGAAGTATTGTGTGATACTCTGAGATAGAAAACCAGAGAATGAAAACTAAGCCAAAAATTGACAAAAATTTTAACAAAAAATACAGAATTAAAGGGACAAAGATAATCTACTCTACCCCACGGTGAGTGCCAGAAATGTACACACTAAAATGGTGCACTTCTATGAACTATTACTTGCAAGGTTGCTCAAGAATGAGGCCTCACAAAGTGGCTCATAGCTCTCTATGCATGGAGTTTCAAAGGACTATGATGTGTTTGCTCTCAGCTAGAGCTACAAGCTTGTGACCTTGCTAGTCAACCACACAATGAGAGATTCAAGTGAAGACAAGTGCAACAATTCCAATATCCTCAAGAATCACTATAAAAATGCAATGAAATCTATATGATGATGCAATCTAAACTATGAAAAGAAAGTACAAACTATGCTATGAAAGGAAAGAACAAGTATTACCAAGCCTTCCTATTTAGACTATGTGAGCTTATTCTATTGCATAAAAGGAAATCTATACTATGAATGCCATTATCATGCAACTAAGAAAGAAAATATGTAACTAAATGATGAAAGCAACAAGTCTTCAATATCCTCAAAAGCTCCAAATGTACCTAAAACCTGCAGCATAACATTAGCATAAAACATGGTATATGCAAATGGAGGAGAGAGCTCTCCTTTTATAAGAAATGAGGTGAAATGGACCATGGAGATTAAGAGGCAAAAAGTCTTAATCAGCGGTGGAGCTTGAAAGAGGGGCAATCCATGTGCACACATATCTTCCAATAGGAAAATAAGAGTTGACTTTATGTCCATATGAGACAAAAAGTGCTTTTCTCATTTTTATAAAATATGAATAATGCTTTATTTGTGCAACTTAGGATAAGAGGGAAAGGTGGGCTTTTTATTTAATCAAAAGAAGAGGAGATATTCCTTTTAATTAAATAAAGACTTAGGATAAATGGTTAGCTCAAGGATAAAAATCCAATATATGATCGAAATTAAGACTTGATCAAGAAGTTGATAATATTGAAAATATTGATTATTGATAAAAATGATTCAAGATTGATAAATTGAATAAATGGGGCCCAAAGTCTAGGCGACCATTTTTTAGTGCATACAAGAGGTGGCCTCCTATTGTTTGTTATTGTCTGAATTTTCTTCAGTGTGATTGGGATCATGAGTGTGAGTCAAGTGAGTTGGTTGATACATGGGTTCCACATTATCTTACTCCTTTATCTCTCACAGTCTCTTTAATAAATGATGACATGGATTGTTCACTTGATTATGACTATCTTTCAAATCTTCTACAGCCAGAACATGTTTTTGCATTGGTTGTATCACAAGGGAATGATGAGAGATCAGATTACTGGTTAGCACGTTGTGTACAAGGAAAGCAAAAACTTGCAGAACCGACGACAGATGATGATATGTTCACATATCCACCATGATCACATGTTGTTGCGGGGACATGGTTGCACACATATATGATTATAAATAATGGCATTCCTGTGTTTGAAGACTATGAGAAGCACAAAACCATTCTCATGTATTCACACCTTGTTATAGCAGCTAATGTTAAGTTGTTGAAACATCAAGGAAAACCAAAGACAAAGGAACTTTGGACTATTAGTATTGTTGATCATGAAGCAATACTGAATACTCTCAAGCACAGAGATGACCCTTCAGGCACACTTCAGTAGGTAAGTTCAACTCAAGTTGCAAGGTTTTCCATGTTTATTACAATTACGTTCAATAAATTAATTGTAGTTTTGCTTTATTTGTTTGAGCCAATAAACTTGGTTTTGTATGTGGATTGTAAATGCAATTGGATACATATATGATAGATATAGAAGATCGAGGTGTGAATCTGACTAGCCCATATTTTATGACGGTAAACTTTACTATGCATTGTCTAGTCATGTCCTTTGGTTCATTTAGTTACTTATACATGTTCATAATCTTTTTCTCAAACCTATATAAAATTCTTATATTCTCTATTAACTTTTCTTCTCCCTTCCGAATGTAGGGATTGGAGGAAAAATGACACTTATTTTTTATATATAGATGTGTAATTTGCATATTTAGATGCAAAATTTTGTATATAAAATCAACAATCGAATGTAATGTGCATAGTTAGATGCCAAATTTTGTATATAAAAACAACAATCGAATGTAATGTGCATATTTAGATAACAAATTTTTTATATAAAAATAACAATCAAATGTAATGTGCATATTTAGATGCCAAATTTTGTATATAAAAAATTTGATGCAAAATTTGAAATATAAAAGAGCTGATGGGGTTGATTTGCAAATATTAAAAGACCACATTTGTATCATCTTAATGCCATGTAAAGTGCAAAAAATGTGTTTCCTTACTATGAATGTTGTATCCTTATATAATTTGTATCATCTTAATTTTGTATCCTTACATTTTTATTGTCTTAATTCCATTACATTTGTATCACCAAATGATGTAATAGTTGGAGTCATTGAGTCAAAATTGGTCAAATGTGTCCAAAGTAAAATGATGATTCCATGGGGTGAAGGGATAGTGTTCAGGATTGCATCCTAGCACCAAATGGATGGTTCCATTAGCTCCGTTTGGGTACGTAAAAACTAGGAACAACCCCATTTTGACCACTGAGTCAATAGAATGTTCCGAACCATGCCGGACCAAAGTGTCCCCAAGGTGCACTAAGCACGATTGGGCAGTGAACTTTCGAGGTTCAGTTCTCAGAATCTGTGAGAGGTATTGGCAATCCATGAGATACTACAAGACCAAATTTGTGAGCCCTACAATAACCTCTCTCCATTCTAGGAGATTCAATTTTTTTTGAATTTGGTGCGCTAGTCTTTCTCGATGACAAAACTTGCTGTGAGAGTTAGTTGAAAGTTGCACCAATGGTTTTCTTCAAAACCATTCATCTCAGCCCCAAATGGATGGTGCCATTCGCTCTGCTTGGGCGTGTAAATGCTAGGAACAACCTTATTTTGACCACGGAGTCAATAGAACGTTTCGGACCATGCTGGACCAAAGTGTCCCCAAGGTGCACTAAGCAAGATTGGGTAGTGAACTTTCAAGGCTCGGGTTTTAGACTCTATGATAGGTATCAAAAATCTATGAGATGCTATATGACCAAATTTTTGAGGCCTACAATAACCTCTCTCCATTCTTGGAGATTTAATTTTTTTTTAATTTGGCATGCCAGTCTCGCTCGATGCCAAAACTTGCAATGAAGGTCAGTTGAAAGTTGCACCAATGGGTTTCTTCTAAACCATTTGTCCCGACACCAAATGGATAGTGCCATTAGCTCTGGTTGGGTGGGTAAATACTAGGAACAACCCTATTTTGACCACTGAGTTAGTAGAATGTTCGGGACCATGCCAGACCAAAGTGTCCCCAAGGTGCACTAAGCACGATTGGGCAGTGAATTTTTGAGGCTCAGTTCTTAGACTCCATGAGAGGTATCAGTGATATGTGAGATGCTATAGGACCACATTTTTTAGGCCTACAATAACTTCTCCTATTCTGGGAGATTCAAATTTGTTTAAATTTGGCACACCAGTCTTGCTCGATGCCAAAACTTGTAGTGAGGGTCAGTTGAAAGTTGCACTAGTGGATTTTTTCCAAACCGTTCATCCCAACACCAAATAGACTATGTCATTAGCTCCGATTGGGTGGGTAAATGCTAGGGACAACCTTTTTTTGACCACTGAGTCAGTATAACATTCTGAATCATGTTGAACCAAAGTGTCCCCAAGGTGCACTACGCATAATTAGGCAGTGAAATTTTGAGGCTCATATCTGGGACTCCGTGAGAGGTATTGGAAATTTGTGACATACCACATGACCATGTTTTTGAGGTTTACAATAACCTCTCTCTATTCTGGGAGATTCAAATTTGTTTGAATTTATCACATCAGTCTCACTCGATGTCGAAACTTGTAGTGAGGGTCAGTTGAAAGTTGCACCGATGGGTTTCTTCCAAACCATTCATCCTAGCACCAAATGGACTATTCCATTAGCTCTTGTTGGGTGGGTAAATGCTAGGGACAACCCCATTTTGACCACTGAGTCAATAGAACATTCTGGACCATGCCGGACCAAAGTGTCCCCAAGGTGCACTAAGCACGATTGGGCAGAAAACTTTCAAGGCTTGCTTCTAAAATTCTATGAGAGGTATCAATGATTCATGAGATTCCATAGGACCACATTTCTGAAGCCTACAATAACCTCTCTCCATTCTGGGAGATTCAAATTTGTTTGAATTTGGCGCGCCAGTCTCACTCGATGCCAAAAATTGCAGTGAGGGTCAGTTGAAAGTTGCACCAATGAGTTTCTTCCAAACCATTGGTCCCGACACCGAATGGACTATTCCATTTTCTCTGGTTGGGTAGGTAAACACTAGGGAAAATTTCATTTCGACCACTAAGTCAGTAGAATGTTCTGGACCATGCCGGACTAAAGTGTCCCCACAGTGCACTAAGCACGATTGGGCAGTGAACTTTTGAGGCTCGGTTCTCAGACTCTGTGAGAGGTATCAACAATACGTGAGATTCTACATGACTTCATTTCTGGGGCCTACAATAAAATCTCTCCATTCTGGGAGATTTAAATTTTTTAAAATTTGGCATGCCAGTCTCGCTTGATGCTGAAAATTGCAGTGAGGGTCAATTGAAAGTTGCACCAATGGGTTTCTTCCAAACTGTTTGTCCCGACACCGAATGGACTATGCCATTAGCTCTAGTTGGGTGGCTATATGCTAGGGACAACCCCCTTTCAACCACTGAGTCAGTAGAATGTTCCGAACCATGCCGGACCAAAGTGTCACCAAGGTGCACTAAGCTCGATTGGGTAGTGAACTTTCAAGGCTTGCTTCTTAGACTCCGTGAGAGGTATTGATGATCTATGAGTTCTTAGAGGACCATTTATTTTAGGCCTACAATAACCTCTCTCCATTCTGGGAGATTCAAATTTGTTTTAATTTGGTATGCCAGTCTTGCTCGATGCCAAAACTTGCAGTGAGGGTCAGTTGAAAGTTGCACCAATAGATTTTTTCCAAACCATTCATTCTGGCCCCAAATGGACTGTACCCCTAGCTCTATTTGGGTGGTCAAATGTTAGGGACAACCCTGTTTCAACCACTGAGTTAGTAGAACATTCCGGACCATGCCGGACCACACCAAACCAAAGTGTCCTTAAGGTGCACTAAGCACACTACTACATTTGGGGCCAAATTTTGATAGGAGTTTCCGATGGGTAACTTTTTATTATGAATTTGGTGCTTTTTTTTTTGTAATAGGCCCTGATGGTGTCAGTATTCCAATGGGTGTCTAATTGACCATCGAAATTTTGACAAATTCAGGGTATAGATAAAAAAAAAAAAGTGAAACGACCTTATCATTTTTATTTTGATTGGATAGAGGGAGCGGGAGAAAAGGAGTGAACACTGAGCATGGGAGAAGGTATGTGGTTTCTTCATCTTTTGAGCCTTTGGCATCATATTGGAATGCATTTCATTTTATTTGATCATGAATGGTCTCTGAAATGACCGCATTCTACTGGTGTCGTGCCATAGCCAGTGCTTTATCTCTATTATTTGATGTTATTGGTGCTTGTGCTCAAGGATATCGATTCATTGTATTCAAATGTTTGGATTCACATTTGTTGATATTACTAGCATATATGTTTAATGATGTCATTGTAAATTGCTTTCACTGAAATGACCGCATTTTGCTGGTGTCGTGCCCTAGCCCATGCTTTAACTCCATTATTTGATGTTATTGGTGCTTGTGCTCAAGGATATCCATTTTTTTGAAATGTTGACTGTGGTTATCAAATGGACAGCCTGTGAGCTTCTAGCTAGGTGCCATTTGTATTGATAGCTTAGGGCATCAAATGTATTGTATCATTGATAGTTGATACTTTGTTAAAAGGAAATAGGACAAAGAATGATTTTTATTTAGTTTCTCTATTTTGATCCCTAAGTGGCTTACAACCCTAGAGAAGTATATGCAAATTTACAGATGCAGTTGCAGGATACATAGCAGTCGATAATTCACAATAAATCCATGTATCCAATTTGAACAACAATTAATACAAACAACTAGGGTCCTCCAATGGCCCAATCATCTAGACCTTGACTGTCCCCTCAACTAGTGACCCTTCAAAACTAGGTTATCATGCAATCAGTGAGTGGTCCTTCATTCTCCTGGTGAGCTTCTAGGTAGGTGCCATTTGTATATTTGATAGCTTAGGGCATCAAATGTATATTGTATCATTTATAGTTGAGACTTTGTTAAAAGGAAATAGGACAAAGAATGATTTTGATTTAGTCTCTGTATTTTGATCCCTAAGTGCTTACAACCCTAGAGAAGTATATGGAGATTTATGGATGCAGTTGCAGGATACATAGCAGCCAATAATTTACAAAAAATCTATGCATCCAATTTGAATAGAAATTACTACAAAGAAATAGGGTCCTCCAATGGCACAATCATTTGGACCTTGACTGTCCCCTCAACTAGTGACCCTTCAAAATTGGGTTATCATGCAATCAATGAGTGATCCTTCATTCTCCTAGTCTGCCCTGCATCCAAACATATTGGAAATACACAATATAATGATAGAAAGTCTTTCACAATCCCCCTTCCCTTAAGGAACACTATCAACCATCCCTTTCATATAGCATTTCACTATTTTATGAGTGGATTGTGTAGGAACAGTTAACATTAAACAAGGAGCAAACTCCTCAACACATCTTGGAAACCTTTGAATTCAATAATAAATGAAACCTAACACCAACTTTTCCAAGTGTTTTGTGCGTGCCATTATCTTCTAGGAGTAATTGCCCAAACCAAATTATGTTCTTTGCCTCTAGTAAATATTACAGACACAACCATCCTCTTGGTGAAGGGTTTCTTCCATCCCCATGAGGCACTATTGCACGGTTTCCATTCCCTTGTAGTATACTGAACCTAATTTAATACAAGTGTGCACTATTTTGGGTTCCATAATTTATGGCCCCTACACTGTGGTTGTTAGCCTAATTAAGATAGGCCTACCTTTTCATATAATAAGAGGCCAACATGAAACAAACATCCAGAGGTTAGGGGATTATTCCTTGTCCATAATTTATTATTTAAGTGCGAAGTGATGATGGGTATATCATGTAATTCATACCTAGTGTGTCTCTTTCTTTCTCTCCACCTTTCACATTAGGAGTATATGTTATAAAATACTAATGAAATCAACTATAGGTCAAATCTAATCAAAATTGCAATATAAAGATTAAAATAGATCTTGAAGAAATATGGGAACCTTTTTTGATAGATATTGTACAAACAAAGAGAATACTCCAAAGAGGAAATGCTTCAATGTGGAACAATTGAAGGACAATATATTACTTTTATATGCACATCTGCAATGTTTTTGATATATTTCTAAGATAACAAAACCATAGAAAGAATAGCATATAGAAAAAAGTAAAGAATAATGATCATACTTTGAGATATTGTGGAAAATTAAAGGAAAGAATGCTTGGTGGGGTTATCATGCAATCAGTGAGTGATCCTTCATTCCCCTCTTTCAGTGACCCTTCAAAACCGGGTTATCATGCAATCAGTGAGTGATCCTTCATTCTCCCGGTCTGCCCTACATCCAAACATATTGGAAATACACAATACAATGATAAAAAGTCTTTCAAAATACCCCTTCCCTCAAGGAACACTATCAACCATCCCTTTCACATAGCATTTCACTGTTGTATGAGTGGATTATTGTGCAGGAACAAGTAACATTAAACAAGGAGAAAACTCCTCAACACATCTTGGAAACCATTGAATTCAATAATAAATGAAACCTAACACCAACACTATTCCTTCTATTCACTTCTACCAAGAATAAAGCATTTAATCCATTCAACATTACATATAATCATTAGACAGTTACATTTCCTGACTGTGTAGAGGAACAGTCATGACCAAAATGATCAAAACTACTTTCACCCTTGCATAAGCTATTCCTCACTCTTAATGAGTTATAAATGTGCCATTGTTTTAGTTTTTCTTGCGAGTTGTGATAATTTTTGTAAACATGTCATTGGTTCAATTTAGTGTATTCATTTTTGTCAGAGAAATCTTCATTGTCTTTTGATTGTCTTCTTTATATAGTAGCATGTATTAATTGGTTGACAAATAAAAAAACATTTAGACAATCAGAAGACAATGAAGATAATTTTAAATGCATCTAACACAATGTTTTTTTACAAAACTGAACCAATGGAATGTTTACAACAAAGAAATAGAGTGATAATAATATGCTGAAAATTATTATTTTCTGAGATTACATCCATGTTCTATATTCACATAATGGTTCAAAATTGAAATTTACAATTCGATAAAAGTACTGACGAGTGTTGTTCCCTGCACCCTCAATCAACAACTTGCCTCCATTTTATTTTGATTTACAAACTACTATATTATTTGAATATCTTTCTTTCTTGCCACAATAGGAAAGAGTTTAAGGTGGAAGACTACAATAATAGAAGTGTTTCAATTTTGTATACTATACTACAACATCATTTCATAACTAAGTTTTCAATTTTTATATATAATTAGGTAATAGATAATCTAAGTGAAGAAGCATCCTATCAGACAATCCAAGTGAAGAAGGTAATGGGGATGCAATCAATAGATTGTGGTCAAACTTGAAAAGAAAAGGCGATGCAAAATGTTATTGTCCTTGCAATAATTGTAAGGGCTTAAACATTAGAAGATTTCTAATCAAAATAGCTAAGAGACATTTTAGGGATAATTGTCACATTGAAGGAGGCTTTGATTATCATGAATTGGTAAGTTTTTCATTATATTTATTTAACAATTAATATATATATATATATATATATATGAAATACACCTGATGATGAGATCATTATCATGGTTTATTTGTGTTCATCATTTTAATATAGGTCAACCTCCCTAGGGGAGTATGTGATATGGACCATGGAGGTGTGAATATTGAGAATATGGCTTTGGAAGTGGAGGATCATGGAGGTGCGAATATTGAAGTTGAAGATTATGATCCCATGGAAGATGACGATGATTCACTAGATGATGGTACTAATACATTGATCCATGACACATTTGGTATTGGCGCAACTGATGATGATGATCAGGATGATGTTGATGTCATCCATGATATACCTATACTTGAGAAGGCAGCCACGCCCCTTTATGAAGGCTCCCAAACAACTCCTCTTTGTTGTATTGTTGTTGTTGAACTTGAAGGTTATGAATGGTTTATCCAACACAGCAATGTCACGTATGCTACAGTATGTCATATATGTCATTATAGTAATTAAATGGTGAAACCTGTACCATAAATATTGTTAATATTAACAACATATATTTTTTTCTACAGATTGATAGGAAAGGTCTTGTTACCACCATCGAATATTCTCCCTCGCTCATACCGAGAATTATGTGCCACTATCAAAGATATTGGAATAGAGTATCAAGCAATAGATACTTGTCCCAATTATCATATTATTTATCATAAAGAACATGAATTTACAATAGAATGCCCTGAATGTCATACGAGTAGATATCGAACAAATCAAATAACAAAAAAGGTGTCTCACAAGGTTCTTCGTTACATCCCCATTATACCACGTTTGCAAAGATTATTTAGGTGTAGCAGCTTGGCACAATTTATGGATTACCATGCACACAATAGGAGTCAATATGACATTATTCAAATGCCTATGGATGGTTCTATATTTAAGGACATAGAGGAAAATTGGCCGCACTTTATCGAAGAACCTCAAAATCTCAAGCTTTCAGTGGCAGCGGATGGTGTCAATCCATTTGGAGAGCTAAGATCTGTTTGCACTATTTGGCCTATTTTTGTCATCAAAAATAATATTTCTCCATGGATGTCAATAAAGAGGGAGCACATTATGTTGGTAATGATTGTTCCAGGTATTTGATCATTTAATAGTTATCTGCATGTAATTATAAATCTTGTCGTAAAATGCTCACAGTAATTATGTAATGTTGTTGTTCATTCAACCAGGTAAATACCAAGTTAAAGATATGAATGTTTATATTGAGCCTCTTATCGATGAGTTGGTGGAGTTATGGAAAGGTGTCACTATGTATGACATCTCTAGACCAATAGGAGATAGACAATTTCAATTCCATGCAATGCTTGTATGGACAATACATGATGCCCTAGGGCTAACACATTTTTCTGGTATGTTATGGTGAATTCAAGTTGCACATGATAATTCTAAAAATAAAAATTAACATATTTAATCCAATTGTATCATTACCTTGTAGGTCTTCAAACAAAGGGAAAATTTGCATGTCCAGTTTGTGGTCCAAAGATGAAATCTCGTCATTCAAAAAGTTTACAAAAGTAGGTGTTTGATGAGTATAGACACTTTCTCCACAAAAATCATAACTATCAAATTACTGAAAAACATCTTTTCAATGGGAAAGAAGAGACTACATCTAAGCCACGGAGAATGACACCTCACTTATGGAAGTTGGAATATAATAGAATTAATCTTCAAGGTACTACCATTCCACCTAATGGTTTATGTTTGAAATTTGTATATTTTTATTGTGTTTTGTTTTCTGATTATGTGATTGATGATCATGAATGTCATCAAGGCAACACTACTGAGCACCTTCCAAAGGGACTAAAGAGTTATCCCAGACAATTTAGTAGGTTTCCCTACTACAAGCAGCTACAAGATGTGCATTTGTTTGAAATTATGAATATTGGAAAGAATGTAATGGAGACATTGTGGAAGATATTGGATGGAAGGCGTGACAAAGAAAAAATTGTCAAAATTTGTAACGACATTCATGAATCCAATCATGCAATGAAAAATTTCATTGAATCAAATAAAGATGGAGAACAGATTAATACAAGTGCCCTTCCTTGGTTATTAACAGAACAACAAAGTGATGCCATAAAAGAAGTGATACGAAAAATTTAATTTCCTACAAGATTTGCTGCAAACATAAGCAGTACCATATCAAAGAAAGGTGAATTTGGGCCAAGGTTGAAAACACATGATTGGCATACCTTCATCAAGGTAAGTCATGTTCTTTTGTATTTACAATATATTTGTAAACTGCATGTACTTCTCATTGTATTATATGAGAAAAGAATGACATGATTATTTTTATAATTGTTGCAGTACGTGCTACCCCTTTCTCTCCCAGAGAAATTCGACAATAACATCAAAAAAGTGATATATGATCTTAGAAAATACATGAGGTAAGCAATGATATCTATTCAATTTGTTGTGTGTGTATATATATATATATATATATATATATATATATATATATATATATATATATATATATATATATATATATATATATATATATATATATATATATATATATATATATATATATATATATATATATATATATATTGTGTAAAGTCTCATGTTTATATATTTCTGTGTTTTGAATATCTTGTAGGTGGTTGTCATCTAAAGAAATCCATAAAGTAGATATAAAATACTGGAAGAGAAGAATTCTTCTTCTAATGTGTGAAATGCAAAAGTGTCTACCTTCAACCTTTTTCAATGCACAAGAACACTACCTCATACACCAAGTTGAGGAGATTGAAATGTGTGGACCCATACACACTCGGTCAATGTGGATGGTTGAGAGGCACCTGAAATTTTTAAAGGCTTTGGTTTAGCAAAGAGCACATCCTGAGGGTTCTATGGTATACCAAACTATGGTGTACGTTACTGAATATCTTCCTAAGCTTGTAGCAAAGATCCATATAGATCACATTTGGGATCTCGAGACCATTAGAAAATTTGAAGGGGAGTACTTGGTGGGGGAAGGCAGAATGAGGAAAGTGAGAGGTAATAAATTATAAGATGTTATTGTAGCTGTTAATTAATTCTTAATCTTCAAAATTAATCGTTTGTAAGTCGTCTATTTATTTTTTGTACATCTGCTCAAGAGTGGGATGCAATACATTTGTATATTGCAAACAATCAAGATTGGATGAAGAAATGGATTGAATGATGTCATCATTTAGGTCACACATGAACATGGGAAGCTATGTCTTCATTGGTTAATGAAGCTCATCGCAATGGAGATCCAAATGTTACCCAAAGGGAAATAGATTTAGCACATGGTTTAAAAGATTTCCAGGTACATATAAATTTGTTAATCACTCGTACGTTTATGAACTCTCGATGCATTAATTTATACATGTTTTACATATTTTTGAAGGTCAAACACCACAAGGCTATGTCTTGCAACGGTCTTAAATTTCACATCAAAAAGTTGGATGACATAAAGAAAACTTGTGATTCTGGGATAAGTGCAGTCTTTTAGGTGACTAATATTTCATCTAGAAATGACTTGCATCCTCGAGAGTCTGAAAATTGATACTATGGCATTTTGGATGATATACTTGAGTGTGACTTTAATTCCTTCAGATTAGTTCTCTTCATCGTCAGATGGTATAGGCTATGACTTAAACAAAATGATCTTGATAGAACTATTATTAAGCATGACAATGGATTTCCAATGATTAATACAAGGTGGTTTGAGCCAGTTGGGGATGAACCCTATGTTGTTCCAAGCCAATGTGAGCAAGTATTTTAATCAAAGGTTCTGCATAAATCGGGTTGGTCATTTTTTGTTAGACATGATCCAAGAGGAAGGCCGATGAGGTATAATGTGATGGAAGAAGAAGATTGCGAACAACTAGAAGGTGATGTAGATGATGATCACGAACAACAGTTAGTCTATGATGTTCCTGACGCAACGTTTCTTGAAGAAGAAGAAGAAGATGATGATGATGATGCTACTGATGATGATGATGATGATGATGATGATGATGATGATGATGATGATGATGATGATGTTGCTGCTAATGATGATGATGACGATGATGTTGCTGCTGCTGCTAATGATGATGATGATGATGATGATGTCGATGATGATGATGATGATGAAGATGAAGACAATGATAGTGGTGGTGATGATGTCAATGTCAACGATGATCATGGTGATTAGTTGGATGAAGAAGAAGATGAATGACATGAATGAAATGTATAGTTACATGATCACTGCTTAATCTATTTAATATTGATTTCTTGATAGAAATGTGTAGTTATGCAATCAATGCTTAATCTAATTAATTTGTGATGTACTTACTATGGGATGCTTATGGTTTTTAATGTACTTACTATGTGGTTTTGAGTATATGTATCATGAGTTTTTTAGCTAACATTAGATAATTGAATTACATATGTAGGTACTCGGACTCCTTTCATGAGCTCCCACACAGTCTCATGGATCGACAAGTATAAGTCAATACACCCTATAGAGATTAATGTATTTCACAATTTGTAAAATATCTCGCATTATCTCTCTCATTTGATGGAGTGCAGGTAGCAGCAAATAGGTATTTGTTAGATGTGTCTTCCTCGAGTGAAGAAAGTGAGTCATTTAGTATGTCTGAATTGGGAAGATCAACTAGAGGTCAAAAGACTAGAAGGAAATTCAATAGACACATGAAATTTTTCCTTGCACAAGGGGGGTCATGTTCTTATGATGATGAGACAAAAGGCGACATCGAGGTGCCCTCTAGGTACGAAAATCTATAGAAACAATGGATCCCCAAGGAACTTCCTCCAATAAACACTGATTTTAGTGTTAAAGGCAAGATATATCGTATTGCACCATTGTCAATACATGGTTTGGGCCTTTTTTTCATGGATGGCATAAATTTTGCTTACAAAAAAGTTGTTGAATTGATGGAGTATGTTGGACCTTGTTACGATTACAAAAGTTGGATGCGAATTGTTCAATATAAAAAAAGTATGCGTAGGTATGCACTCTCGGCAAATTATATTCAACAAAAAGACAATGAGCAAAGTAAAAGAGTGGCTATATACATTGAAGGAAGGCCAAAAGCATCAGGGAATATTGTAGGTTTTATAAATAGCACGCAACCTCTGTCAACTATTAAGCAACCCAATTGCATATTTGAGGCGCGCGAGGGAAATCATGTCTTTGTATGTGCAATAAAATCAATAAGTGTAGGGGAAGAGTTGATTATTGATTACAATTTGAATCACAAAGATACAAACAATGTCACTATCATTAGGGTGCAAATACATACTATGTACCATTAAATAATTGAGTTTTTTTGCCAACCACATTTAGAGAGTCTCCTCACCATCCACCTCATCTCCATCATCATCTTCTAATGAAATTTATTAATGTAGTCCTTTCTAATTATTGGTTAACTTTAAATAATAACACAGGACCATAATATGGAGCAACCACCTAGTGGGGACAATGTTGATCGTGCATGCACTTCTTCCTAGTAGGTAAACCTCTTTGTTATTGAACTAAAAATTAGATAGAAGCAAAATGTTAAATAAAGTTTTTTATTATATTCTTTTCATCACTATTTCAGATTAATTCTAATAGTGTTAGTAATATTGTTGTCATAGACAGGTGGTCAGCAGAGAAAGGGAAAGGAGCCCGTAGTCTTTGAAGAGGAGTCCTTTGACAAGGATCTAGTTGTTGATTTGGGTGCTTGTGATGAGCCGGCCTCTGCAATTAAAAAATGCCTCCATGGAATTGGAAATAGATTGGCTGAATTGGCATCTATGTTCCCTCTGACTCTTGAGTCACAAAAGAGGGTAACTAAATTGATGCACCTATCTCAAAATTACCGAGTAAGTATTAATGTAATTTTTAATTATAACAAAAGTTCAATAATAGTTTTTATGTTATAGTAGTCTTTTATGTCATTAAAAAATAAGCAGATGTGTTGCTTTTACAGCTTTTTTTGCATAATTTTGATCCTCGTGGCCATGATGAGGGTATTGCAACTGGTTCAGGTAGATCGCATGTTGGACTATATTTTTTTTTACTCTCTAACAATATTGTCCATGCTAATCACTGGTTTTATTATGCTCTAACAATCTTATTCTTCAGCACCTATCAATGATCATTTACTATCGCCACCTCATATGATGGTAGGCTCAGATGTACTGCATCTTGCAATGTCAGCAACACATAGCATGGCCACAGATGCCATGGTACCACCTAATCCTACATAGATTTTATTTTCTCTATCATTATATATATGTTTATTTCCCTTGAAGTGTTCTTGTTACCCAAATTTTCCTGTGCATACAAATTTGGCTAAGTTTGTTCCTGGGTCTCTATTTTTACCTTGCCAAGCATCCCTAAAATTTTCATGGGTTTATGACTTATTTCCTAGCCTCTACAATTTGTTTTATCTCCTGGTCTATAGCTTAAAAATTTGAAAAAGTAGTCGTTATCCCCAAAAAACCCTATAAACTCTAGGCCTTGTCCTATTTTCATGTTACTCTTTTCGGCCACTTAAGTTCCTAAATTTAGCATGTGCACTTTAATCCTATTGGTCAGTCACTAGTTCTCTAAGTCTTCTGGCAGTTGTCTTTCCTATTAAGTGATTCGAAGACTAAGGCTTCAGTCGGATAATATCTCAATCAAACCCCAGGTTAGACCTTTGGTTCAGTGATTCAGCAAATGCCTTATTCGCATATTCTCCAGACTTAACTGAGGTTAAGTGTTTCATTAAGCGACTCGGTGAATTCCTTTGGTCACGTAATCTCTAAATCTTTTCAGAGTTAAGTGCTTCCATCAGTGGGTCCACTGCCACGTTGTCTAACATGTAGACTTTTGATTGGTCGAAGGTAGTGATTTGGAAGTTCATCAGAGCAGGCCCAGAGAACTACATAACTTTTAATCCAATGGCTAGTGCATGATCTCATGGGTTGTGTCAGAGCCATGAGATCATGTTCCGACTGTCGATATTGCTTTATTGCAGAGGCTCTGTCAGGTGGGTCCTTTCTTGCTGATGTGCTCACATTTTATTGGTCCACATAGCGATGATTGGAATGTGTTAGTGGAACTGTGTCAGAATGTCTGGAAGGATGTCGATAGGATGAAGATCAACAGCTGGCGTATCTTCGCATAGCCCTTTTCTGACACATGTGATCTTACACCTACCATTGGATCTTCCAAGTGTTCAAAGGCTTATAAAGGTGGGTCCATGCCAGGTCAGGGTGACATGCCAGTTTTTCATTGGCTGAGATATAAAGATGTGTCAGTGGGTCTAGTGTCATGTATTGCTGATGTGCATGTATGTGATTGGCTACCATTGGATGTGAATCGAGACTTCAGTGGGTCCAATGTTAGAAGATAGCCGAGGTGTCTACTGATGAAGTAGTCAGAGTGAATGAAAGAATGACAAGTGGAAAAATGGGCCCAAGGTTAGAATGTATTTAGTGAACTAGTGACTATGATGTCTTCTTTGTCTCCTAAAGTTGGCAGCTTTGACAGATATTTAGCGGAGGTTCAAGTTTCCCCTTTGTCATTGAATCACAGGATAAAATGACGATGCTTCTAAACATTCAGCGATTAGGTGAATAGATGTTTGTGGGATCTCAGAAAAGATTGGTGAAGCTTCTAAATATTTGGAAACTCTGTGAATTACCTTCATTCGGGTAATCGCTTAATGAAACTCTGGGTTAGACCTTTGATTCGGTAATTTAGCGAATGCATGTATTCGCTTATTCTCTAAATGGAACCCATGGTTAAGTTTTTCTTTCAGTGACCTGGTGATGAAGGTTCATTTTTTCTCAGAATGTAACCAAGGTTAGGAGAAGTATTTTGTGACTTGGAGACTTTCTTTAGTCATGCATTCACCGAATAACTAAAGGTAAGGAAAATTCAGGGTGGGTCCAAAATGTTGATGTGCTGACATGCTCGATTCTCATTGGTCGCAATATGATGACATGGATATTTACTTTTTAAAGGAGGTTTGTGATTGTTGTAGGGATGATCTAGGCCACTCATCTACTGAGAGATAAAAGACATCAATGGTCGCATTTCAAAATGACCAGCTAGTCGTAATAATTCAAATTCAAATATCTCTGCAGAGGGTTTTTTGCCAGTGATTGATCTAGCAGGCTGCGAAGCGGTGGGATAGCTCAAAGAATTTATGTTGCTAGGACATTTGCAGTTGAAGATGATAAGGAAGAGGTCTGGGCGGTCATCATGGGTTGATTCTTGTCCCTAAGAGGTACCATTTTGTGCATTCATGGTAGGACTTTTGTGCAGGAAGGTTGATGGATCTAGGTTGCTTGTCTGCAGGCAAATATAGTACAAAGATGGGCACGTAAACAAAATATCTGATCGGCCATGATGCTGCAGAGATACATCTATGATCAAACTTGGTTCAGTTAGGGTTAACTACTATTCTGATAAAAATCTTTGTAACCCTAGTTAGGTTTTAACTCCTACCTACGTGCAAAAAGAGAAGATGTATATATTGTTTTTTTGGAGCTTTTGAGCTAAGGGGTTGACATTTTGTAAAGAAGAAAATCTCTTTTCTTAGAAGGCTATCTATGGAATTCTTTCTACCCTCTGGTTTTCTACATTCTGTAATCTCCCATTGATAATTCAAATATTGTAGAGGTATTTTGTGACAATTCTTTTCTGTCCCTATGCTTCCTTGTCTGGATTCTCTCTTATTGAATTGAAGTATATGTATGTTTTGAGTGATATCTTAGGGTTCCTAATCCCTCTCTCTTTCTACAATATATGTGTATTCTTGTGGATGATTTGATTTGAATGCTCTTGTGGGTATACCTCAACCCCCTGACAATCTGTCTCATTCCTATGTCAAGTTGCAGAGGTGAATGTTTGTCTGCAGGTTATAGATTGTGTCTAAACTTTTAGGAATGCTATTGTTTGTGAAAGTTTCCCTCTTTCCCTGAATAGCCTCTTTCTATTGCAGACCCTTCTATGAAATATTTATGCAGGCCTATTTAGTGAGTTGAGATCTCCTAGACCTAAGTTTGTTCACTGATTTCATCCTCTATAATGAGATTCAAACCCTTCATTTCGGTGTATCACCTAGTAGGTATTTTTCTTTTAAGTCATTTCCCTTTCATGCATTCCTTCTATCCCTTTCCCTCAAAAGATTTACTTTCTTGTCAAGAAGCAAATTAGGGTGATTATCCAAGAGGAACCAGCCTAGAACCTAGAGGTCTCATCTTAGTTAGCAAAGGTCCCACAACCTGGAGATGATTCCCATGTTATACTAAGTTATCAAGACCAAGAGAGCTTGAAACAAGGGTACAAACTTAGTGTATAACAGTTCTTTCTTAGGGCCATTTCATAATGGAATCAATTTATGCAACAGGGGATGCAACACTTGATGGTGATTTTTTTGGATGTACTAGTATTGTTAATACGGTAATGATGAAGGATTGCATATTGCTTGTGAGTGAAGAAGAAGGACTTCCCTTGAAAATAGAAAAACTTCCAGGTACTTTAAAGATTGGACCTTTCTTTTACTATACAATCGTATGTTAATTACACCTTGCATTCAATATGAGAAGCTTACATCTATTGTGTTCTTATTTTATACTATTATATCCTTCAACTAATGATCCCATGATTATTTTGTAGGGAGTGATGTTTTCTATAGTAAACTTAATGACGAGTGTTTGCAGATATTCGGGCCCACCATCTGTATAGGGTGAAACATCATATCCGAACTAAAACCCCAATCCACTATTTTGATTTCATATCATTGCTAGGATAGTTATCATTACATCCATTTTTTAATCTAACACTATTTTCTTTCTTAAAAGGTGGAAAAGCCAAAATCAAAAGTTAAAGGATGATCTCGTAGAGAGTATGACAAACTTATTTGGACCTCGTGCATTTTAGAAGGGTAAGCTCCTTCAAAGATCCGGGATATGTTTGAGGTATATTAGGGACCAGTATAGGTGTACATTAAGAAAAAACCCACATTACCAGTGCCCCCCTTGCATTCTTGATTTAGAGTGGAAATGTCTTATTCTGGATGCGAATGAGAAAACTGAAGTAAAAAGAGGAAATACACCACCAGAGAATAGTGGAAGGTATCTGATACTGTTAAGAATGTAATTGTGTACTAAATACTCTTCATATTTATATGAACTAACATATTTCAATCTCTTCATAGATTGCCTAACATATCAAAGGCAACAAAGGCAAGACTGCAAAAGCATGGGCAACACAAGCTAGGCTCTGGCGGTTATTCAAAACTTGTTGCATGAGTTGTAAGTGTTGGAAAAATACAATCTTTACATGGCTTTTAACACTGAAAATAATTCTTTGATCTTTAAATATTTATTTATAATTGAAATCTTTTATTGTTTTGATGAAACAATAAAATAAAATTTGACGATACCAAGAAAAAATGCAGGGTGCGGAGTTCAATATAAGTCTCATAGAAGAGGACAAGAGAATTGGCTTCCAACAAGGTTATAAAGTCGTGGCAGAAAGAATAAGAACTGCACAAGGTTCTAGTGATGGATCCATCGGGGTAAGTAAGCTAAATAGATGATATTTCAAATTTAATTATTTACCAATTAGTTTATTTGATGTTAAGTTCCAACATAAAGTGAGTAAATTTTTTTTAAGTTAGAAAACAATGATAACATGAATGCGTATGAAATTGAAATGCAGCCTGCCGATTCTTTCCGTACACAACCTATGGGTGTTGATGACAATGAGGATGTGCATCACAGTAATACAAGTAAACATCTTAAATTGATTGGTGTAGTAATACAAATTTAATTGCAATTGGTGTTTGGATTAATGTAACAATTTGTATTGCAGCTATAGAGAGTGTAGAGGCCGTTGTTAATGAGCATGTTGAGGTTGAGGCCGAGGCCACACAAATTGACCTTGATGTTGATGATGTGACTAGATCAGGTAAAGAGCTATACAATTATGGCCTGTAAAGTCCTGAAATACTTTAAAATGTTTAAAATATTTTTAATTATAATAAAATGTTTTTAATTTAACCCTTTTATATGTTATTGCAGATGACCCCCCTTTGCATCAACAGAGAACTAGGCATGCATTGAGATCTAATGAGAGGGTAGATGATCATGATGATGATATTGATAGTCATCTTAACAATTACATCTTAAAAACTAGAAATCAAAATAAAAAAAAGAAATGATTGTCATCTATGCACCTTAATTGATAATGACTTATTTTTATATGCCAATGAATTTAATTATGTGGTAGTGAATGTTCATAAATTTTATAATGTGTTAATGAATGTTATCGTGTGATAATTAATGAATGTCACATTTTATTAATGTGTGAATGAATATTATTGTGTGATAATCAATGAATTTTACATTTTATTAATGGATGAAATAATGAATGAATGTTAGATGTTAATGGGGAATTTAGAGTGATGTTAGGGGGGGGGGGAATGAGCTTCCACCTTCATGTGGTTGGCCTTGTTTAGTACAAAATATAAAACTATTCTCGAAACAAAGTGAAGCTCAATAAGTTTGTTTGTTATATAGGGTCTCAAGTGTAGCTTTTATCCCACTCTCAACATTGCAAGGCTTCAAGTGGTGTTTTGATATTGGTTTCTCCATCTCCCACTGACATCTTGTCTTTCTCCTAAGAACTCTCACCGAGCTCTGATACATGGATGAGTAGAAGATGTCCCTTACAGGCTACACATATATAATACTAGGGAACAAATATACTACAACATAGAATTTGAACCATCACGATCAGCATTTGGTCACTAATACATTTGGGGTGAAATTGCGACGGCCATTTGCGACGGCAGGCAAATGTCATGCGGTTTTGCCCTTTTTTTTTCAAATATAGCCCGACACCGTCGCAATTTGCGACGACAATACATTTGTCACTGTCGCAATTGCGACGTTGTCGGGATATAAGCGCAAAATTAAAAAGGAACGTTGTCATGTGTGTTTTCAACAGTGTCGTAACCCTCCGCGAAATCACATCAGGATATAAGGGCAAACAAAATAAGAACATTGTCATTTGTGTTTTCAACAGTGTCGTAACCCTCCGTGAAATCACATCGGGATATAAGGGCAAAAAAAACAAGAACGTTGTCATTTGTGTTTTCAACAGCGCCGTAACCCTCCGTGAAATCACAGCTACAATTTCTGAGTATGTTGGGTTTATTTTTCTTTTGTCATTATTATGTAATCTGGTATTCAGCTGTTAGAGAGCTAAAATACCCAGAAATGAGGACATATCTATGTTGAATTTATTGTTAGCGGCTTTGGTTATTTAGAAGTTTAATTTTATTTGTTCATCTTTCAAGCACAAGCATTTTGTGGACCGTAACGTCTTCATTGTTTCGGGTATGCAGTGAAACAGCCCTAACTTGCAATTGCGATGTTGTTGGGATATAAGGGAAAAAAAAAAAAGGAACGTTGTCATTTGTGTTTTCAACAGCACCGTAACCCTCCGCGAAATCACATCGGGATATAAGGGCAAAAAAAACAAGAACGTTGTCATTTGTGTTTTCAACAACGTCGAGAGAGATTCCCTCCGCGAAATCACAGCTACAATTTCTGAGTACGTTGGGTTTATTTTTCTTTTGTCATTATTATGTAATCTGGTATTCAGCTGTTAGAGAGCTAAAATACCCAGAAATGAGGACATATCTGTGTTGAATTTATTGTTAGCGGCTTTGGTTATTTAGAAGTTTAATTTTATTTGTTCATCTTTCAAGCACAAACGTTTTGTGGACTGTAATGTCTTCATTGTTTCGGGTATGCAATGAAACAGCCCTAACTTGCGACTACCTTCACGGTACTTGTGTAAATTATCATGTTGTCTTTACAGTGACTGTCCTCATTCAAGTGGCAATTACACAAGGGACAGTCACTGTGAGATGTTCTCATTTGTGACAAGGACAGTCACACTTAGGACATCTCATAGTGATATTCCCTTGTGTAATTTCCACTTGAATGTATTGCTATTGAACCACATTAATGCTTTTCTTCTTCAACAAATGAGGACAGTCACTATAAAGACAACATGATAATGTACACAATTACCAAAAAATGATCTTGTTAATTGATGTAACACTTTGTCTTGCTCACTCCCTATCCTTCACTAGGGTCTCTTTAGGCCAATGTTTTGACTTGATAGGGTACTTAACTATCCCTACACTCTTTAGGTATCTCTACCCAAGATCCCACTCCTTCAACTAGTGCACACCAACAAGAAATACAACGAACTCTGCTCAATACCAATCTAGCTACTAGGACACTCCTAGTCTTGTCTTCACAAATTGAAACACATTCAACTAGAACTTTACTCCATGGAGAGGCTGGCCACTAGGACCTCTATTGGTTTCAATATTACTCCTTCACCTATACTTTTCATCAGTACTTCAATCCGGTTCATCAAAGCATGCCAATTGCACCCAAAAATAGGCTGCTAGCAATTAGGCCTTTGTCAAGCCTTTTTGTTTATATTAAGCCACCTAAAGGGCTTAGGATTTAGATGCCCTTTATTGAGAACTCCAAGATATCTAAGGTCTTCTCCTCCTAGATTTTTTGTACACCAACTGCTACAGCCATGCCTGAAAACAAGTATTTTGACACAACTTGGATAGTCTGACTAAGAGTTTGTTTTCTTAGCAGCCAAAGAAACTCACCCAATCTTCTAATTTGACTTGGGGCTTATTTAGATGTGTGTCTACCTCTCCATGAGATTTTAGTTGAAGCAACCAATGCATTCAACTTGTTGTAATCTTCTTGTAATGATATGTCATCCCTAACTGTGCTCAACTGACTCACCTAGGACATCATTGCAAACATAGAAAATGAGCTTCCCAGGGCCCCTCCTTCCAAACATATAGTACATGGAGTCTCCTCACCCATTCCAAGAGCCCGTACAAAATTGACAATGGAATGATGAGCTAAGACTCCATTTGTTCAACCTGCCTGGTTCAAACCAATGATAGGGTACTTAACAAAAGAATTAACAAACTAGTTGGAATGCTTCAAAACTCAAAAAAAACACAACATAGAATAAAAAAACAACTTGTACTAACTTTTCCAATAGACACTGTGAGCTATCTAATCCATTAATCAACTGAAAACAAAGAAACAAAAAAACTCAAGAATTCACTAAAACCATGTTACTCTACAAATCTTCTTAATTCCAAATGTTTTTCCCTCCAACCTTTTGCACAGATCGATGGAGGCCTCTTATAGTTGATTTGATGCCTAATTCAATGGTTTCATATAGTTACATAACCATCTTACTCGAAAATGCTCCCTTGCACAAATGTTGTCAATGTTGTGAATGACAACATTGACAACTTGTTACAACCTTTGGGATTTTGGTTCAAAACTTATTGTTCAAACACCATAAGACCCTAACCATGACTTAGTTAGGCTATTTAGACCTCACATAGGCCACTTCTACACTTCTTTGCCCAATTTCACCCCTAAATGCTTCATTCCCACTTTTGCCACAATATTGGTAACTTGGGTACAAATTGGCACTTGCCTTCACAAAGGTCACACATGAGGACATCTCACAGTGATCGATTGTCCCTTGTGTAATTGCCACTTGAATGTATTGCTATTGAACCACATTAATGCTTTTCTTCTTCAACAAATGAGGACAGTCACTCTAAAGACAACATGATAATGTACACTCACTGTAAGGACAGTCACAAATGAGGACATCTCACAGTGACTGTCCCTTGTGTAATTGCCACTTGAATGTATTGCTATTGAACCACATTAATGCTTTTCTTCTTCAAAAAATGAGGACAGTCACTCTAAAGACAACATGATAATGTACACTCACTGTAAGGATAGTCACAAATGAGGACATCTCATAGTGACTGTCCCTTGTGTAATTGCTGCTTGAATTACACAAGGGACAGTCATTGTGAGATGTCCTCATTTGTGACAAGGACAGTCACACATGAGGACATCTCACAGTGATTGTCCCTTGTGTAATTGCCACTTGAATGTATTGCTATTGAACCACATTAATGCTTTTCTTCTTCAAAAAATGAGGACAGTCACTCTAAAGACAACATGATAATGTACACTCACTGTAAGGACAGTCACAAATGAGGACATCTCACAGTGACTATCCCTTGTGTAATTTCCGCTTGAATTACATAAGGGACAGTCATTGTGAGATGTCCTCATTTGTGACAAGGATAGTCACACATGAGGACATCTCACAGTGATTGTCCCTTGTGTAATTGTCACTTGAATGTATTGCTATTGAACCACATTAATGCTTTTCTTCTTCAACAAATGAGGACAGTCACTCTAAAGACAACATGATAATGTACACTCACTGTAAGGATAGTCACAAATGAGGACATCTCACAGTGACTGTCCCTTGTGTAATTGCCGCTTGAATTACACAAGGGACAGTCATTGTGAGCTGTCCTCATTTGTGACAAGGACAGTCACACATGAGGACATCTCACAGTGATTGTCTGTAATGTCCCCTTTTTGGCTAACTTGGAAAACAGGAACAATTACTCCACTTCTCAGACTTACTCTATCAGATACTTACAATTAAACTAAGTAATGGAGGTTACTTAAGATATCAACCGCTATTTCAGATTCAATCACAATATGTGTGCAAGATGATATTGATACCAATATGTTTAATAGCACTGTCGGATATAATGATATGAAATATGCTATGAATATGATGTTTCCTATCACTTATAGTGATAGTATAATGATGGTATGTCTGATATAAACAATATTGATATACAATCAATAAGTATTGCTTACAGCAATGTATTTGATGTGTCTGATATGATGATGTAATTATGCAAATGTGTAATATCGCTATGAGTGATATGTTGCTATTTCAGATTCTGAATTATATGCTTGCAACTTCAAATATTGATGCTGTTTCTGACTATCCTTTCTATCTGTGCAATCATGGTGTTATCTCTGATCTGCAATGATAAACTTGAAACCAAACTGCCAAAGGCAGATGCTCTATTGAGTATATCCAAATATGGATAAGTAAATAAAGTTCTAATGATGCCTTGAGTGACTGACGAGAATGCATTCTTATATTGTCTTTAACAAATGAAGAGATGCTATGAATGAGACATGTCTTGTTTCTTCCTCCATGTCCCTTTGTTAATCACACCTTTCCATAATCCGACAGTTCACATAATATTATTTCATTATTTTTTGATCATAGATAACTCCCAGATTGACTCAATATCAAATCTTTTTATGAAGGTAATCTTCCCTAATTGGTAGTGCAACCAGTAGTTAACATCCATTGTGTTTGTATTAGTTTGGTCTAACTATCATTAGTATTTAGTCAATCGATATTAACTCTTGCCTTATCCCATATTGTTATGATGATATCCAATCTTTCTACTCTGATATAAGTCGATATCATTTTCTGATAATTGTCCATTTATTGGTTGATTGCTGGTAATGGAGTTTGATCTTCAAATTGACTTCCATTCCTGTTAATACTTAAGGATACATTTTACTTATTATCCATGACTGATGCCTCATTCATCAATAGCTTGTGATATAATCACTGATGCTTTTGTGTTTCTACAAGATGTGGTTTATCTCAGACAATCGATAATCTTTCAATCCTTTAGTCGATATCCTCCTATGTGGTGTCTATTGATATAGATAGTAGAATTCAATCTAGTTTATGTTATTGTCATGATAACATAGGAAGTGATGGTGCATATTTGCTAGCGGGTCTTCATGTTTGATATTGCTTTATCGGATATGTCATTGTCTAAACTTGTGCAATTAATGATTATTTATAATATATGAATGGTTATCCTTCTTGCTTATCAATACATCTTCTGAAACACATAGCGACCTATCCCTTATTCATATCATGTTGATCTTGACTTCATAGTATTTGGTTCATTAATCATCCTCTCATGGTATCGATGTGTAATGACTAGTGATTGTTGTATCACTTCTTCATTCCTCATCGTGATAGATAATGCAGATGTTTAATGTAGATGTATATCGATTACAGATATTCGATATTGCTTTAAACGTTATTATTATTATTATTATTAATGTTATTGTTATTATTAAATATTATAATTAATGATGTTAGTAATATTAATAATATTATAATAAATATTATTATAGTGATAACATATTGTTTTATATTGAGAGGTTTATTAATATTATTTATATATTAAAATTATTATATCAATAATTGATTTAATATTATTACTTAATATATTATTATAATATAATATATATAATTTATTAATAATTATTTATTATTAATTTATATTATAATTATAATCATAATTATATTATTTATTAATATTTTAATATTATTTAATTAACATATTACTTATTATGCTAACTATATATTATTATTATCTTTTGATAATAATTATATATTATTGTTATATACCATTAATAATAGATTATTATATATCATCTAATCATTTTATTATTATACTAAGTTCAATATGTCACGGCTCATGACATTGTCCCTTGTGTAATTGCCACTTGAATGTATTGCTATTGAACCACATTAATGCTTTTCTTCTTCAACAAATGAGGATAGTCACTCTAAAGACAACATGATAATGTACACTCATTGTAAGGACAGTCACAAATGAGGACATCTCACAGTGACTGTCCCTTGTGTAATTGCCACTTGAATTACACAAGGGACAGTCATTGTGAGATGTCCTCATTTGTGACAAGGACAGTCACACATGAGGACATCTCACAGTGATTGTCCCTTGTGTAATTGCCACTTGAATGTATTGCTATTCAACCACATTAATGCTTTTCTTCTTCAACAAATGAGGACAGTCACTCTAAAGACACCATGATAATGTACACTCATTGTAAGGACAGTCACAAATGAGGACATCTCATAGTGACTGTCCCTTGTGTAATTGCCACTTGAATGTATTGCTATTCAGCCACATTAATGCTTTTCTTCTTCAACAAATGAGGATAGTCACTCTAAGGACAACATGATAATGTACACTCACTGTAAGTGTACATTATCATGTTGTATTACAAATGGACCTTATGTTGGTCGGGATATAAGTGCAAAAAAAAAAAGGAACGTTGTCATTTGTGTTTTCAACAGCGCCGAGAGAGATTCCCTCCGCGAAATCAAGCGGGTTATCATTTGTGTTTTGAACAAAGCGGGTTGTCATTTGTGTTTTGAACAACATCGAGAGAGATTCCCTCCGCGAAATCAAGCGGGTTGTCATTTGTGTTTTCAACAGCGCTGAGAGAGATTCCCTCCGCAAAATCATAGCTACAATTTCTGAGTACGTTGGGTTTATTTTTCTTTTGTCATTATTATTTAATCTGGTATTCAGCTGTTAGAGAGATAAAATACCCAGAAATGAGGACATATCTGTGTTGAATTTATTGTTAGCGGCTTTGGTTATTTAGAATGCTTCCCCACAATACTTAATTACACAAGGGACAGTCACTGTGAGATGTCCTCATTTGTGACAAGGACAGTCACACATGAGGACATCTCACAGTGACTGTCCCTTGTGTAATTGCCACTTGAATGTATTGCTATTCAACCACATTTATGGGCCCGTTTGGACCACGACACACAGTAGCATCTACAGAGAAGAATATCCCAGGTGTAACAAGTTGTAAGAATATACCAACAGTTCTAAGAAGTTCCCTAGCACGTAGTAGCATCTACAGAGAAGAATATACAACATGAGGGCAGCCACTGTAAAGACAACATGATAATGTACACTCATTGTATGTGTACATTATCATGTTGTCTTTACAGTGACTGACCTCATTCAAGTGGCAATTACACAAGGGACAGTCACTGTGAGATGTCCTCATTTGTGACAAGGACAGTCACACATGAGGATATCTCACAGTGACTGTCCCTTGTGTAAGCCACTTGAATGTATTGCTATTCAACCACATTTATGGGCCCGTTTGGACCACCGCACATAGTAGCATCTACAGAGAAGAATATACCAGGTGTAACAAGTTGTAAGAATATACCAACAGTTCTAAGAAGTTCCCTAGCACATAGTAGCATCTTCTAATTGTCTATACCACTTCACAAGGTATTGTTTGCACACATTGTTTTTGGTTCTTTTGATGACCCTTGTTTTGAAATTGCTATTAGGCCTTGTAGCTTATATGTTTTGATTGCTGGAGAGCTTCTAAAGCTAAGCAAGAAGACCATTGCATGAGTTATAGCCGCGCGCTCAGGTTTGAAAATTGTATATTTTTTAATCTAATGTATATTTTAATCCTTTTGCCATGTCATGTAATATGTCTTGCCTTGTAGCTTATATGTTTTGAAATTGCTGTTAGGCCTTGTAGCTTATATGTTTTGATTGCTAGAGAGCTTCTAGAGCTAAGCAAGAAGACCATTGCACTAGTCGTAGCCGCGCGCTCAGGCATGAAAATTGTATATTTTTTAATCTAATGTATATTTTAACTAGACTTTTAAAATATTAAAGGATTTAACTAGGTCTAAGAAGATTTGTGTACTTTTGACAATTTTGCTTAGTCACTGAAAGTTGTAGACCGAAGTTTTCATAGCCCAATTTTTGCTTCCTGCGAAGAATGATCATGTCAGATAATATAAGTGAAGAACAAAATAGGGAGACAATCGCTAGATTGTGGTCTAACTTGAAAAGAAAAGGTGATGGAAAATGTTATTGTCCCTGCAAAATTTGTAAGGGCTTAAACCGTAGAAGATTGCTAATCAAAAAAGTTAAGAGACATTGTAGGGAGAATGGTCACATTGAAGGGGAGCATGACTATCATCCACTAGTAAGTTGTTCATTATATCATTTTAACAATTTATATACATATGAAATCACTTGATGATGAGTTGAAGATCATGGTTTATTTATGTTAATCAATTTTATATAGGTTGATCTCCCCGAGGAAGTACATGATATGGAGGAACATGGGGGTGCGAATATCCAAGGTGAAGATAATGATCCCATGGAAGATGACGATCATGCGCCAAAAAACAAAATTGAAGATGATGGTATAAATACATTGATCCATGACACATTTAGTCCAAGCGGATCTGATCATGATGATGATGATAGCCTTGATGTACCTCTACTTGAGAAGGCATACGAGCCCCTATACAAAGACTCCCAAACAACTCTTCTCTCTGCTGTATTGTTGTTGTTGAACTTGAAGGTTATGAATGGTTTATCCAACATAACAATGTCACGTATGTTAAGGTATGTCATATATGTCTTTATAGTTTACAAAGGGTGAATAATGTACCACTAATATTGTTTATATTAACAACTTATATTTTTTGCTATAGATTGATAGGCGAGTTTTTGTTACCACCATCAAATATTCTACCTCGCTCATATCGAGAATTATCTGCTATTATGAAAGATATTGGAATGGAGTATCAAGCAATACATGCTTGTCCCAATGATCATATTATATATTATAAAGAACATGAATTTTTAACACAATGCCCTGTATGTCATACGAGTAGATATCGAACAGATCGAATAACAAAACAGGTGCCTCACAAGGTTCTTCGTTACATCCCCATTATTCCACGGATGCGACAATTATTTAGGTGTACTAGCTTGGCACAATTTATGGATTACCATGCACGCAATAGAAGTCGAGATGACATTATTCGAATCCCTGCGGATGGTTCGGCATTTATGCACATAGAGGAAAAGTGGCAACACTTCAAAGAAGAACCTCGTAATCTCAGGCTTTCATTGGCAGCGGATGGTGTCAATCCATTTGGAGAGATGAGATCTGTTTTCTCGGTGTGGCCTGTTTTTGTTATCAACAATAACATTCCTCCATGGATGTCAATAAAGAGGGAGCACATTATGTTGGCAATGATTGTTCTAGGTATTTTATCATTTGATAGTTATTAATTTACATGTACTTACAAATCTTACAGTAAAATGGTCACAATAATTATGTAATGTTACTGTTCATTCAAGTAGGTAAATATCAAGTTAAAGATATGAATGTATATATTGAGCCTCTTATTGACGAGTTGGTGGAGTTATGGAACGGTGTCACTATGTATGACGTGTCTAGACCAATAGGACAAAGACAATTTCAATTCCATGCAATACTTGTATGGACAATACATGATGCCCTAGGGCTAACACATTTTTGTGGTATGTTATAGTGAATTCAAGTTGCGCATGATAATTCTAATTATAAAAATCAACATATTTAATAATCCAATTATATCATTATCTTGTAGGTCTTCAAACAAAGGGAAAATTTGCATGTCCAGTTTGTGGTCCAAAGATGAAATCTCGTCATTCAAAAAGTTTAGGAAAGCATGTGTTTGATGAGTACAGACACTTCCTCCACAGGAATCATAAGTATCAAAGTATGGAAAAACATCTTTTCAATGGGAAAGAAGAGACTACATCAAAGCCACGAAGAATGACACCTCGCCTATGGAAGTTGGAATATAATAGAATTAATCGTCGAGGTAATGTCGTTCCACTTAATGGTTTATGTTTGTAATTTATATATTTATATTGTGATTTTTGTTTACTAATTATGTAATTGATGATCGTGAAGGTCGTCAAGGCACTACTGACAACCTTCCAAAGGGACTAAAAAGCTATCCCAGACAATTTAGTAGGTTGCCCTACTACGAGGACCTACAAATTGTGCATTTGTTTGATCTTATGCATGTTGGAAAGAATATAACAGAGACATTGTGGAAAATACTGGATGGAAGGCGTGACAAAGAAAAAATTGTCAAAATTTGTAATGACATTCATGAATCCAATCATGCACTGAAGAATTTCATTCACTCAAATAGCAATAGAGATCAGATTAATATAAGTGCCCTTCCTTGGTTATTAACGGAGCAGCAAAGTGATGCCATAAAAGAAGTCATACGAAAAATTTGATTTCCCACAGGATTTGCTAGGAACATAAGCAATCTCATATCAAAGAAAAGTGAATTTGGGCCAGGGCTCAAAACGCATGATTGGCATACTTTCATCAAGGTAAGTTATGTTCTTCTGTATTTACAATATATTCATAAACTACGTGTACTATTCATTATGTTATGTTAGAAAATAATGAAATGATTGGTTTATAATTACTGCAGTACGTGCTACCTCTATCTCTCCCAGAGCACTTCAACAATAACATCAAACAAGTGATATATGATCTTGGAAAATACATGAGGTAAGCAGTAATATCTGTTCAATTTGTTGTATATATTTATTATATTCGCGATTTGTTTTTCTTGCTATGTAATCTATTGTATATTATTTTGTAAAGTCTCGTATTTATATATTTTTTGTGACTTGAATCTCTTAATGTAGGTGGTTGTCATCTAAAGAAATCCATAAAGAAGATATAAACTATTGGAAGAGAAGAATTCCTCATTTATTGTGTGAAATGCAAAAGTGTCTACCTCCAACTTTTTTCAATGCACAAGAACACTACCTCATACACCAAGTTGAGGAGATTGAATTGTGTGGACCTGCACACACTAGGTCAATGTGGATGGTTGAGAGGCACTTGAAATCTTTGAAGGCTTTGGTTTGACAAAGAGCACATCCTAAGGGTTCTATGGTAGAGGGATACATGGTATACCAGACTATGGTGTACATTACTGAATATCTTCCTAAGTTTGCTTCAAATATCCATGTAGATCGCATTTGGGATCTCGACCCTTTTAAAAAATTCAAAGGGGAGTACTTGATGGGGAAAGGTAGATTGAGGAAAGTGACAGGTAATAAATTATAAGATGTTATTGTAATAAATTATTTCTTAATCTTCAAAATAAATCGGTTGTAAGTCGTCTATTTTTTTTTTGTACAGTTGCTCGAGAGTGGGATGCACTACATTTGTATATTGCAAACAATCTTGATTGGATGACGGTATGGATTGAACGATGTCAACATTCTGGTCACACATTAACATGGGAAGGTGTATCTTCATTGGTTAAAGAAGCTCATCGTAATGGAGATTCTAATGTTACGCAAAGGGAAATAGATTTAGCATATGGTTTAAGAGATTTCCAGGTACGTACAAAATTATTAATCACCCGTATGTTTATCAACTCACGATATAATAATTTTGACATGTTTCACATATTATTGCAGGTTAAACACCACAAGGGTATGTTCTGTAATGGTCAAAAATTTTGCGTCAAAGTGTTGGATGACATGAAGAAAACTTGTGATTCTGGAATAACTGCAGTCTTTCAAGTGACTAATATTTCATCTAGAAATGACTTAGATCCTCAAGAGTCTAAAAATCAATACTATGGCATTTTGGATGATATACTTGAGTGTGACTTTAGTTCCTTCAAATTAGTACTCTTCGTTGTCAAATGGTACAGGCTACGACTTAATCCAAATGATCCTAATAGAACTATTATTGAACATGATAATGGATTTACAATGGTTAATACAAGGTCATTTGAGCCAGTTGGGGATGAGCCCTATGTTCTTCCAAGCCAATGTGAGCAGGTATTTTACTCAGAGGTTTCACATAAACCGGGTTGGTCATTTGTTGTTAGACATGAACCGAGAGGAAGGCCGATAAAGTATAATGCAATGGAAGAAGAAGCTACCGAAGAAGTAGAAGATGATGTAGATGATGATGTAGATGATGATCACGATCGACAATTATTGGATGATGTTCCTGAGACAAATTTTCATGAAGAAGAAGAAGAAGATGATGCTGCTACTGATGATGATGATGAAGATGATGTTGATGTTGATGATGATGATGTTGATGATGACGACAACGACGACAACGACGACGACGAGGACGATGATGATGACGACGATGACGAGGATGATGATGATGATGATGATGATGATGATGATGATGATGATGATGAGGATGATGATGATGAAATTTAAAGGTATGCCATCAATCCTTAATGTATTTAATATTCATTTCTTGATAGAAATATATTTGTCTTAAATGGTTACATAGTTTATTCATTATCTATTTAAAAGCTATAAGTGTTATAATGTGTACGTTTTAATGTTTTTAATTTTTATGTGATGCTTATGATGGATGTGATTATGATTATGATGTGATTATGCTCACGATAATTGAATTACATTTGCAGGAAATTGAACCCCTTTCAAGAGCATCCTGCACAGTCTCATGGATCGACAGGTATAAGTCAATACACCTTATAGAAAGTCTATTTAATACACTTATCAATAGTAAGATTGATGTCTTCTAAGATCTCTCCCATTTGCAGGTACCAGCAAATAGGTATTTGTCAGAAGTGTCTTCCTCGAGTGAGGGAAATATAGGAATAGAAGAGGAAAGTGAGACATGCAGTTTATCTAGAATAGGGAGATTAACTAGAGGTCAAAGGACTAGAAGGAAATTCAATAAACACATGAAATTTTTCCTTGCTCAAGAGGGGTCATGTTCTTATGATGATGAGACGAAAGGCGACATCGAGGTGCCCTTGAGGTACCAACATCTACAGAAACATTGGGTACCCAAGGAACTTCCTCCAATAAACACTGATTTTTGTGTTAATGAGAGGATATATCGCATAGCACCATCATCATTACATGGTTTGGGCCTATTTTCTATGGATGGCATAAAGGTGTCTTATAACAAAGTTTCTGAATTGATGGAGTATGTTGGACCATGTTACGATTACAAAAGTTGGATGCATATTGTTCAATATAAAAAAAGTATGCGTAGGTATGCACTCTCGGCAAATTATATACAACAGCAAGACAATAATCAAAGTAAAAGTGTGGCTATATACATTGATGGAAGGCCAAAAGCAACAGGGAATATTGCGGGTTTTATAAATAGTACACGACCTAGGTCAACTATAAAGCAACCCAATTGCATATTTGAGGCGCGCGAGGGAAATCATGTATTCATCTGTGCGATAAAATCAATACGTGCAGGGGAAGAGCTGCTTATTGATTACAATTTGAACCGCATAGATACAAACGAGGCTACTATCATGGGGGTGGTACATACTATTAAACCAACTTCTAATCAATGACTCCAACATACCATTTAGTTATTAAATTTTTGGCTAACATTTTTATACTTGATCTTTGACACAGGGGCACAATATGGAGCAACCGCCCGAAGGTGATGGTGATGATATTCCTAGCTCATCTACACATGAGCAGGTAAAACTCATTGTAATTGTGCAAACTAGATAGAAGCAAAATGTTATTTTTTTAAATGTTATTTTCTTCATTGTTTTGGAGTAATTTTGATAATACTAATACTATTGTTGTCACAGAGGGCCGGTGGTCGGAGAGAGGGAAAGCAACCTGCAGTCCCTCAGGAGTCCCCCCTTGTGGACCCTTTTTTTATTGATTTAGCAGAGTCTGATGACCTGATCGGTTCCATTAAAAAGCTACTAAAGAAAATTGGGAAAGAACTTCTACGTTTGGTATCCATACATCCTCAGACTCAGGAAATAAAAGACAAGGCAGCTGAGTTGTTGCGCACTTCTGAAAACTTTAAAGTAACTATTAATGAAATTTTTAATTATTACAAGAGTTCAATAATGGTTTTTATGTTATGCTCTTTTATGACATTAATTAAAATATGGATGCATTGTCTTTACAGAGTTATTTGCGTAATTTTGAACCCCATTCCCATGATGAGGCCGGTATTGCAAGTGGTTCAGGTAGATCACATGTTTCATTCCCCACTTGTGTTTTCCACTGAATATATATAGGAATGATCATAATCATTGACAATACATGCTCGAACAATCTTTTTTTTTAATGCTCTAACAATCTTGTCCATGCTAGTCCACGCGTTCTATATTTATGCATGCTCTAACAATTTTATTCTTCAGCTCCTTTCCATGATGATATGACAACGCCACCTCCATCTAGGACAGCCACAAATATCTTGCCGACTGCCATGTCAACAACACGCAGCCTAAATGCACCAACTGTTGCACCATCTACTGGTACACAAATCCCTCTTTTTCTCTCTTTTGTTATGTGTTTAAGTGTTATGTGTTTACGATGTAGATCCCTTGATTGTGTTTGTGCCATGGGTGCTCTGCACCAATTTATTTCCCTTGAAGTATTATTTCTTGGAGGCATTTGATAATGGTTTTCATTTTTTGCAATAGGAGATGCAACAAGTCCCGATGCAACATCATTTCCTGGATGTTCCCGTGTTCCTAGTACGGGAATGGTGAAGGATTGTGTATTGATCATCAGCGACGATGAAGGCATTCCCTTAAAAGTATCCAAACTTCCAGGTACTTTAAAGTTATTATTATTCTATAGTGATATAATAGTAATTTAGTTTTTGATCACTCTTCATCGACTAATGATCCCATGATTATTTTGTAGGGAATGATATTTTTTGGCGAAAACTTGGTGACGAGTGTTTGCGGATATTCGGGCCCACCATACGTACATGGTGGAACATCATATCCTAACTAAAACCCCAAACCACTATTTTGATTTCATATCATTGCTAGAATAGTTTTCCTTTTCATCAATTTCTTGAACTATATTAAAGGTAGCTTCTCTTCATTTATGAGTCTAACATGTTTTTTTTTACTTAAAAGGTGGAATAACCAAGATAAAAAGTTGAAGGATGATCTTGTACATAGTATGACCCAGCTTTTTGGACCTCGTGCATTCGAGAGAAACAAGCTCCTTGAAAGAGCTGGTTTATGTTTGAAGTATATTAGGGACCAGTACAGGAAATATTTAGAGGTTAACCCAAGGCACGAGCGTCTGCCCTGTGTTCTTGAGGCTGAGTGGCAGGGTTTGATTTTGGATGGAAAGTATAAAGCCGACATGAAAAAAGGAATTACGCCAGTAGAGAGTAGAGCAAGGTATGTGATACTTTTGAGAATGTAATTATGTACTAATTAACCTCTAAATTTTTCCTATACTGGTCTCTAACATATTTCAAACTTTTCATAGATTGCCTGACACATCAAAGGCAACAAAGGCAAGATTAGAAAAGCACGGGACACACAAGCTCGGCTCTGGTGGTTTTTCCAAACTTCAAGCACGAGTTGTAAGTATTAGTAAATGAAAACTTGTATCAATTTTTTTATATATTGCAAGGAAATTTTTTTTGATCAAACAATGCAAGTAAAATTCACCATACCAAGAAAAAATGTAGGGGTCAGAGTTCAATAGATGCCTCACAGAAGAGGACAAGAGAATTGGCTTCCAACAAGGCTATAGAGCCGTGGCTGAACGGCTACGAGCTGAAATCAGTGTGCAAGGTTCAAATAATGATGCATCTGAGCCACAGGTAAATAAGCTAAATGAAATTTATTTCAAATTGAATACTTTACCAATTAGTCTATTTGATGTTAAGTTCTAATATAAAGTGAGTATATCTGTTTTAAGAAAGCAATGATAACAATGTGTAGGATATTGGAATGCAGCCTGACAATCCTTCTACACAATCTATGCATAATGAAGGTTCGCATGATGTGCATCCTAGTGGTGGAGGTATACATTTGCTATTAAAATTTTTATATGTAATTACAATTGGTGTTTGGATTAATGTAACATTTTGTATAGCAACTGTAGAGGATCGAGGGGTCGGTGCTCATGAGCATGTTGAGGTTGAGTCTAGACAAAATGATGTGGCCAGATCAGGTAATTAAAGAGCGCCACAGTTATGTTCTTTAAAATAATTAAATACTTGTAAAAATTATAATTAAATATTTTAAATTTAACTCTTTTATTTGTTATTGTAGAGGACCCCCCTTTGCAGCAGCATAGGAATTTGAGATCATCAAGAACAAAGAACAAAACAACTGATGAGGGGGGTATTGATGATAACACTGATGCTCCTCTTAGAGCTTACATAGAAAAAAAATTAGAAAGAGAAAAAAGAAATGATTGTCATTTAAATACCTTAATTGATAATGACTGAATTTTATGTCTCAATGAATTTAATTATGTGCTAATGAATGTTCATGAATTATGTGTTTATTTTCATATTGATGAATGTTGTGTGTTAACGAATCTAATGTGTTAATGAATGTTATCAGGTGATATTGATTGAATGTTACATTTTATTAATAATTGAAAGAATGAATGAATGTTAGATGTTAACGGGGAATGTAGAGTGATGTTAGGGGGAGGGGGGTGGGGCCAAATGAGCTTCCACCTTCACGTGGTTGGCCCTGTTTAGTAGAGAATATTAAACTATATTCTCGAAACAAAGTGAAGCTCAATAAGATACTAAATGAGTCAAAATGGTTATCAAGGTCCTCTATCCATAAGATACTTGTAGTCAAAATGGTTATTAATAAGATACTTGTAGTCAAAATGGTTATCTAGGTCCTCTATCCATTCCATAAGTTCTTCACCATTCAAACTTCCTCCATAACAAGGAATGTGCTCTAGGTTAGTCATGAAGCCTAGCATGGACTCTCTGTCAGATAGAGCCACTATTTCAGAGCCTTTTTTGTGCATTTCCTTCAAGCACTGTACAGTGTACGGATGTGAAAGGGAGGGCAGACCAGTGTGGAAGTTAGAGTATTTATATCTTATTCTTTGAGAGTTTATTTGGTAGATTCAAGACACCTTATATCAAAGTTATTCCTTTTTCTTATCTGTTGTTCTGTCAAACCCTCATTTTTTGGGTTATTGCATTCAAATGGCCTTAACTTGCAAATAAACCATAGGATATCCTCTGTTCTTTGTAAAATGCAAGTTAAGGGGGTTTATTTTCATATTTTAAAAGCTTTGGAATAGGATACTAAGCCAGAGAATTTCAAGAGCAAGCCCTAGGTCAAGAATCTCAATGTTCTTGACTAGGAGTTGATGGATTATGCAAGATCAGAGGGTAGCGGCAAGTAAAGGACCTCAAACCTTGTTGAATCTAGATCTTTAGAGCATGGTGGACATCTTCAAACTCTGATCTTGGTTTCATGCACCCATTTTTAATGCCTTGTTTTGGAACCCACACCCAAAGGCATGCATTAGGTCTGCGGACTCAATAAGGACATTGATATGCTGGAGTGGAGTCAAGGTCTGGAAGTTGGAGGATTATTAGAACATCAAAAAGGGTACTCAAAAAACATATAAGTTCATAAGGTCCTTTGTCAAATTGAAGAGTTATTGCTGCAGAACAGGTTTTGGAGACCTACTAGAGTCACTAGGTCTATTTGGACCCGTTTGGACCACGACACACAGTAGCATCTACAGAGAAGAAGTTTGGTATGCAATGGTCTTGAAACCTCCTGAGAAATTCTTGGTATGCATTTGTGTGGTGCAAAAGCTTCGTTGAAAGAGAAAAAGAAGAAAAGAATAGAAATGATTTTTTTTCTTTTTATGTCATATACTGTAACCAGCTACTTATAACTTGCAAAAATTATTATAACCATTTGAAATTGAAACTTAGTTTAATGTGAAACTGAGAACTGCTTTATTAGAGCTTTCTGTGATTTAGATTCAGACATCAAGAACATTGTTTGCCTAATATTGTGATTAATGTTTATTTATTAATATCTCATACTGACAAACAATTGATAATTGTAGGGAAAACGTCATTGGGGGTCTTTGAGGATCCACCAGAAGCCAAGGAGAAAATGTATTCAAATGCTAAAGATGGTGTAACAGTCCTTACAGCTGTTGAACCTTGCTATGTAGATCATCTCCGATTCTCCAAGTTCAACAGTACTGTGGTATTCCTTTGGATACTTCTAATGGTAAATTTCAGACATCAAGTTCTTTTCGTATGAAACTAGTACATTTGTAATCTGTAGTTTTAAAATTTTAGTTTATAAATGTTCATCAGCTTTAGTTCGTATGCTGCCATTTCAAGTATGATTAATGAAGTTACCTTTATCACAGGATGAAAGTGAGCAGTCAGCATACTGGTACGGAGCTGGTAGCATTGATACGGTGACTAGGGCATCGTTTAATGGTGGTATTGTGTTTTCCCGTATTTAGGGCATCGGCCTTTTGAAGCATTGCCTTCATCTTTCTTAAGTCTGAGTTTTAAGTTTGTTTATCTCTCTCAGCGCTGTTGAAAATACAAATGACAACGTTCTTGTTTGTTTTGCCCTTATATCCCGATGTGATTTCGCGGAGGGTTACGGCGCTGTTGAAAACACAAATGAAAACACAAATCCCTTGTGTAATTGCCACTTGAAGGAGGATAGTCACTGTAAAGACAACATGATAATGTACACTTACAGCCCGTGTACATTATCATTGTGTCTTTAGAGTGACTATCCTCATTTGTTGAAGAAGAAAAGCATTAATGTGGCTGAATAGCAATACATTCAAGTGGCAATCACACAAGGGATAGTCACTGTGAGATGTCCTCATTTGTGACTGTCCTTACAGTGAGTGTACATTATCATGTTGTCTTTAGAGTGACTGTCCTCATTTGTTGAAGAAGAAAAGCATTAATGTGGTTCAATAGCAATACATTCAAGTGGCAATTACACAAGGGACAATCGATCACTGTGAGATGTCCTCATGTGTGACTATCCTTGTCACAAATGAGGACATCTCACAATGACTGTCCCTTGTGTAATTCAAGTGGCAATTACACAAGGGACAGTCACTGTGAGATGTCCTCATTTGTGACTGTCCTTACAATGAGTGTACATTATCATGTTGTCTTTAGAGTGACTGTCCTCATTTGTTGAAGAAGAAAAGCATTAATGTGGTTCAATAGCAATACATTCAAGTGGCAATTACACAAGGGACAATCGATCATTGTGAGATGTCCTCATGTGTGACTATCCTTGTCACAAATGAGGACATCTCACAATGACTGTCCCTTCTGTAATTGCCACTTGAATGAGGACAGTCACTGTAAAGACAACATGATAATGTACACATACAATGAGTGTACATTATCATGTTGTCTTTACAGTGGCTGCCCTCATGTTGTATATTCTTCTCTGTAGATGCTACTATGTGCTAGGGAACTTCTTAGAGCTGTTGGTATATTCTTACAACTTGTTACACCTAGGATATTCTTCTCTGTAGATGCTATTGTGTGCCGTGGTCCAAACAGGCCCATAAATGTGGTTGAATAGCAATACATTCAAGTGGCAATTACACAAGGGACAGTCACTGTGAGATGTCCTCATGTGTGACTGTCCTTGTCACAAATGAGGACATCTCACAGTGACTGTCCCTTGTGTAATTGCCACTTGAAGGAAAAAAGCATTAATGTGGTTCAATAGAAATGTATTCAAGTGGAAATTACACAAGGGATAATCACTCTGAGATTTCCTCATTTGTGACTATCCTTACAGTGAGTGTACATTATCATGTTGTCTTTACAATGACTGTCCTCATTTGTTGAAGGAAAAAAGCATTAATGTGGTTCAATAGTGATGCAGAGTAGTCAGGGCTTTTAGAATATACAAATATACATCCTTAACTCTCATTCCACCAAGGAAGAAGGAATTCCAATGGTTGAAACGTGAGTTAAGGTCTTTACATCAGTCAAACCCTGAAAATGAGGGTTTGTAAACAATGCACAGAAAATTTGAAATAACTTAGATATAAAACAAAGAGAATCAATCAAACCAACTTCCAAAGCATCAGATGTCACTATTACAACTTCCAGGCAAATTTTATCATCCAACCACCATCCGTACAGCCGTACAGAGTTCATTTTTCACCAGAAATGCACTAAAACAAGGTTATTTTTATTTTTTATGAAAGCAAAATGATTACAATACTGGTTCTCTGTCTGTCTTCGACCATTTGAAGCCTAAAATAGGCTCTCCAAACATTGGTTCAACCATCTAGGTGGTTAGAACAGTTTATCCAACAAATGTCAACTTTGCTAAGCAACTTTTAAAGTTGCATTACAACTTTGCAAACAACTTTGCCGAGAAGGTTAAAAATGTGTTGTGAAACTTTAGGAACCTTATTAAAGTTATTTTGGACCTTCAAACTTCTTAACAACATCTAAAAGACACCTAATAAACACTTACTATGCTCATTTCATCCAAGGACTCAAAAGATGCCCAAGGTTTATAAGTCACCAAGGGGTCTTGTGTCCAACAAGTGGATGTTTATAAGGAGATAAAATCAATCCTTAATATTTATTACAAACCAAGAAAACATCTAAAACTCCTATTCTAATTTATTGTCATTCAAAAAGACTCTGATTTGTCACTCAAAAAGACTCTGATTTGTCAATCAAAAGGACCTTTCACCAGTCAATCCTTCAAAGCTCCAAGGTGAAAATCTTATGTTCCAATTGATAGGATTTGACTCCTTGGCTTCATGGCAACTTCCTTCAATCATGGTGTCTTTGGCTTGCATTAGGGATGCCCCTGCATCAAATAGAAATGCATTCAAGTGGCAATTACACAAGGGACAGTACATGCCCATTAAAGTTGGTGTTTTGTTATCCAACATGACAATGGAGACAACATACTCTGTGTCAATTTTACTGATCAAATTTCCCTCCGCCAGGCAAAGAAACAATCTGGGTATGATAAGGTGAAATTTTGTAGTCCTTTTGGGTATGATAACAGTTCCATTTTCCAATAAGATGGTTCATTTTTATAATCTAGCTTCAATTTCTCTTGTGAAAATCTTTTTTTCATTTTATGGGTGGTAAAATATAATTATTATGCTAGAGGTGTGTACTTATGGATGATAATGAAACAAAATGATAAGATTTAAGACTCTTGTTTTTTTTTTAAATAGCAATTTAAGTTTCCTTCTATTATAAATTACTGTTTTTCTATTTTTTAATGTATCTTTCCAAATCTTTTATATCAATTTTATTTATGAAATATAAATATATTAATAATGTTTTAGTGTTTTTAGGATTAGTTTATATCAATTCTATGTATCATCATTCGTCATTCAATTGTTAGTATTATTAATTTAGACTGTGCAATTGTAGAACTACTCGAATATGGGTTGGATGGATACTCAAGCAGGGGAACCCTCCTCAAATATCTCAAGCAGTGAACTTGGAAAAATGTGTCCTGAAGGAACCCTTTCCATCAGAGAGACAAAAGTACAAACAAGTAAAAGAAGCAGGCTCTGCAAATATGTTTTTGAGAAGAAAAATGATAGATTATTTGAGTATGGTTCATGAGGTATATCTAAAAAGACATTTTTTTTCTTATTATAATAAAAGAGGAAGTTGTGAATGTCAAAGTTGAGTGAAACAAAAATTATTTTCATCAAATTTTATTAGGCTTGCTTTTGGGAATAGTTTCTTACAATATTGCTATTAAGATTTTTATTGTGTAGTTTTTAGATTAGGTTTATAAAATTATATTTCATGAGTAGTGATTCATATTAATCAATTAACGATACTTTTGGAAGGTATCTTCAATGTGTCAAATTTTGATATTTTTACAAGAATTAGATTGTGTAATTTTTTTAATTAAAGTCATTGACTCATATTTCATGAATAATAGTTCTCATGAATCCATCTCTTATAAGATTGAATAGTCTATTTAGGAAGTATTTCTGATAGTATGTCAAATTATGATATTACTATTACCATTAGATTGCATGGCTTTGAAGTCAACCTCGTTGACCCATATTCTTCTCTGTAGATGCTACTATGTGCTAGGGAACTTCTTAGAACTGTTGGTATATTCTTACAACTTGTTACACCTGGGATATTCTTCTCTGTAGATGCTACTATGTGCCGCGGTCCAAACGGGCCCATAAATGTGGTTGAATAGCAATACATTCAAGTGGCAATTACACAAGGGATAGTCACTGTGAGATGTCCTCATGTGTGACTGTCCTTGTCACAAATGAGGACATCTCATAGTGACTGTCCCTTGTGTAATTTCCACTTCAATGAGGACAGTCACTGTAAAGACAACATGATAATGTACACATACAATGAGTGTACATTATCATGTTGTCTTTACAGTGGCTGCCCTCATGTTGTATATTCTTCTCCGTAGATGCTACTATGTGCTAGGGAACTTCTTAGAACTATTGGTATATTCTTACAACTTGTTACACCTGGGATATTCTTCTCTGTAGATGCTACTGTGTGCTGGGGTCCAAACGGGCCCATAAATGTGGCTGAATAGCAATACATTCAAGTGGCAATTACACAAGGGACAGTCACTGTGAGATGTCCTCATGTGTGACTGTCCTTGTCACAAATGAGGACATCTCACAGTGACTGTCCCTTGTGTAATTGCCACTTGAATGAGGACAGTCACTGTAAAGACAACATGATAATGTACACAAGTACCGTGAAGGTAGTTGCAAGTTATGGCTGTTTCATTGCATACTCGAAACAATGAAGATGTTACGGTCCACAAAACGTTTGTGCTTGAAAGATGAACAAATAAAATTAAACTTCTAAATAACCAAAGCCGCTAACAATAAATTCAACACAGATATGTCCTCATTTCTGGGTATTTTAGCTCTGTAACAGCTGAATACCAGATTACATAATAATGACAAAAGAAAAATAAACCCAACGTACTCAAAAATTGTAGCTGTGATTTCACGGAGGGAATCTCTCTCGGCACTGTTGAAAATACAAATGACAACGTTTCTCTACATTATCATGTTGCCTTTACAGTGACTGTCCCTTGTGTAATTGCCACTTGAAGGAGGACAGTCACTGTAAAGACAACATGATAATGTACACTTGCAGCCCGTGTACATTATCATGTTGTCTTTAGAGTGACTTTCCTCATTTGTTGAAGAAGAAAAGCATTAATGTGGCTGAATAGCAATACATTCAAGTGGCAATCACACAAGGGACAGTCACTGTGAGATGTCCTCATTTGTGACTGTCCTTACAGTGAGTGTACATTATCATGTTGTCTTTAGAGTGACTGTCCTCATTTGTTGAAGAAGAAAAGCATTAATGTGGTTCAATAGCAATACATTCAAGTGGCAATTACACAAGGGACAATCGATCACTGTGAGATGTCCTCATGTGTGACTATCCTTGTCACAAATGAGGACATCTCACAATGACTGTCCCTTGTGTAATTCAAGTGGCAATTACACAAGGGACAGTCACTGTGAGATGTCCTCATTTGTGACTGTCCTTACAATGAGTGTACATTATCATGTTGTCTTTAGAGTGACTGTCCTCATTTGTTGAAGAAGAAAAGCATTAATGTGGTTCAATAGCAATACATTCAAGTGGCAATTACACAAGGGACAATCGATCACTGTGAGATGTCCTCATGTGTGACTATCCTTGTCACAAATGAGGACATCTCACAATGACTGTCCCTTCTGTAATTGCCACTTGAATGAGGACAGTCACTGTAAAGACAACATGATAATGTACACATACAATGAGTGTACATTATCATGTTGTCTTTACAGTGGTTGCCCTCATGTTGTATATTCTTCTCTGTAGATGCTACTATGTACTAGGGAACTTCTTAGAACTGTTGGTATATTCTTACAACTTGTTACACCTGGGATATTCTTCTATGTAGATGCTACTGTGTGCTGTGGTCCAAACGGGCCCATAAATGTGGTTGAATAGCAATACATTCAAGTGGCAATTACACAAGGGACAGTCACTGTGAGATGTCCTCATGTGTGACTGTCCTTGTCACAAATGAGGACATCTCACAGTGACTGTCCCTTGTGTAATTGCCACTTGAATGAGGATAGTCACTGTAAAGACAACATGATAATGTACACAAGTACCGTGAAGGTAGTTGCAAGTTATGGTTGTTTCATTGCATACCCGAAACAATGAAGATGTTACGGTCCACAAAACGTTTGTGCTTGAAAGATGAACAAATAAAATTAAACTTCTAAATAACCAAAGCCGCTAACAATAAATTCAACACAGATATGTCCTCATTTCTGGGTATTTTAGCTCTGTAACAGCTAAATACCAGATTACATAATAATGACAAAAGAAAAATAAACCCAACGTACTGAAAAATTGTAGCTGTGATTTCGCGGAGGGAATCTCTCTCAGCACTGTTGAAAATACAAATGACAACGTTTCTCTACATTATCATGTTGCCTTTACAGTGACTGTCCCTTGCGTAATTGCCACTTGAAGGAGGACAGTCACTGTAAAGACAACATGATAATGTACACTTACAGCCCGTGTACATTATCATGTTGTCTTTAGAGTGACTATCCTCATTTGTTGAAGAAGAAAAGCATTAATGTGGCTGAATAGCAATACATTCAAGTGGCAATCACACAAGGGACAGTCACTATGAGATGTCCTCATTTGTGACTATCCTTACAGTGAGTGTACATTATCATGTTGTCTTTAGAGTGACTGTCCTCATTTGTTGAAGAAGAAAAGCATTAATGTGGTTCAATAGAAATACATTCAAGTGGCAATTACACAAGGGACAATCGATCACTGTGAGATGTCCTCATGTGTGACTATCCTTGTCACAAATGAGGACATCTCACAATGACTATCCCTTGTGTAATTCAAGTGGCAATTACACAAGGGACAGTCACTGTGAGATGTCCTCATTTGTGACTGTCCTTACAATGAGTGTACATTATCATGTTGTCTTTAGAGTAACTGTCCTCATTTGTTGAAGAAGAAAAGCATTAATGTGGTTCAATAGCAACACATTCAAGTGGCAATTACACAAGGGACAATCGATCACTGTGAGATGTCCTCATGTGTGACTATCCTTGTCACAAATGAGGACATCTCACAATGACTATCCCTTCTGTAATTGCCACTTGAATGAGGATAGTCACTGTAAAGACAACATGATAATGTACACATACAATGAGTGTACATTATCATGTTGTCTTTATAGTGGCTACCCTCATGTTGTATATTCTTCTCTGTAGATGCTACTATGTGCTAGGGAACTTCTTAGAACTGTTGGTATATTCGTACAACTTGTTACACCTAGGATATTCTTCTCTGTAGATGCTACTGTGTGTTGTGGTCCAAACGGGCCCATAAATGTGGTTGAATAGCAATACATTCAAGTGGCAATTACACAAGGGACAGTCACTGTGAGATGTCCTCATGTGTGACTGTCCTTGTCACAAATGAGGACATCTCACAGTGACTGTCCCTTGTGTAATTGCCACTTGAATGAGGACAGTCACTGTAAAGACAACATGATAATGTACACAAGTACCGTGAAGGTAGTTGCAAGTTACGGTTGTTTCATTGCATACCCGAAACAATGAAGATGTTACGGTCCACAAAATGTTTGTGCTTGAAAGATGAACAAATAAAATTAAACTTCTAAATAACCAAAGCCACTAACAATAAATTCAACACAGATATGTCCTCATTTCTGGGTATTTTAGCTCTGTAATAGCTGAATACCAGGTTACATAATAATGACAAAAGAAAAATAAACCCAACGTACTCAGAAATTGTAGCTATGATTTCGCGGAGGGAATCTCTCTCGGCACTGTTGAAAATACAAATGACAACGTTTCTCTACATTATCATGTTGCCTTTACAGTGACTGTCCCTTGTGTAATTGCCACTTGAAGGAGGACAGTCACTGTAAAGACAACATGATAATGTACACTTACAGCCCGTGTACATTATCATGTTGTCTTTAGAGTGACTATCCTCATTTGTTGAAGAAGAAAAGCATTAATGTGGCTGAATAGCAATACATTCAAGTGGCAATTACACAAGGGACAGTCACTGTGAGATGTCCTCATTTGTGACTATCCTTACAGTGAGTGTACATTATCATGTTGTCTTTAAAGTGACTATCCTCATTTGTTGAAGGAAAAAAGCATTAATGTGGTTCATTAGCAATGTATTCCCAGCATCTGTACCTGCATCTCTCTTATATACTACAAGTTACTTGCCATCAGAAATTGCAGTTCCCTCACGTGACATTGATGGTGAAGTGTTCTTTTCAAAACCATCATCTGTGGTTACCAATGCTCCTATTTTAGGCAATAAGTTTGTTGCATTCCATGAGCCATTGGTCAAGTTTCTTCTACGAGCTTCTGATGCCTCAAAATCTAAGCAGCGCCTACGCATGCCTCGTTGTGGTTGATTATCATTCTGTACATGAATTATAATGAGTAATCGGTTTTGGGCCTTGGAATCTTGTATGTAACATGCACAGGCATTTCATGGCTAAATGAATCTATTTAAAAGCATCAACTTTTCTTCAATGATGCTGGATACATAAGTAGAACAAGCATATATCAAATTGGAAGCAATCAGAACTCCACAATGACATATTATTTAGAGTACTCTTCAGTTTAAGTAATAATGCATATATTGACACTGTAAAGACAACATGATAATGTACACTCACTGTAAAGACAACATGATAATGTACACTCACTGTAAGGACAGTCACAAATGAGGACATCTCACAGTGACTGTCCCTAGTGTAATTGCCACTTGAATGTATTGCTATTCAGCCACATTAATGCTTTTCTTCTTCAACAAATGAGGATAGTCACTGTAAAGACAACATGATAATGTACACTCACTGTGAGTGTACATTATCATGTTGTCTTTACAGTGACTATCCTCATTTTTTGAAGAAGAAAAGCATTAATGTGGCTGAATAGCAATACATTCAAGTGGCAATTACACTAGGGACAGTCACTGTGAGATGTCCTCATTTGTGACTGTCCTTACAGTGAGTGTACATTATCATGTTGTCTTTACAGTGGCTGTCCTCATTTGTTGAAAGAAAAAAGCATTAATGTGGTTCATTAGCAATGTATTAAATTAATTTATTTTTTTTAATCCACCCACGGGCGTCGCAATTGCGACGGCAACCCGTCGCAATGCAATGCAGGCACCCGTCGCAATTGCTTGGGAGGTCCGTCGCGATTGCGACGGCCCTCCGAAGCCATGTGACGGGGGGGCGATGGCCATGCCGCTAACAAATCTTAGTCACATTGCGACGGGATATGTGTCGCAATTGCGATGGCTACCCATAGACGTCGCAATTTGCGACTAAAAAATAGCGACGTCTATGGGTGTTGCTATTGCGACACATAGCTGTCGCAATTGCGACACATAGCCGTCGCAAAATGCCCCCAAATGTATTAGTGGGTTCAACTTCATTTGAACCACACTCCATGTCGGGTACCATTATAAGGCATGGAGTGTGGTCATACCCATGTTACGATAATAATGATTTAGCCTATAAAATTATGAATAAAATACCTCGTGTATCATATTTATAATACTGTAGGTGCACTCGGGATTGGCCTAGGCACCAAAGTTCCTACCAAAGGAACCCAAGTCAAACCCAGAGGAGAACAAAAGTAGAATCGGAACCCAGCCTCATGAAAAGAACTAGATAACTTGGCTTTTTTCTAATTCAAGTTTATTTCTGAATTCTTCTCCAATTCCAACCTGATTATTCCATATTTTGTTTTCCAATTTTTCTTCTTCCTCACTCCAAATTCAAGGATCACCACCCATGACTTATGTTGTTATTTTCTTTTACTAATTGTGCTATTTCAAGGATCACCACCCATGACTTTGTTAAGATGATGAATGCTGGCAATGCCTTTATTACCAAGGAATCACCGCCTGCCATTAATGAATATTAATGATCATTGTTTCCTAAGGGTAATCATTGTTTGTGTATGTCAATCACCCAAGTCTTTGGCTGTGATTTGCATGATGTGAGGTTTGTCAGAAGTGGGGATATGACATGCTAGTTGGATTATAACATATTGACACTTACACCATGAAGAAGACAAATGATTAAATAGAAAGAGAGGACAAATTGAACCATCTTTTGGTCAGTCTATATCACTTTGAGAAACAACGTCAAGACTCAAGAATCAAAACAATCAAAAGTTTCTTCAAGACCATGAATGATCAAAACATTCCATCAGAAAACAAAACACTAATCTATATTATCATTAAGCCATAAAATATGTCTTTCAAGTTTAGAAGCATCACAAAAACTTTCAAGAAACATAGTACTATCCAAGGACCAAAATGAATACCCTCCAAATGATTATGATTATGTTGATGTTGATGTCTATAATTTATGTCTAATGATTATGATGATGTTGATGTCTATAATTTATGTCTAATAATTATGATGATGTTGATGTTGATGTCTATAATTTAGTTCACTTACTGATGCTTTCCTAGATTAAATTTTGAATTGCCAGGCTAGAGAATGCTTTCAAAGTTTAGGGTTTGTTCTACATGATACTCTTAGTTACATCTCAAATGCAACTCAACATACTTTTGATGCTGGGCAACCCACTGCAGAAACTCATCCGCAGGTGAAATTTAATGCTGTGAATCTTGGCATTGTTAATGTTATTACTTTTCCTCGCATTTCATATTTGTGAAAATGTTTCTTGGCACTATCTTATTCTTATTACAATGTTCTTTGTTGTGGGGTAGGAGGTCAATCTTCATTGTCTTCATTGTGGGGGATAGTGAAGATTTCTCTGACAAATAGCAGGTCTTCTTTAGTATCTTATAATAACATGCTAAATAGATAAAGGTGTTATGGGCATTTAATTTGCAATTACTAATAGACTAAGCATATTATTACTATGCTTAATGTTCCATTTAAATGCATTTAACACAAAAAACAAATTTACAAAACTGAACCAATGGCATGTTTACAACAAAGATGTGTTGAAGAGTTTGCTCCATGTTTAATGTTAACTGTTCCTGCACAATCCACTCATACAATAGTGAAATGCTATGTGGAAGGGATGGTTGATAGTGTTCCTTGAGGGAAGGGGGATTTTGAAAGACTTTTTATCATTGTATTGTGTATTTCCAATATGTTTGGTTGCAGGGCAGACCAGGAGAATGAAGGATCACTCACCGATTGCATGATAACCTAGTTTTGAAGGGTCAATGGTTGAGGGGACAGTCAAGGTCTGGATGATTGGGCCATTGGAGGACCCTATTTATTTGTATTAATTTCTATTCAAATTGGATGCATGGATTTCTTGTGAATTATCAACTGCTATGTATCCTGTAACTACATCCGTAAATCTGCATATACTTCTCTATGGTTGTAAGCCACTTAGAGATCAAAATAGAGAAACTAAATCAAAATCGTTCTTTGTCCTATTTCCTTTTTTAAAAGTATTGACTATCAATGATACAATACATTTGATGCCCTAAGTTATCAATACAAATGATGCCTAGCTAGAAGCTCACGGGCTGTCCATTTGATAACCACAGTCAACAATTCAAAAAAATGGATATCCAAACATTTGAAAACCAATGGCATGCTTACAAAAAAGGTCGAATAGAACTCCCAACAATTCTTAAACATACTTTATTTGATATGATGAATTTTTAAATAATTAAGGTTGGAGTAGACATAGTTATTACACTTTTTTTTTGTGGTACAAGGAAGATTTAGCTAGGTCAAGTCTTCCTTCGTGCTAGCAGTCTACAGAATTAGACCTTTATTAACAATTGATCATATCAGATAACTAGTATGTTTAAGAATTATTGGGACTGGTCCTTTGGCGTGTATTAAACAAAATAGAATTTTTAGCATATTATTATCATTCTATTTCTTTGTTGTAAACATGTCATCGGTTCAGTTTTGTAACTTCACTGTTGTATGAGTGGATTGTGCAGGAACAGTTAACATTAAACAAGGAGAAAACTCCTCAACACATCTTGGAAACCATTGAATTCAATAATAAATGAAACCTAACACCAACATTATTCCTTCCATTCACTTCTACCAAGAATAAAGCATTTAATCCATTCAACATTACATATAATCATTACAAAGTTACATTTCCTGACTGTGTAGAGGAACAGTCACGACCAAAATGATCAAAACTACTTTCACCCTTGCACAAGCTATTCCAAACTTGAAGTAAAATGAGCAATATGCTATATCAAATCATTCATATTCATAGTAACCATTCAAAGGATCATTTTTTCAATGAACCCTCTGACTGTACTCCTGCGGCAGAGAAAGGAAACCTCAAAATAGAGTAAGGAAACTTAGTAAAACTAGTCTATGCCGATGTTGTGAGGGTATAGTCATGATAAGTGCCTCTCTAACCTCTCCAAACATGTAAGATTGTCTTTAAATACTTTATTGATCTCTTCTAAACATTAACCTAATCAAACCTACATTTGAATCCACACACAATAACCCCAAAATGAAGGGTTTTGTATCCTTTAATGAATCTCAATCATTGGTAGTTCATGGAAAGTCAAATCAGTAGTCTCCAAAGCATTCAATAAGTGACTGGATTGTATTTAATGCACACTATTCCTTCCATTCACTTCTACCAAGAATAAAGCATTTAATCCATTCAACATTACATATAATCATTAAACAGTTACATTTACTAACTGTGTACTAGAGGAACAGTCAGGAAACGTAACTGTCTAAACAATCCAAACATTTGAAAATAGTGAATCGATATCCTTGTGCACAAGAACTAATAATATCAAATAATGAAGATAAAGCACGGGCTAGGGCACGACACCAGTAGAATGCAGTCATTTCAGAGAGCATTCATGATCAAATAAAATGCAATGCATTTGAAATTTGTAGTCAAATATGATGCCAAATGCTCGAAAGATGAAGAAATCACATACCTTCTCTCGCACTTAGCTTTCGCTCCTCTATCCAATCGAAATAAAAATGATGAGGCCATTTCACTTTTTTTTTCATAGCCAAATCTTCCTTGTACCACACGAAGAACATGCCATTGGTTCAAATTTGTAATTTGTTTTTTGTGTAATTAGTAATTGGCAGATTAAATGCAAATAACACCTTTATCAGTTTAATTAGCATGTTATTATCATATTAGATAAAGTATGTGTAAGAATTGTTGGGACTGGTCCTTTTGCGTGTATTAAACATAATAGAATTTTCAGCATATTATTATCAATCTATTTCTTTGTTCTAAACATGCCATTGGTTTAGTTTTGTAGATTTGTTTAATTCGTTAAATGCATTTTTTGTGAGGAGGGGTCTTTTTCTGAGGAGATTGATGAAGATTGTGCACCTCAAAAACCAATTCATAAGGTACCAATCGTGTTTCCTATTTGCTTATATTTTTGGATTGGTAAATCTCCTTATAAGTTTCATGTCCTTTCTTTTGATTACTATGAATGAGATATATATCTTACATTTAACATTCAACTTCTTTACATTTTAGAACATGTAGTGTGTTTTTTGAAGATTTTACCAAATCAACTTTTAACATAAACCGAAAACACCAAACTGATATCTTGCCCTTTCAACTTGACAAAATATTTGCATTTGACCAATAACTGCAAGCAACTGAATGATAAATCCACATACCTGTATCTTTGTAAAATACTTGGAACATCAAAAAGATGGCTAAGTGGCTACCGCCATGATTTTTATCTACTGAATATGGGAAAAAAAACACCAACAAAAATTGAATAGAAAACATGATTGGTCATTTCAGAGAGCATTCATGATCAAATAAAATGCAATGCCTTCTCTGGTGCTCAATCAACTTTCACCCGCTCATTTTCTCCCACTCCTTTTCTCTACAAATGAAATAAAAATGATTTGGCCATTTCAAAATAGTGAATCGATATCCTTGAGCACAAGCACCAATAACATCAACTATTTTGATATGTGGGTACCCTAATGTTGGCAAGAGTTCTTTTATTAATAAGATTACTCTACAAGCTTGAAGAAGTGATATATTTTGGCAACTAAAGAGTAGAAAGATGATGATATTCCTAAGATCATGGATGGACACAATGTTGCAGATAGAATGGAAGACATCTTTCTAGACTGGACCTAGATCCTTCGACCATTGGGGTAGGATCTAGACCCAGACTAAAAAGATGTCTTCTTTTCTGTTGTAGAATTATCCCTTCTTTGGCCTGCACTCATTCCTCTTCTCAAAAATGGTTATCTAGAAACTTTGGATACTGTTTCTCATCCATGCACGAAATGTTCTAGTGATCATATAAAATTACTTTAGGCCTCCAATATTGATGAGATGTACAAGTGTAAAATATTTTTGCGAGACTGGGATCAATTTGTGTAGTGTACATAAATGCAAGGTGGTGATTATTCTCGACGATCGACGGGTAGCTAGGACTAAAGATAACACAGCTCAAGAGACCATCATAGGTTGTCTCTTTTTTCGGTCTATATTATTGACAGAATGTTTTACCTTTCATTAGCTCATCAAATCCAGGGATTTGAAAGAATTTAATAGAATATTTTAATGACAACATATATTATTTAAGTTGACATTGCATGAATTTATCTACTTTGGGCACTTGTATACTATGAAGACGATGATAAAGAAGCATCTCCTACCATGGCCATGCTTCTTTATCGCCGTCCTCATAGTCTACAAGTGTGCGAAGTAGATAAATTCATGTAACATCAACTTAAATAATATACATTGTCATGAAAATATTCTATTAAATTCTTTCAAATCCCTGGATTTGATGAGCTAATGATAGGTAAAACATTTTTGTCAATAATATAGACCGAAAAAATAGAGAACCTATGATGGTCTCTTGAGCTGTTTTATCTTTAATGTGCATATTCGTCAGATTTTTGACACTTCATAATTCATTTCCAACAAATCAAATGTCAAAGAATCATAATTTACGACAATTCTTTCGACAGTAATGCTATACGTTCGACAGGGTAACCTGTCGAAGAAATCCTACACTACTGTTGCTATTCTGACAGTTTAAGTGTCACAAATATCAATTTTTTGATAGAAACTTGGACAGTAATGTCATATCACTGACAGGTATATCTATCGAAATTAGGTGGAAACTGTCGGTATTCCAACAATTATAATGTCAAAAAGTATATGTTTTCAACAGTTAGTTCCGACAATGATTGTATATTTCTGATAGGTCGTGGTGTCGGAATGCCGATGGATGAACCGTAGGAAATGCCAGAATGAAGCTATTGTCATGTGCAAATTTCTGACTTGATGTAGTGTCAGTAAATCGACAGATATGTCTTTTGTCACAATTTCCTATGCAAAAATTGTGATGGACTCATGTGTCGAAATGGCGACAAATGAGTGTTGCAAATCCAACAAATGGCCATTGAAATTTGACCTCAAATGTACTAGTGGCACAATTTGGGAACAAACTTTCAAGGCTTAGTTCTTGGACTCTGTGAGAGGTATTAGCAATTCGTGAGATGTTACAAGACCACATTTCTAAGGCCTACAATAATATCTCTCTATTCTGGGAGATTCAAATTAGTTTGAATTTGGCACGAAAGTCACACTCGATGCCAAAACTTGTAGTGAGCGTTAGTTGAAAGTTGCACCAATGGATTTTTTCTAAACTGTTCATTCTGGCACCAAATGGACTGTGCCATTAGCTCCATTTGGGCAGGTAAATGCTAGGGACAACCCCATTTCGACTACTGAGTCAATAGAACATTCTGGACCATGCCAGGCCAAAGTGTCCCTAAGGTGCACTAAGCACAATTGGGTAGCAAAATTTTGAGGCTCAGTTCTCAGACTCCATGAGAGGTATTTGCAATCTGTGAGATCATACAGGACTGCACTTTTGAGGCCTACAGGGTATATGCATGAAGATGGGGGACCAAAAAGATGCCACTTTTCTTTTTGGTCCCCCATCATGCATAGTGCGTATGCACTAAAGGGCGTGCACCCTATGGTTTGGGTTGCCCAAGCCTTAGGCTTGGGTAATCCAAAAAAAAACTACGGGTTGGAAAGCTCATTTTGCTTTCCTCAAACCCGTGTTTGCAGCTAAGAAGGGCTTCCTAAGCACGCACACACTCTTATTTTGGCTTGTGAATCTATTGTTTTCATTCATTCATCCATCAAATGGCTCCATGACATCATCAAGTTTGATCTGAAAGAAGAGGTAAGTGTTTTTAAAGCCAATGCTTCTTATTTGTTTTAAAATTCCATTTTTGTTACATTTTGTTTTGTTAAAATATGTTTTTGTTTAAATTTGTTGTGTAATGAAGAATTTTAAAATCTAGTTTTTTTAATTGCCAAGAAGAAATAATCTCTCTCAACCAAACTCTCCACCAAACCCTTTGTCTCCTCATGAAGAACCAAATGAAAAACTGAATGAAGAAACAAATGAAGAAAATGAACCTTAATTGCCTCCACCAATCAAGAAACCTCCTCCTAGAGCACAACAAAATTTGATGAACCAAATTGAAAGAGGGAAAAAAGAATTAGAATCATTAATTACTAGGTTAAAATATTCTAGTGGTACAAATCCTGGAAGGGAAAGACTTGCAAAATCATTGGAAGCAATCTTGATCCACGTAAGCTCGGTTAGTGGGAAAATTAATTTATGGCAGGATAAAAGAGAAGAAAAAAAACAATATTATGCAAATAAATTATCTAATGCGGACATAAAAAATAAAAAAATCACAAAAGATGACATTTGCAAGCTATTTCAAAAACCAGGGGACACATATACTCTTAGAACTACAAGAAGGAGGTTCCCAATTCATTGGTGCTTAAATGAAGATATTAAAAACAATTTTTGGGAGAGATGGTGGATGGTCTTTGATTCACCTCCTTGTAACAATCATGAGGTTCCTATATATTTCTTGAGGAAACTCTATTGCGAGTTTGTAGTCAAGGAGGTGTCAATTTATTTTGACTATCTAGATTCTCAGGGTAGAGGAGGGGGGTCATCATTTGATCGAGCGGGGGCACATCATGACCCTAACACACCTAGGGATCCTATTGGAAAACCATAGGTAGATCATATTACTATTCCTTCCATTGTGAAGGAACATGTAGAGGTAGACACACTAGGTACAATTAGTGCTCTGACACAGGCTCTCATTTAGTGTGCCACTCCTTTAGTTGAGGGTGACCATGGTCAATCCTCAAGGGGGCATATTTGTCGGTCATGTGGATGCTTGTGCACATATGGTACTAGTGAGAGAGAGGAAGAGGATCTTAGAATGATGACTGATAGCTTTCTAAATATGACATTCGGCATTGACACACAGGTAAATATTTCCAAGTTCATTAAATTGCTTTGATCATATTTCATTTATAAAAGAATAACTATTTAATTTAGTATCTATTGATTATGATGAAAATTCAGGGCAAGAGTGTCAGTGGCAGTGGCAATGGAAGTGGCAATGATCCTCATGTCCCCTTCTACACATCATCATCAATTCCACAAGTATGTATTGAATAAAACATTTTAATTAACATATTTGATTATTATGTAATTCTATGATAATTGTATCATAACTTATTGTGCATGTGCATTAGACGTTCACTGATGGATTATCGACGTTCACAACATATAGAGAAGGGCATCATGCCACTTTCCTTGAGGTATCTTTATTTGCATGTTAATTTGATTTACTTGATTATATTTAATTAATAAATGAATGAATGACTAAATTACTAGACAAATTATGATCAAAATCCAGAGGCACGATGATCACATTCTTTCACCTAGGTTTGTGAGGCCACCATTGAGTCCACATGTAAATATATAATAATGCATTATAATTAACATGTCAGTAGTATGTTCTTATATGAATGGTTATCTTATAATTTTCCATGTACATGTGCACTAGTTGAATGTTGGAGCTTCAACTTCAACATCGCACAGCGGAGGACACGGAGGAACCTTCATGGAGGTATCATTTACTCATGAGTACGGTTGTAAAAAATATATGTAATGTTGATAACTACATAATACTTTTTTTGTTTCATTTTCAGTTATTGACATTAGAGACTCCTCCTTCTGTCTGTGATACTTTGGATCATGGAGTAGCTGTAGCAGTAGCTAGTTCTGAAGCACTGACTGAAGTATGAAGAGATCACTTAATTTTAATTGTTATTTTAATAGTTTGTATTAAATTTTATAATGATATTCATGTATGTATTTTAATTATTATTTTGATCATTTTTGTAGGGACTTATTACTCCAGATCGGTAGCATGCACCTTTGGTCGATGAACATAGTGACTATTTGCTAGCGGTAAGCAAATATTCAATTTTATGTCATTATATAATTTAATTTTGATATATATTAGTTATTGATGCTTAATTTTTTTTTATCATCTCGAGATACAGAAGAGTCTAGACAGGAGGACGAGTGAGTGCACTTGGAAGACTCCAGCATCCATAGTATCTCCATCGACGCGATGATCAAAGATAGCTCGAGATTTTTTTTCTTCCCCTACCGGGAAAGGACTAGATTAGGGATATGGATTGTATGCCTATATTGCATTAGTGAACATATTCTTTGTATATTGTATAAGTGATACGTTGTACATCCATTTGGCTTTGAGGAAGCCAGCTTAACTATATTGAATATATTCAATGTATGACATTATTGGACATATATATTTGGCTTCATGCCCTAAGAATATTTTTTTTTAATGCTTTATGTATGAAATTCATGTATTTGGTGTATTGATGTATACTAATTTATGTTTATGTGGATGTAATATGCTTTGTAAATTTCCCATGCCTTATATTTATGCTTGTATGTTTATCGATGTATGTTTAACTTGCTGACTATGCTACAAATGCCAATCACTGTCCTCAATAACAGTCAATTCCTTGACTATAATAATAACAAAAGTAATGAAATGAATGCAAAAATGTATAAATATAATATAAGGCACTATTTCTATGTCACAACCTATCCAAGATCATGTGGAATCAAACATTTATATTCATTGGTGTGTTCCCCATTCCACGGGACAGCCACAGTATAAAGATATGACCTCAAACAAGTGAGGTAGCATATGGCAAGGTTTGTTAGAAAGTAAAGATCCCCAAGATAACTAAGAGTGGAGGGGTGAATCAGTTATCAGATAATTTATCCATTCAACAGCTTTAAACAATATAATCAATGTATTGATCAACCATAGAAAGATAATCATACACAATTGCACAATAACACAAGATATGTTAACTAGGGAACCTCTTGAAAAGAGTAAACCCCAGTGGGAATGATGCCCACAAAATGATGCACTAATACGAAATTTCCTTGTTAGAGGATGGACCCTGTTAGGAGTCTTATGAAATACATTCAGTACATATAAATCCATGTTAGGAGATTTTGAATCCCTGTTAAAAGATTCTAACCCGGTTAAGAGTTTATGGAAGACAGAAGGACCCACTACCCAAACAGCTTCAAGGCAAGATCTCTGAACCCACTATCCAAAAGATTTTAGAATTATTCAATGGAATAATATGAAATATATTACCTCCTTCACACTGTGCCAAAACTGCACTCTCTGCTACACAAGATCACAATTTCAGATCTCTGTACTCACAAGTCTTCCTTCATCACTGAATTAGCTCTTCATGAATATATTCACATCTCAATCTTCATAGTACACATTACAATAAGGAAAAAATTCCTTCTTATATACCAAACTTAAATAATTACAAATGAGTTGGTCCTCAATTGCAAAATAATAAATTCTACACGCTACACACAGAATTCACATAAAACTGTCAGCTTCCAGTTACTGTAACTTTCTCCAAACATATCCTCGAAGTTTGCGCTATGAACCACATCATCATTAATGAGTCTCCAATATCTCTTTAATTGCACAAAATCATATTCCATCCTAGCTAAGAGATATCCTCCGATTTTTGAACATCGCTACATAGAAACACTGTCTAAACACTGCTTTCACCAAAATGCTCATAACTCTTACAAATGAATGAATTTATTTTTGCATTGTTAACCATAGGTTAATAACACACCAAAGAATATACCATCAACTGTGCAAAATCCAATCTGCAATACAACATGTGCACAAAACAAAACTGTACCTACTTTCCTGCTAATATCCAGAATACCACTGTGTTGACATCAATGACAATCCAAGTCATGAATGCAACAACAACTGCTATAGAATGACTGCCAAAACACTTTGCATTCATTCCTAACAATCTCCCCCATTAGCATTGATGCAAACATAGATGAAAAACATCCAATGTTCCAAAAATTCAATACTGCAACATCACTACAAAATATCAAATCAAATCTTGCTTCATTTTCCTATTCAACTCTCTCATACAATCTACAATGTTTTTCATGTATATCTCTCCCCCATTGACATCAATGATAGAAATTCCATCACTAAGTCAACAACAACTTAATGTCAAAAGACACTTTTCATAAAAATACAATAACAAGAGTCCTCATGACTCAGCTCATAAACTCCCCCATAGAGGAAGTTCCAACATCTAATCCAGAAGAAAGATAGGGCTCATATACCACTGGATGGATGCAATCATCTGCATCAATTCTCAAAAATAGGTTGGGGCATAACCCCAAGCATACCTCTCAAATACACAAATGTATCCTTAGGTAAAGGCTTTGTAAATAAATCTGCTATCTGCTGCTTTGTACTTATGTACTCCAATCTTCTTTTTCTACAACTTTCTCTCTTACAACATGATACTTGATCTCAATATGTTTAGTCTTAGAATGTAAAACAAGATTTTTTGACATACTCACTGTACTGGTGTTGTCACAATGTATAACAACAGGCTCATCAAACTTTATTCCAATATCTTTCAACATCTGCTTCATCCAAATAATCTGATTACAATTATTTGTTGTTGCAACATATTCTACTTCTGTTGTACTTTGTGAAGTACAATTCTACTTCTTACTTAGCCGAGAGACCAATTTACCTCCAAGAAAAAGGGCTCCACAATTGGTTCTTTTCTTATCATCAATGCTGCCTCCCCAATTTGCATCAGTATAGGCACATAAAGTAAAATCATCAAAATTCTCATACCATAATCCATAATCCATTGTTCCTTTTAGATATCTCAGTACCCTCTTTATTGCTACATAATGTGATTCTCTAGGTTCTTCTTGAAATCTTGCTACAATCCCCACTGAATGTGCTATATCAGGTCTTATATGTGTCAAGTACTGTAATCCTCCAATCATAGATCTGTACTTTTTCTACTCAACTGCTGGTGTCTCATCTTTGCTAGATAACTTATGTCCGGTTACCATAGGTGTTCCAACAGGTTTAGAATCTTCCATTCCAAATATTTTCAATAAGTCATTCAAATACTTAGTCTGACTTACAAATATACCTTCCTTGCTTTGTGTTATTTGTAATCTCAAAAAATATTTCATTTCTCCAATCATGCTCATCTCAAATTCAGTCTTCATTTCATCTGCAAATTTGTCACTGGCTTCATCTTCTCCTCCAAAGATAATATCATCAACAAATATAACTATAACCAACAAACCATTCTCAATTTCTTTTGTGTATAAGTTACTATCTGTTGTTCCTTTTATAAATCCTAATTTCAATAAATACTTATCCAATCTTGCATACCAGGTTCTAGGTGCTTCTTTTAATCCATATAAAGCTTTCTTTAACTTACATACCATATCTCCTTCTTGTGTCAAAGGAAAACCTTCAGGCTGCTCAATGTAGACTTCTTCTTTTAATTCACCATTCAAAAATGCTGACTTCACATCCATCTGATACACTCTGAATTTCTTGTAAGTTGCATATGCTAGAAACATTCTCACTGCTTCAAGTCTAGCCACAGGTGAAAAATTTTCTTCATAGTCAATTCCTTCTTGTTGTGAATATCCTTTACATACCAATCTTTCTTTGTTTCTTATCACTTCTCCTTGTTCATTCATCTTGTTTCTGAATACCCACTTTGTTCCAATCACATTCTTGTCTTCAGGTCTAGGGACCAATTCCCATGTCTTGTTTTTTTCAATCTGCTCTAGTTCTTCTTTCATAGCATTGATCCAATGTTCATCTTCACAAGCTTCATTAGTAGTCTTAGGTTCAATTTGAGAAATCAAACATAAATGTACCTTATTCTGAGTCAACACTCCTCTATCTAAACTTCCAATAACTTGCTCAACAGGGTGATGTCTTGAAGTATACCTGTTAGGTGTCATAGTTACTGATCTTGTTCCGACTGTAGATTCTTCTCTACTTTCTTCTCTATTTTCTTCTCTATTTTCTTCTCTATTTTCTTCTCTATCTTCTTCAGTATGACTTTCATTCAGCAAATCACTATTAGTTTCAAAAAATAATTCTGCATTTTCAATGTTAGGCTGAGGTTGTGCTTCTCCATCAGATTCATAATCAAGCATTCTTTCCTAAATTTTAAACCTCTCATCAACTTTTACATTTTCACTTTCAACAATAGTCTTAGTTCTTTTGTTATAACATCTATATGCTTTGCTTTTTAAAGAATATCCAAGAAATATTCCTTCATCACTTCTAGGATCAAACTTTCCTATATCATCATCTCTCTTAATATAACATTTACTTCCAAAAATTCTAAAATACTTAACTGAGGGTGTATGTCCAAACCATAATTCATAAGGTGTCTTGTTTGTATCTGCTCTAATTTATACTCTGTTCATAGTGTATACTGCTGTGTTCACTGTTTCTCTCCAAAAAGTTTTAGCCAAATCATTTTCAAAAAACATAGCTCTTGCTGCTTCAATTATTGACCTGTTTCTTCTTTCTGCAATACCATTTTGTTCTGGTGTTCTAGGGGCTGAAAGTTGTCTCTTAATACCATTCATTTCACAAAAAGTGTTAAACTCTCTAGATGTAAATTCACCACCTCTATCAGATCTTAGACACTTAATCTTCATTCCAGATTCATTCTCAATTTTGCTTTTCATGATCTTAAATTTATCAAATGCTTTAGATTTTTCTTTCAAAAATGCAATCCACATCATTCTTGTAAAATCATCAACAAGAATCATAAAATACCTTTCACCATAGAATCGTCTAGTCCTAGTAGGACCACTCAAGTCTGTATGAACAATCTCCAACTTCTCTGCCGATGTGAACTTCTTATTGGGAAATGAACTCCTTTTCTACTTGGCCATCATATATTCTTTGCAAATCATGTTAATAGGTTTCATAATTCTAGGTAAATCTCTTACCGCAAGTGTAGTGCTCACCTTGACAATATTATCAAAGTTTATATGACAAAACCTTTTATGCCATAACCAACTGTCATCAATCCTAGTTATCAAACATGTCATCTCAGTAGGATTCAAGTGAAATACATTACCTCTAGTTCTGGATCCTTTTCCAATCAGATTTCTATCTTTATCTTTTATCACACAAGTTTTCTCAGAAAACCAAACTTGATAACCCTTATCAGCCAATTGTCCAAAGCTTAGTAGATTATGTCTTAGTCCATCAACAAAGTAAACATCATCAGTGTTAGTCTTTCCATCAAGAGTAATAGATCCTATACCCTTAATCAAACAAGGTGCATTGTTACCAACCCTAACAATTCCTCCATCATAATTATCTAACTTAACAAACTTTCTTTTATCTCCAGTAATATGATGTGAACAACCACTGTCTATAATCCAATTAGATTTCTTTTCAACTTGTGAAACTAATGTTTTTTCTTCCCTTTTATTAGATTCAAAACTTTCATCTTTAATTGCTACAAATCCTATTTCCTCAAAGTTATCATTATCACTGTCACTTAAATGTTTTTCAATTCTTGCTTCAAAATCTTCATCATTTGCATAATAACATTCTTTAGATCTCCTAGGTTTAAAGTTGCTTCTATACTTCTTAACTCTTTTAGGACATTTAGATGCAAAATGACAATATTCTTGACAAGTCCAACATTTAAAGATTTTCTAACAATCTGGTTCTCTTTTTACAAGTAATGCAATACCTTCTTCAATCTTCTTATCTTCCTCAGATCTACTACTACTGGCATAATCTCCATTCACACTAGTACTTCTTGTAGGTCTGATGCTAAGAGCACTGAATGCTATTTCCATTCTAGGTAGCTCTCCTGATAATCTCAAGTTCATTTCTGCTATTTCTAATCTTCCAAGAAGAGTCTCTCTTGAAAAGTTTGATGTACAAGGTATCACTTGTTCAATCATCTGCGTTGTCTGCTTGAATACTGGTGTCAAAGTTCTCAAAATTTTCCATATCACTTCATTCTCTATCTTATCACCTCCACAAGACTTTATTCCTGTCACAATCTCAGACATCCTGCCAATATAGCTTCTAATAGATTCATGTTCCATCATTCTGATATCTTCAAATGCACAAATCCAATTATGTAATCTAGCCTTCTTTTCATGTTCATCACCTTCAAAAGTAGAATGTAAACTTTCCAAATTGCATGAGATGTTTTCAAACATCTTACCTGACTATATTCATTCTCCAGTAGTGTTGACAAAAGTGCTTCTCTTGAAAGTATGTTACACATGAATAGATCTAGTTCATCTTTAGTTCCTGCCTCTAGATTGTCTTCCTCAATGATAGTCTTCTCATTCTTTGTAATCAACCAATAACTTGGTCCTAAACACAATAGATGTGTCTTCATCTTTTCTTTCCAGCTGTCAAAATTTACTCCATCAAACTTAGGGCTTTCTTTTCTGAAATTCACCATGGATCTCCTTAAGTTTTTAAACTTTTCTTTCAAGGACCTACCACTCTAATACCAATTTTTAGAAAGTAAAGATCCCCAAGATAACTGAGAGGGGGGGGTGAATCATTTATCAGATAATTTATCCATTCAACAGCTTTAAACAATATAATCAATGTACTGATCAACCATAGAAAGATAATCATACACAATTGCACAATAAAACAAGATATGTTAACTAGGGAACCTCTTGAAAAGGGTAAACCCCAGTGGGAATGATGCCCACAAAATGATGCACTAATATGAAATTTCCTTGTTAGAGGATGGACCCTCTTAGGAGTCTTATGAAATAAATTCAGTACATATAAATCCCTGTTAGGAGATTTTGAATCCCTGTTAAAAGATTCTAACCCGGTTAAGAGTTTATGGAAGACAGAAGGACCCACTACCCAAACAGCTTCAAGGAAAGATCTTTGAACCCACTGTCCAAAAGATCTTATAATTATTCAACAGAATAATATAAAAAATATTGCCTCTTTCACACTGTGCCAAAACTGCACTCTCTGCTACACAAGATCACAATTTCAGATCTCTGTACTCACAAATCTTCCTTCATCACTGAATTAGCTCTTCATGCATATATTTGCATCTCAATCTTCATAGTACACATTACAATAAGGAAAAAATTCCTTCTTATATACTAATCTCAAATAATTACAAATGAGTCGGTCCTTAATTGCAAAATAATAAATTCTACACGCTACACACAGAATTCACATAAAACTGTCGGCTTCCAGTTACTGTAACTTTCTCCAAACATATCCTCAAATTTTATGCTATGAACCACATCATCATTAATGAGTCTCCAACATCCCTTTAACTACGTAAAATCATATTCCATCCCACCTAAGAGATATCCTTTGATTTCTGAACATCGCTACACAGAAACACTATCTAAACACTGCTTTCACCAAAATGCTCATAACTCTTACAAATGAATGAATTTCTTTTTGCGCTATTAACCATAGGTTAATAAAACACCAAAGAACATACCATCAACTACGCAAAATCCAATCTGCAATACAACATGTGCGCAAAACAAAACTGTACCTACTTTCCTGCTAATATCCAGAATACCACTATGTTGACATCAATGACAATCCAAGTCATGAATGCAACAACAACTGCTACAGAATGACTGCCAAAACACTTTGCATTCATTCCTAGCAAGGTTGTCATCTATCGACCCCAATACCAAACCTATTTTGATCTTTGGGTACCCTAATGTTGGAAAGAGTTATTTTATTAATAAGATTACTATGGTGGATGTGGATGTGCAACCTTATGCTTTTAGAAACTAACTTCTAATTGTCCCCTAACTGACTGATTGTTAATGACAAACACTAGAATACATATTTGCACTCATCCTACTGCTCGCCCCAGACTGGTCAGCAGTGTTTGAACAACTGTGTGAGCCAAAAAAGGTTGTTAGTAGCATTTATCTGGCCATTCAAAGTTGTTGGAACAAACGGTTCGATACTACGATCGACAGTTTGAAAGATACGCAATGTTGGCCATTTGAACTAGGGAATAGTGTGAGTTCTGACATTGACCAAGAATGTGTTTTCAAATATAAACAAAATTGAATCTCTAAAAGCTAAGATAGGCTATTGTAGGCCTCAACAACATAGTCCTATAGCACCTGACAGATCGATGCTACCTCACACGAGCTCTGAGATATGACCCTGCAAAGATTGTTTATTTCATGCTTAAGGGACCTTGAGGGACACTTCAGCATGGAGTCGTCGATAGGGTTCAAATGACTGTGTGTGCCAAACAAAGTTTCCCCTAGCATTTACCTAGCTATTTAGAGCTACTAGAATAGATAGTTTGATGCTACGACTGACGGTTGGGAAGATACGCAACATTGATCGTTTGAACTGAGGAACACTATGAGTTCTGACATCGACCAAGAATGTGTTGCTAAATATAAAAAAAAATTGAATCTCTGAAACCAAGATGGCCTATTGTAGGCCTCGAAAACATGGTCACATAGCAACTGACGGATCGATGCTACCTCGTATGAGCTCCAAGATATGACCCCATAAAGATAATTGATTTCATGCTTAAGGGATCTTGAGGGACACTTCACTCCAGAGTCATCGACAGGGTTCAAATGACTGTGCGCCAAATGAGGTTTCCCTTAGCATTTACCCAGCCATTCGGAGCTGTTGGAACAGATGGTTGGAAATAAATGCAATGTTGGCCATTTGAACTGAGGAACACTGTGAGTTTTGACATCGATCGAGAATGTGTTTCCAAATATAAATGAACTTGAATCTTTGAAAACTAAGATAGGCTTTTGTAGGCCTCAGCAACACGGTCCTATAGTAACTAATGGATTGATGGTACCCCACACGAGCTCTAAGATATGACCTCACAAAGATCACTGATTTCATGCTTAAGCGACCTTGAGGGACACTTCAGCCCGGAGTCATCAGCAGGGATCGAATAGTTGAGCATAAAGAATGAGGTTGCCACTAGTATTTACCTAGCCACTTAGAGCTTTTGGAATAAATTGTTCATTTCTATGATCGACGATTGGAAAGATACACAGTGTTGGCCATTTGAACTGAGGAACACTATGCATTCTAACATCGACCGATAATGTGCTGCCAAATATAAACAAAGTGGAATCTCTGAAAACTGAGATAACTTTTGTAGGCCTCAGAAACACAGTCCCATAGAAACTGACAGATTGATACTACCACGCATGAGCTCTGAGATATGACCCCACAAAGATTATTGATTTCATGCTTAAGTGATCTTGAGGGACACATCGGCCCGGAGTCATCAGTGGGATCAAATGGTTGTGCATGGTGAACAAGGTTTCCACTAGCATTTACCCAGCCATTCGGAGCTGTTGGATATGATGGTTTGTTGCTACAACCTACAGTTGGAGGGATACACAACGTTGCCCATTTGAACTGAGGAACACTATGTATTCTGACATCGACCGAGAATGTGCTGCCAAATTTAAATGAAGTTGAATCTCTAAAAACCAAGATAGGCTTTTGTAGGCCTCGGTAACACGATCTCGTAGCAACTAACAGATCGATGGGAGACCGCACGAGCTTTGAGATATGACCCTACAAAGATCATTGATTTCATGCTCAAGTGACCTTGAGGGACACTTCAGCCCGGAGTCGTTGGTCAGGATCGAATGGCTGTGCATGGAAAATGAGGTTTCCACTAGCTTTTACCCAACCATTCGGAGCTACAGATGATTCATTTCTATGACCAACAGTTGGAAGGATATGCAACATTGGCCATTTGAACTGAGGAACATTGTGAGTTCTAACATTAACTGAGAATGTGCTGCCAAATATAAACAAAGTTGAATCTCTAAAAACTAAGACAGGATATTATAGGCCTTGACAACATGGTCCCATAGAAACTAATAGATCAATGGTACCATGCATGAGCTTTGAGATATGACCCCACAAAATTGTTGATTTCATGCTTAAGTGACCTTAAGGGACACTTCGGCCTGGAGTCATCGGCAGGGATTGAATGGCTATGAGTGGTGAATGAGGTTGCCACTACTGTTTACTCGACCATTCAAAGCTATTGGAATAGATGGCTCGATGCTATGACCGATGGTTGGAAGGATACACAATATTGACCATTTGAACTGAGGAACACTACATTTTGACATCGACCAAGAATGTGTTGCCAAATTTAAATGAAGTTGAATCTCTAAAAAACAAGATAGGCTTTGTAGGCCTTGACAACATAGTCCTATAGCAACTGACGAATCGATGGTACCCCGCACGAGCTCTGAGATATGACCCCGCAAAGATTGTTGATTTCATGCTTAAGCGACCTTGAGGAACACTTCAGCCTGGAGTTCTCAGAAGGGATCGAATGGCTGTGCGTAGTGAACAAGGTTGCCACTAGCATTTACTCGACCATTCAGAGCTATTGGAATAGATGATTCATTGCTATGATTAACAGTTGGAAGAATACACAACGTTGGCCATTTGAACTAAGGAACACTTGAGTTCTGACATCAACCGAGAATGTGTTGCCAATTTTAAACAAATTTGAATCTCTGAAAACTGAGACGTGTTATTGTAGGCCCTGGCAACATGGTCCCTTAGCAACTAACAGATCGATGCTACCTCACATGAGCTCTGAGATATGATCCCACAAAGATTGTTGATTTCATGCTTAAGTGACCGATAGTAACATTTGTACTTCCTCTTCACAAATATTTCTTCCCTCATCTTCCTGCCTATTGATATCGACAAAGTGAATCTAGGCATTTCTACCATGTAATGGGAGAAAAATGGTTTCCTAATTGATATGTGTCTAAATAATACATGCAAGACCTTTTCTTTGATATTGCTCACTAATCCTTTACAATAGAAAATGTTTACAAAAACTGGCATGTACTTGCATGAGGACATTATATATTACAGAAATCCTGCACAGAAGCAGCTGGCAAGCCACTCAAAAAGTAGTAAAAGATATCAAGTGGGATAATGCAAATGCTTTAATAAACCACTATCTTCTTTACTCAAGCAACATCTGGTTCATCTGCTCGACTGGGGCATGTTTGGGAACAAACAGTCTCCATTTAAACTCAAGTCTCTAGAAGCAGTTATATTTTTCAATAGAGGAGATACACCCATTAGATATGTAATAACTTTATGCTCACTGGAATTTCCATTTCTCTTCAATTGGGATACTCTTTCCAAAATTGCATCTACCCTTTTACTAATTTGGGAAATCAATGGGTCTATTTGTGGACCTCCAAGGAGTTGGTCACCTAAACGAGAACCTTGAGATGAATCAGGAACATCTTTATGAAAGAGATCAGTACCTTGAGAAGCTCTCCACTTGTCAGTTGAATTAAAACCTTGGACCATAGATGGCTGCCCTTTGTTGTAAAATGAGGAGAGAGACTGCCTTGCTAAAGGTGGAAATGAACTTACATTTGAGGGATAATACCCAACATGAGTAACCTAGTTTCCCATGTCCCATAAATGCAAGGCCATTGACGAATAGGCATTTCTAATATAAATATTTGTGGTGCTAGAATGAAATGCATGACCAAATTCTTTTCCTGCTAATGAACCAATTTGAGGCTTCATTTCACATTTCTCTATGGATAATTCCATAGCACTTGTTACTTCTCTATCTAAATTTTTTGGGTCAGTGTACATGTACACTAAAGAGCTTCTGTCACTACTTGATAAGGGAGAGAGAGAGAGAGAGAGAGAGAGAGAGAGAGAGAGAGAGAGAGAGATTTCCTTTTCTCTCACATTAATCTCTCTATTAAGATGATTTTCTATATCTTCCTCTATATATTGAATAGATATAGTTGCAATCCCATGTTCATTAAGAATATTCCTTGCACCGTTGAGTAATATATCATGCAATTCCTTAAAAGTTTCTTTCTTAACAGAATTCATAACTAGATTTTCCATAGCCAATTTTCTTCTTGATCATTGCAATATTTTCTCCTTAACTGAACATTTTGTAATCAGTTGATATACAATCACAATTTTCTCTTGGCCAATCTTGTGGGCTCGCGATTGAGCCTGTAGATCCACAAAAGGGTTGAAATCTAGATCTGGTGGAAGAGTAGTATTAGCAAGAAGTCATTCACTAACATCTCATCTCTATAACAACTAAATTTGGATTCACTAGAAGCATTAGTTCTCAAAAAAAAAATAGTAAAACATACCATATATAATGACTGTGTCGGCACTCAGCTGCATCATATAATAAGTTGAAATTAGAGAATGTGTTTCCAAATTTAAATGAAGTTGAATCTCTGAAAACTAAGAAAGGCTTTTGTAGGCCTCAGCAACATAGTCTCGTAGCAACTGACGGATCGATGGTACCTCACATGAGCTCTAAGATATGACCCCATAAAGATCATTGATTTCATGCTTAAGTGACCTTGAGGGACACTTTAGCCTAGAGAGGTCGGTGGGGATCGAACGACTGTTCATGGAGAATGAGGTTGCCACTAATGTTTACCTGGCCAATCGGAGCTGTTGGAACAGATGGTTCATTGCTATGACCAACGGTTGGAAAGATATCCAACATTGGTCATTTGAACTAAGTAACACTATGCATTCTGACATCGACCGAGAATGTGCTGCCAAAATTAAACGAAGTTGAATCTCTAAAAACTAAAACAGGCTATTGTAGGCCTTGGAAACATGGTCCCATAGTAACTAATAGATTGATGCTACCTCACATGAACTCTAAACTATGACCCTACAAAGATCCTTGATTTCATGCTTAAGCGACCTTGAGGGACACTTTGGCGCAGAGTCATCAACAGGGATCAAATGGTTATGTGTGCCAAACGAGGTTTCCCCTAGCATTTACCTGGCCATTTAGATTTGTTGGAATAGATGGTTTGTTGCTACAGAGGATGGTTGGAAAGATACACAACATTGGCCATTTCAACTGAGGAACACTGTGCGTTCTGACATCGACCGAGAATGTATTTCCAAATATAAATGAAGTTGAATCTCTGAAAATCGAGACAAGCTTTTGTAGGCCTCGGCAATATGGTTCCGTAGAAACTAATGGATTGATGGTACCTTGCACGAGCTCTAAGATATGACCCTACAAAGATCACTAATTTCATGCTTAAGCGACCTTAAGGGACACTTTATCCCGGAGTCATCAGTGGGGATCAAATGGTTGTGCGTGCCGAATGAGGTTGCCACTAGAATTTATCTAGCCATTTGAAGCTGTTGGAATAGATGGTTCATTTCTACGACCGATGGTTGGAAAGATACGCAATGTTGGCCATTTGAACTGAGGAACACTGTGTGTTCTGACATCGATCGAGACTATGTTGCCAAATATAAATGAAGTTGAATCTCTTAAAACTAAGACAGGCTTTTGTAGGCCTCGGCAACATGGTCCCATAGTAGCTGACATATCAATGGTACCCCACAAAATCTCTAAAGTATGACCCTGCAAAGATCATTGATTTCATGCTAAAGTGACCTTGAGGGACACTTTGGCCCAAAGTCATCAGCGGGGATCGAACGGTTGTGCATGGCAAACAAGGTTTCCACTAGCATTTACCCAACCATTTGGAGCTATTGGAACATACAGTTTGTTGCTACGACTGACCGTTGGAAGGATACGCATCATTGGCCCTTTGAACTAAGGAACACTGTGTGTTCTAACATCGACTGAGAATGTGTTGCCAAATATAAACAAAGTTGAATCTCTGAAAACCAAGATAGGATTTTGTAGGCCTTAGCAACATAGTCCCGTAGCAACTAAAAAATGAATGCTACCCCATATGAGCTCTAAGATATGACCCTGAAAAGATCATTGATTTCATGCTTAAGCGACCTTGAGGGACACTTCAGCTTAGAGTCGTCGGTGGGGATCGAACGACTGTGTGTGGTGAATGAGGTTGCCACTAGTGTTTACTCAGCCATTTAGAGCTATTGGAATAGATGGTTCATTGCTACGATGGATGGTTGGAAGGATACACAACATTGGCCATTTGAACTGAGGAACACTGTGTGTTCTGACATCGACCGAGAATGTGTTGCCAAATTTAAACAAACTTGAATCTCTAAAAACTGAGATAGACTTTTGTAGGCATCAGAAACATAGTTTCATAGCAACTGACGAATCGATGGTACCCCTCACGAGCTCTAAGATATGACCCCGCAAAGATCACTGATTTCATGCTTAAGAAACCTTGAGGGACACTTTGGGTTGGAGTCATCGGCGGGGATCGAATAGTTGTGCATGGCTATTTACCCATAAAAAATGCTTTAAATCAAGCCTTGTATACAATCCAATCCCATGCCTGTGCATTTGAGAATTCTAAGAAACTTAAGCTACAAAAAATTCAAGTCAATTGTTCATACAAGCATTTAAAATCCATGGCTCCAAAATCTTCTAGGGCTTCCACAACTGTTAAAGCAGATGAAATGAAATGAGAGAATGAAGTAAATGCTTCTCCAAAGAAAAGAAAAGAAAAGAAAGTGATGTTCAAGCCCACAAAGAATTCAGTAGTCAAGGCCATGAAATCTGAGAATAAGAAGAAGAGGAAGAGAAGTGTAGAAAGTTACAAGAGGTTTATATACAAGGTGTTGAAACAAGTGCATCCCTCCAAGGGAATATCTAGTGCTGCCATGGATATCATGGAGAGCTTCATGATTGATATTTTTGATAAGATTACTCATGAGGCTGCTTCTCTGCTGAAATATAACAAGATCGTGACACTTTCCTCCAGAGAAATTGAGACTGCTGTCAAGTTTGTTTTGCCTAGAGAATTGGCTAGTCATGCTACTTCTGAAGGAAGTAAGGCTGTTACCAAGTTTTCTACTGCTTTGGGTTAGGTTTTATTGAAATATTGTAGGTTTTTTGTACGTGGTGTTTATGGCACCTATAATGGCCTACAAGATTGAAGATGTTACATATATTTCTTGCGGTCACAGTTTGGCGTTCCTAAGTCACTATTTTGACTGGAATCCAATAAAGATGAGCATCATCCCATGAAATTAAAGGCCTAACTTTCATGGAATGAGCATATCTAACATGTAAAATAAAAATATAATGCTTTGGTGTGCAGACAAGTGAACGAAGAAGTGATCACAATCAGCAAATGGTGGAAAATACATTGAAATTCATGGCAAGGGTATAGCACCAGAAGATTGGTCTTAAAGATAGGGATATATGATGATTTGGATCATCTTATATTTTTTATTTAAAGGTTAATCAATAACCGTTTGAACTTGGAAGTGATTGGAGGGCACCGATTTGAGAAACCCTTGGTTTAAGGGTTTAAAGAGACCAAATTTGGGGTTTTTTGGGATTATAGGACGTCTAAGTATAATTCCTTTTGTATATAGTTTTAGGTCTTGGGGTTAATTATGTTATATAGTTCCTTTGTTAAATCACTCACTTTTCATGTAGTTTTGGAGCCATAGGGGTGAGCAGTAGTACACACTCCAAAACAACCGTATATTTCCTTTGGATATGACAATGTACTAAGAAAATGGTACTCAAAAAAGTAATTTTTTTTATTAGTCCTTTGGAAATTTTCAGAGATAAGTGGCATTTTCCTTTGTTGCAGGACTACTAGACAGGGCAATTAGGCCTCTAGACAGTTTGGGAAAAATTGGAGACTTGGGTATTGTGAGTTCTCTATGACCATTTGGATTATGTTAGGGTATTGTATAAAAATTTTAAATATGTATTTTTATGGCATGAAGTGCAGGGGAAGTATCTCTACATACTGGCCCTAGGCGAGCAAAGACAAGCTCGGTTAGGAAGCCTAGATTGAGGTAGCATTTGGGAGAGAGATAGGGGTTTGGGAAACCTGAATTAAGACTTGGAAAGGAGTCTACCATGTTCAAAGACTCAATCCTAAAAAGAAGAGCTCATGAATAATCCATTGGAAGGTTTAAAGATCAAACCCTCATTGTATAATTAACCCTTTCTAAATGATTCCTAATGCCTTGTATTTATCCCATGACCCATCCTAGACTCTTAAAACATAATTTAAGCTTGGACAATATTGGTCCATTTACAAACAAGATTTTGTAGTCCATTGAGGACATTATGGTGCAGGGGCACATAAGAACACACGAGGGTCACCTAGAGGACCTAAGGAGGATAGAGTGAAGAACATGACCAAGGGTCATTTTATCTGATGTAACATGGCATGTAAAGCCATTTTATGTAATAAACAAGGCCTAAAATTATAAAGGCTTGAAAATGACAAAATGGATGTAATAGATACTTGAATGCTTGTATTGGCATAATGGGCCTAGATGGTTGGAATTAGGTCTTAGAGTAATTTTTATGGTTTAGATAGGTCAATTGGATCATAAAAGAATAAAATCCAAAGTTAAGAGTTTTTAGGAGTTTATTTGATTAAGTTTTCAAATTTGAATATTTAAATTCAAACGGTCACTTGAGATTAGGAGGGAAACTCTAAAAATAAGTTTAGTTTTCTTTATTAGCATGTCCAACTAATTTGATTCAGTTTGGGAGGTTAAAGGGAGTTTATTTAAGCCTTTAAAACTAAGAGAATGGGGGGAGTTCAAATAGAAATCTATTTTTGTAGGGTTTTAACTTCTATTTGTTTTGATTGTCTTGTACAGACACAGTTTGTGCATTGATTAAAGATGTAAACTCATTGATCCATCTCCTTTATGTATTTTTTGTCACTTGGGGATGGATCCAAACCTTGTAACTTAGTATTCTAACATTGGAAATGCGGGAAAGAAGAAGAGTCTTCAAGTTGAGAGTGATTGAAGGAGTTTGGTGAGTTTGAAGGGTGTATAAGGGTCATGAAATTGGTGCAATGGTACAACAGTAGATGTTCTAGTCTTTGAAGGGTGGTATTTTATGCATTAATCCATAATAGGATGGTCAAATGATGGTGAATCAACTTTGGTTCAATTTCTATGGTGCTGGGAGACGAGACATTGGGTGAGCCCTAGTTTTTAAGGGGTTTTGGGACATATTTGGGGCTTTTACATCTAGAAGTGTCAAATATTCAAATTGATGGTAGAATCCTCTAATTAGAGTCATTTTAATACATTGTTGAAAGTGGCAAGGTCTAGGAGTGAGTCCTTAATAGGGCTTCTTTGTTAATTGAGCCTATTAGGCCTAGTTGGGAAACATGAATCAGCAAATTTAAGGTGTGATGTTCCAAAACACATAGTCTTTGTTTTGACATATGTTATGCAACTTGAAAAAGGGTATTCAAATACTTTGATGACCATTTGAAGAGTTGATCAATAATTTGGTTGATGGAACCAATTGGCAAGCTTAAACAAGCATCAACCAAGAACTTGTTTGATATGGTGGATATGGAGTTGCCGAAGGAAACCTAAGGTGTGGAGTCTTAAAGAAAATGGTATGAAAGGAGAGAATGAAGTAAAGAATTCTCCAAAGCTAAGAAATGCAAAGAAAATGATGTTCAAGCCCACAAAGGATTCAGCATTCAAAACAACGAAATCTGAGAATAAGAAGAACAACATAAAGTGCCTGCAAGTCATTGGCATAACAACATAAAGTTTTTTTATTAATAATGAGATATTTTTACAACTCTTATCAATAGGAGCACTGAAGGAAAGTGCTGAGCAGAGAAAACCTTCCGGTATTGCCCCAAATAATATAAGAGAAAGGTTGTCATTAAATCTTACAAACTTCTTGTTATACATACGGGGTAATGCATGAGCAATTTACAGTCCACCCAATTTACAGTGCTATATAAATCTGACATGTTATGATATTTTGTATCTCCATTTAGTCCAATGAACCAATTCAGTCTAGCCTACCCTTTATTGTCTCAAGTATTGCCTCATGGTATGACTCACGAACCCTCCAAAGAGTTTTATTATGCGGTCTTCCCCCATATATGATCAAGTGGACATTTGATGCAATGATGAGGTTTGAATAATGAAGAATCTTTCTATGTGTCTCCCAATCCTTGAACAACCACAACCTAGGGTTCTTCATAGCATACCATCTAATGCATGTACTAGTTACAACCACTTCTCCTATAGGGTATTCTAATTCTTCACCATCGATAACCGAGTGATCTAATTTCTTTTTTGCCTCAACACAATGACATAAATAATAATCTATCCCTTCTTCATTGTCTTCAGGTGAAATAATAGCAAAAACAAGGCCTGTAATGATATAAACATAATTTGAGGACATTAGTTTACTGAATATTTACAATAAAGTACTAAATTTGAGATTATTTGTATGTGGAAAATTTTACCTGGTTGTACTAGATCAGATAAGTGATCAAAGTCAATGGATGATTCAATTTCTGTCAGCTATAGTGATTCATGGGGATGATAGGAGGCAAGTGGACTCAAAATACATGTATACCATTTGTCAACCCAATCCTTTGACTCACACCCATCCCAATCTTCATCTACACATGATGAACAAAAGCACGCCATATGTCATGTGTGGATACTCCATGAACTTGCATTACAACTTCTAAAAGAGTGTAACTCACTCGATCTTGTCAATGTACAAAAATCCTCATATGGTGCAATGTTAGTTTCATCCATCAACCAAAAAAATCTATGAACCATAGACTCACCTTCATTATCTAGACCCATTGTAGCATTACACCACTGGACAATACATCCCGCATCTGAGAATGTTGCTTTATCTTTGTACTTTAATTCTTCATGTGCTAAGGCTCTTTTAATACATGCACTTGTGCCATCATGCTCTACCTTTCCATGACCAGCCTTTGTGAAATTACACATATATTGAATTCCAGTAATCTTATGCATCCTACACAACCAATAAAACATTCAAGAATTATTGAATTGTGATGCACAATTATCTGACCATACGATATGTTAATGATATGTTATGCCCTTGTTTTCCAAATGACCATAAAATAGTTGAAAGAAACCATGTACAAACTCTATAGAATGTGAGTGATCATCGCTGATATAAAAATGATACTCCTTCAATATCTTCCTGTTATCCTCTGTAATGTCTGGTGCATGCATGAATGCTATATGAACAAATATAGCAACTTGTTGAGAGTTGTAATACTTTACTTGCACCTCATTTTGTGGTTGTAGTGTGTAGTTCTCTAAAAAGTCCACAACTGAAACAATGGTATCAAGTGGGAATGTATCATTGCACAACTTGAATTGCATATCCAACCATCACGCTCTATGTGTCTACCTTGCATACTCATAAATATTTTTTTTACAAAAAATGTCCATGAACTGATACACTAGAATTTTTTCAATTACTAAATCACATCTTTTAGCCTCTTTTCCATCTTTTAGATTGTATGTCATGCTCTTCTATTTTTCAAATTCCATTATTTCATTACCGATTGTATGTGTACTCTCCATATGTTGACAAATTGGCAAACATCACAAACCTGCACAATCTATGCATGTACCATTCAAGCATGAGAGCTTGTAAAATTGTTGACCATCCACTCTTTCACATAAAGTGGTAGATATTAATTCCCTTGAAGATCTAGGTGGGACATTTATGTTACAATCCTGCAAAACATTGTTAGAGTGCAAATCTACACATATATTCCTATAAACTTCAAAATGGTTAGAAAATTCAATATGTACCCTACAACAACAAGTTGTGCATGTGTGATTTATCTTCACATAAAAAGGTTTACACATTTCAAAATATCTCTGAATAATTTTAATTTGAGGATACATATGCATAAATTTTGCAAAGAATTGTGTTTGAGTTGAATGTAAAAAATGTTTTGGATGTGGAACATGAATTCAACTACCAATCCCCTTTCTTACAACATCTCTTTGATTAGGAGATACCCGTGTATTATTCTTCCAAAATTCTTCAATCAAGGATTTCACAGCTTCAACAATTGCTTTATCTTTTTGTGATAGTCTACTGGAAAATGCCCATAACTCATTTCTATTTGGATCTTCCACTCTTTGACACCTTCCCAGGGCTCTCATTAGAGACTTTCTACTTATTTTCAATGTTTTTCTTGTCTTTCTAATGAGTTGAGATTTCTTCATTTGAGTGCTTACTATCGTTGATGTAAGTACATGTCGTGTGACATTACTATCTTTCATGTGTGATGTAGAACCCACACTCTCATATGCAGTCATTAGATTCTTTACAATAGATTTTTCACTTGACTCATCCATCATTCTTAGCCCAAGAATCTTCATGATGGGCCTAAATTTCAGATTTCTCATCATTTCAACAAATAGTTGACATCTTCCTATCATGTTTCAATTCTCAAAAACTGATCTCCAAATACAATTAGCATTTCTTTGATAAGTACGCTTGGGAATCTTGTCAGAAATTGCTTGCAAAATGTTAGTATCAATATCAATTAAATATTTTGGCTTTCTATAAATAATTCTAGGAGCATAAAAAATATTATGTGTGAATTGCGTACCATCTTGAGTTCCTTCAACATGAGACGATGTTGTGCCTACACCTTGGGATGTAGATAATGGTGTGCTTTCAACATGAGATGATGTTGTGCCTACACCTTGGGATGTAGATAATGGTGTGCCTTCAACATGAGACGATGTTGTGCCTATACCTTGGGATATAGATAATGGCATGCCTTCAACATGATATAATTATGTACCTCTAATTTGGGATATAGACAATGGTGTGCCTTCAACATGATACAAGGGTGTGCCCAAACCTACGAAAGTAGACAATGGTGTGCCTTCAACATGATACATTGGTGTGCCTCCACCTTCAAAAGTAGACAATGGTGTTCCTTCAACATGATACATTGGTGTGCCTCCAACATTGGATGATGATGCCTCTTGAACTTGGGAACTCATAGATGATGTCCCCGCATCTTCATAATTCAATTGTCTTTTTGCACGCAAGTTTCTCATTCTTTGTCTTTCTATTTCCAATTCTAATTCTCTCTTACTTTGTATTGATGTTTCATGTTCCTCATCCAAAGAAAAATCTTCTTGTATGCTATCTAATTTTTTTTGTTCATGAAGTTGTCTCATTCTTTCCCTTTTCTTCTCTTTGTCTCTTTCATGCTCTTCCGGTGTTAAATACTTCGCTCATTTCCTTGGCATGATGATGATTTCTACATATGAATTGATTACAATTTTAAAAATATAATATAAATGTAAAACAATAAGTCAAATTATAATATTGTTCACCAAAAAATAACCAATTATAAACCAAAACAATCTTCATTCACATTTGACATGTAAAAAAATAAAAACTTAATTCAATCAATAAATTCAGTGATAATAATTGACTTTCACAATTCGATGGTGCAAAGGGAAAACAAAATGATGGTGCAAAGAAAAAACTTGTTGGATAAAACATAGAATTCAGATAGCGTAAGAAAAAGTGGGCTGCTTTCATGAGATCCGTAGCAAAGAAGACCGTTTGTTTTAGTTTTGCATAGCGCAAGCACGCTATAGGGTGTACGCCCTTTAAAAAACAAAAAAGATGTTATGCATACTCTTAAATAAGGCATGCTCCCTATAGGGTGTACGCTCTATGCAAAACAAGAAAAAGAGAGAGAGAGAGAGAGAGAGAGAGAGAGAGAGAGAGAGAGAGAGAGAGAGAGAGAGAGAGAGAGAGAGAGAGAGAGAGAGAGAGAGAGAGAGAGAGAGAGAGAGAGAAGGGGAGAGGGATAGAGAATGGGGAGAGTAGGAGAGAAGGGGAAGGGGGGAGAGAGAGAGAGAGAGAGAGAGATAGGGAGGGGGGATGAAAGAAGGAAATAAGGGAAAATATAGAGGGTACGAAGGTGGGAGAGAGAAAATGTGTGTGTGTGATAGAGAGGGGGTGAAAGAGGGTAATAAGGGAAAATATATATATATATATAGAGAGAGAGAGAGAAGGGTAAAGGGAGAGAGTAGGAGAGAGAGAAGGAGAAGGAGATGTTAGGAATGGGAAGACTGAGAGGGGGGGTGAATTAGTGTTCATCTAAATGAATCTTTCTGAATCTGATATTAAGAACTTTAATAACTAAAACATAAACAAGATAATAAAACACAACACATAACACCAATATGGTTACGGGGAAACCCAAATAGGTAAAAACCCCGATGGGAATTGACACCCACTAAGAACTGTACTGGTGTCTTGTGATCTTTGTTATAAGATCTACAACCCTATTAGGAGTTGTTCATTACAATGCTTTTAGTACAGAGACCTTGTCAGAGGTCGGGCCCTGTTAGGATTATTTTACAATAAACCTACTAGGGGTGTGGAATCACTATCCTAGAGCACACTACTCAAGTGATGAAGGCTACAACCTTCTGATATCAGATATACACTATATCTGCTGGATGAACTATGTGATGACACTAAATGTCTGATTAGTTCCTTTGATGCGTTGATGCTTTGTCCTCTTGCAAAGCTCCAATAATTCTCATATACTCTTCACAAACTTGTACTCTTCTTATCTTATCTTTTTCATCAACTTCCATACCAATTACAATAAGCACATCTCTTATTTATATGCGCATACTAAACAAACAACTAGGTTGACCCTTTAACCTATTACAAATAACACTACCAAATGAATTAGCTCAAGCATGCTTACAAAAAATTATCTATACATGTTGACAATGTAATTACAATAGGCGCATAGCATTTACAACATAAAATTATAACTGCTAACCAAAATACCAACTGTCGGCTTCATACTATGTTCTTCTCTAGCACACACTAGTTGTTCAACTTGAACTGTCTATAACTTTGTCATTCTTGCATATCTGATCATGCGCTCATAGACCAAGAAAGAATATAGTCTAACTAACTTAACTTCTAGGGTGCATACCAAAATTTGATCATACACACGTGCGCTGATGCTCTGAGTCTTTGGTACTTTGAATATTGTCTAGTCTTACACACTTAGCCAATTTTTGATCTTCTCTTTAAGTGCGCTGACTCCAAACTGCTATATGACTTTGTTTCGATAATGACAACACTATATTGAGTCATATACAATAGTATAGCCAAGTTTCCAACAATCTCCCCCTTTTTCATTGATGGCAACAAAGGAATATGGCCAAGTTGCTAACTGTCCTTAATACAAAAGCTTTTTGTCTTCTATACATTTCTATACATATCTTTACATAATCTTATATCTCCCTATACATATTATGATCCATATTCTATACACAACTCCCCCTTTGACATTAATGACAAAGCTGTTTCAGAATTTTATGTACTCATACTCATTGAGGGAAAACATCTGGATATGCAACCTTTAGGTTCTAGATTTCCTTCTTCCAAAATGTGATCAAAGAGTTTACTATCTGGAGATGGTCGCAAAGAGCATACTGTAGCCTCTCCATTTTCTCCAAATCTGAGCTAGTACCACTATCATAGGTTATCATTGTGGCATCTATGTCCTTGATAATCTGATTCAGTATGTCTAGTGAGGGTGCAAGAGCATTCCTTAGCTGAGTTTGCCTTGGCCTAATCTTTGACATCTCTTTGTCTGCCTTCTCAATCTTATCAATTTGACCCTGATAAACATTATTGCACATATTCACATCTATGGATGGATCCTTTACTGAGTTCTTGATCTACTCAATCATATTTTTTGCCTCTTTTATTTTCTTGAAGTGGGAGTCAGTGAGCTTATCCTGATCCATGCAATCTGCAATGATTTTTCTTCCTTGATCAAAAAAAAATTTCAGGGATGCTTGTCCTATTTTGAGTGAGCTCAAATCTAATGCAAAGTTGCTCATTAGTTCACTCAACCTCTTCTTTAGGTACTTCTCTTCTGCAACTAGGAATGCAAATTCTTCAAGGCTTGAAAAATTGCTCTTAAAATGTGAGATGACTTTGCTCACATCATCCACTAAGAGTATCTTAGACACTTGTTTGTCTCCTAGCAAAAAACTATTCAGAATGTTTACTGCTTCTACTAGTAAGGGATTCCTCATTACTTGTTTCTCCTTGGCCTTCTCCATGGCTAGGACACTGAATTTAATCAATTCTTCTTCTCCCCATGAGTCCATACTGGTTGTGTCAGGTGTCAAACTTGACAAAAATGTAGAGGGTGATGGATTTATGGGAGTGCAGTCCACTATCTCTTGCTTGACTCTTATTTCATCTATTTTTACCTCTTCTTTCTCTTTTTCTCCTTCTTTTGTTAAGTCTTCAATAAAAACTTCATGTGGTTTAGGAGAATTACTTCCACAAAGAATTTCAGCTTCTTGAGTGCTGACAAATGCTTCCTCAAACTTTTCCAAATCCTTATTAGTAGCTGTCATGGATATCTCCACATTGTCAATGATAATAGTGCTATCTTTGTGTGATTCTGTGATATGTGCAGACTTGTCTACCTCTGTTTGAGTTTCTACTATGGGCGTCGATTCCTATGGACCTGTCACTGGTACATTAGTGGGCTCTTCCACTTTATCTTCCTTATTGGTTACTTGTACTATAGGCGTAGTAGGGGGATACATGTGTCTATCCATAAACACCTTCTCAAATGCCTTCTCTGTCTCTTTGGTGACCAAATCATAATTCTTGTCCATGATATAAAGTGTCCTTAGTTTAGTTCTCAAATGTTGCTTCACCAAGTCTAGCAACATAGATTTTTCTTCTAGAGAACATACTGGCAGACTTTCATCTAAGATCTTTTCTCTGATCCTTAGATCCTCATCATTTCTTGTCTCTTTTGGAATTCTAAAATATCCCATACTTTATCTAGAATCAAGGTCTTTAACTCCAAAATTGTCTTTTTGAACTTGATCATATGTTTGACAATCATACCATGTATTTATGATTTGTCAATCTCACTATATGTTAAATAAAACTTCCCTACTTGATCAATTATGCCCTCATCAACAATTCTTGTGCTCAAAACTTTAAGGCTTGGTATGGATCCTACCTTAGGAGGTGCTTGAATGTTTTTCTTGCTCCTTGTTGCTCGCGAGGATGGATGACTAGTGCTAGCTTCTTTCTTCCTCTTGACTATTGGCTTGTACTTCGGAGGAGTGGTAAGGTCAATAGTAACTTTGGGCACAAAAGGAGTATCATCTTCTTTTTCCTTCTGACTATCATCCTTTTCAAGTTTTATCTTCTTCTTCTTTCGATCCTCAGATTCAGTCATTGTTGCTACTGCGCTCTCCAATTCTAGGGCAATCTTTTCTTCCCTTGCTTTATCTAGATCTGCTTGGGATACCCCATGGATTCTCAAGATCTGTGAGGTCACTTTGGCAGCTTTTATCTTTGATGCAGCACTGTTAAGGATTGCATCAACTTCTCTAGTTTTCTCCTCATATGTACCCCACCTTGGTTCATTAGGATCTTTGGGGGCTGAAAGCAACACCTGCGCATATGCTTCAAGGACATGTTCTTCTACCTCATAACCAAGTGGATGAATCCACTTAGTTCTAAGCTTAACAACTTCCATGCAAGTTATATCTATCTCTACCATAAAGCAAATAGTATCCTTACACTTTTTCACAATGCTCTCTAGAATTGTGTCTCATTTTCATATTTTCCTTGAAGGTCTTCAACTCCAATGTTATATAATCTCTTAAGGTGCTTTCTGTGGATGCCTTGTAGGATATTTGAGGCATGGTTGGAATAGTCTTGTCCAAGTATGTTTCTGATACTTTTCCAACAATATGAAGGTACATGTAAATGATAAGAGACCCAAACCTGAATATTTTGGTCTTATCATGATTGATAGCGTTAATGTTATCAATCAGCTGTGTGTGCAATATTTCACATAGATTGAATTCTCCATCTTTCTTCACAATTCTGATAGTTGCTAAAATAGTGGCCGCAGACACACTATTTACCCTGTTGGTGTGTTGAAATCTGTATCCTAGTATCATTGACATCAATTTGATGTCAGCTTGTTCAATAGGCTCAATTGTCATACCGCACTTATCACTCCTAGATTTACAAGTCTATTCAACAATATTTCTGACATCCTTGCCCACTAGAAGGGTGGTGCCTATCCTAGAAAGTCCTATCATCTCATTTATGAGGTCACTAGTGATTCTAACTAGTACATCACCTATCCAAAATAGGTCATCATGAATTCTGCTCAATAGTATTTTGATCCATTTTGTCTCATAAAACTCATATGTCATAGCATACTCCACAATAGGATGATTATTCCATTTCACATACTCATCTAGGAAGGTTTTGTATGGTTTCAACATGGTATCCATGTGTGCCCTTAATCTATCCAAACCTACTAGTTCCTTCTTGCAATAGATGTATGCTCTAATGTCCTCAACGTGCATAACATCCATAGGTGTGCGGGAGAATGATCCCTCTAAATCATCTAGGGTTGACTTCAAGGGATGCTTCTTAAAAATAATATCTTTTCTTTTCTGCAACATCAAATACTATGGGAGTGGCCATGACTTACTTGTTTTAATCGCTTTCGAATTGATCTCAAGATTTTTGAATCAGGGCAATGAGCTAGGGTTTCCACAATTGATCAAATCCTCAACTCAACACAGATAAATCACTCTGAAAATCTTCTCAATCAACTACTTGGGCTCTTCTGCTTTGAATTCGAATGCAATAAGTAATCAAGAGGCTTTCTATGTACTTAAAGTAAAAATTCTGCCATTAATGCTTGCCGCGTAAACCAGGCTATCACTTGAAATTTCTAAACTTTCATTCTACTATCAATTAGGTGGTGTGCTCTTGCATGCATCCACCAAATGTGTCCAAAAGGTTAAGTTCATAAGCTCATACTCAGAGGGTGAGTATACCAGTTGTGTAGGGGTCTAGAGCTAAATTAGCTCCCCCTATGAACCTGAGGGCCATTCATGCAAATTTAGAGGGTGTGTCCACTGGAGATGCATCCAATACCATCTTATCTTCATTATCCTTCTTTTCTTCTGGCCAAATCAAGCTTGCATCTTCTGTTCCTTTCACAATCTTGACTTCTCCTTCGGTACCCAATATTGATATTTCTAGCTTTTTAGGACTTGCCTAACCTTGCGTCCTTGATCTAAAAAACTTTGAGATATGTCCAGTCTTGTTACAAGAGTGACATATAATTGGAGGCCTTAAATTCCTCAACGCATTCATCTGAGCTATCATCTTACATTGTTTTGCTGAGTGTCCTCTATAGTTACAAATCTGACATGTAACATCCTGACGACTTCTTATATTTGATTGGTTCTAACTTCTCTGATTATGTTGAGTTCTATTTTTCTGACTTGTTCTACAATCCATAGCTCTATGACATAATTTATTGCATTAATAACAATAGCCATTGAAAGGTCTTACCTCTTTACAAACTCTTGCAATGTGTCCTTGCTTGTTACATGCATAGCAAGTTCAATCTACTGGCTTGCGCTCATTCTTAGATGGATCAACATTGTTCATAGTCTCCTTTCCTATCTCCTTAGCATCTGTAGAATCTTCTGGTGCTTTCTTCTTTTCTTGCATATCATCAATCTAATTTTGTGCTTCATTGTATCCAATACCGCTAGTATCTCCTTTAAGCTTCCTTGCATACAACTAAGATTCTACAAAATCATTACATGTGTGCTATTTGTCTATGTGGTCCTTAGCATTATTCAATTCAAATTCCAACTGTCCTTTGATGTACTTTAGCTCCAAAATTTCCATGTTAGCTTGCCTCAATTCTTCATTTAGCTAAAGGTTCTCTTTGATCTATTCATCATATACTTCTTGATTGCTTGTTAGCTTCTCATCCAATTCTTCAATCTTCTCTTTAAGAGATGAATTCTCTTCTTTCAATTTCTTGCCCATCTTTCCCAGATCATTGCTAGTACAATCTTTTAGGTCTTGCTTTAATTTCTTGATGAGGTTAAGATAACTCCTGACTTTCAGCTTCAGTTCCTCAACTACTTTTTCAAATTTGTCCAAGTCTACAAGAGTTGCCTTAAGATTCTCCTTTAGATTCATTTACACTTCTGAACCCATTGATCTCCTCAAGTGATTAAACTTCTCTTCAGAGGACCAGAGCTCTGATACCAATTGTTAGGAATGGGAACACTGAGAGGGGGGGGGGGGGTGAATCAGTGTTCACCTAAATGAATCTTTTAAACTTAATCTGAATCTTATCTGAAGAACTTTAATAACTGAAACATAAACAAGATAAGAAAACACAACACATAACACCAATATGGTTATGGGGAAACCCAAATAGGTAAAAACCCTAGTGGGAATTGACACCCACTAAGAACTACACTAGTGTCTTGTGATCTTTGTTAGAAGATATGCAACCCTGTTAGGAGTTGTTCATTACAATGCTTTTAGTACCGAGACCTTGTCAGAGGTCGGTCCCTGTTAGGAGTCTTTTACAATAACCCTATTAGGGGTGTGGACTCACTATCCTAGAGCACACTGCTGAAGTGATGAAGGCTACAACCTTCTAATATCAGATATACACTATATCTGCTGGATGAACTATGTGATGACACTGAATGTTTGATTAGTTCCTTTGATATGCTAATGATTTGTCCTCTTGCAAAGCTCCAATACTTCTCATATACTCTTTGCACACTTGTACTCTTCTTATCTTATCTTTTTCATCAACTTCCATAACAATTACAATAAGTGCATCTCTTATTTATATGCGCATACTAAACAAACAACTAGGTCGGCCCTTTAACCTATTACAAATAATGCTACCAAATGAATTGGCTAAAGCACGCTTACAAACAATCATCTATACATGTTGAAAACCTAATTACAATAGGCACATAGCCTTTACAACATAAAATTATAACCGCTAACCAAAATACTAACCGTCGGCTTCATACTCTGTTTTGCTCTGGCACACACTAGTTGTTGATCTTGAACTGTTTGTAACTTTGTCATGCTTGCATATCTGATCATGCGCTCATAGACTAAGCAAGACTATAGTCTAACTAACTTAACTTCTAGGGCGCATACCAAAATTTGGTTATACACATGTACGCTGATGCTCTGAGTCTCTGGTACTCTGAATACTGTCTAGTCTTCAACACTTAGCTGATTTATGATCTTCTCTTTAAGTGCGCTGACTCCAAACTGCTATATGACTTTGATTCCATAATGATAACACTATAATGAGTCATATACACCAGTATATCCAACTTTCCAATAGGAGAGACAAGGCAGAGAGAGAGAGAGAGAGCACATATGTGCGTGTGTGAGAGAGGGGGTGAAAGATGGTAAGAAGGGAAAATATAGAGGATAGGAAGGTGTAGAGAGAGAGAGAGTATGGGGGAGGGAGAGAGAGACTCTCTCTCTCTCTCTCTCTGACTATTTCTCATCACTATTTAAATCTATTTCTTAAATAGGGCGCACACCCTATAGGGTGAGTGCACTATTGAAATCTATGACTTTCATAGGGCATTGGAATTTACCAATCCTAAGGCTTGGATTTGCCTTGGAGATCCAACCCAAAGGCCTGGATGATTGAAATAGGCTTGAGACGTGTTTTCCACCAGACATACAAAAAAATGACATCTTTTTTTGTGTGCTCCTTATTAGGTTTACTCGTGGCTCAAGAACATAAAAATCAGACGACATGATATTGCAGATCTCTCTGTTAGCTATCTAAGCATATAATTTATTGTGAATTATGATTATGTTAATTTTTTCAACTTTAATTTCTTTTGTATGTCTATTTTTTCTAAAAAACCAATATGTAGTATTTTGAGCATAGATTTTGGCTCGTTCATCGAATTTTGCAACAAGTTATATTTTTTAGAAACTAGACTCCATTCTACACACTTTAAAAAAAGAAAATTTGATTTTCGATTAGTTTTAAATGATTTCTAGGGGGAGCACACAAAAATTTCATGTTTTCAGGATGTGTGCACTTTGTAAATTCATCAAAAATTATACATTCATCAAAAAATTACCAAAAACATCTGGGATAAACTACGCGGTGTTAGCTAACTTCTCGACAGAATGATTAAAATTTTTTTTTAAAAAAGTTAACATTTTAGGGGGAGCACACCAAAGGCTATGTTATTTTTTTTCACAAAAAATAGGACCACTTTTTTGTGCTCCCCCTTTTTGAGGGCCTTAATCTGCATCATTTTCAAAATAAGTTAGTAGTTTAGGAACTAGATTCAGAGTATTACAACTCTTGTTTTTGTCACATCTTAAAATTTTGAGTCTAGCTATCTTGAATTTCTTTTTGAAGTTTAGATTTTGCTAATTTCAGGAAACAAGTAGCATCTTTTACCCCCTTTTTGGTCCCCCATCTTTGTGCACTTACCCTACAATAACCTCTCTCCATTCTGGTCTCGCTCGATGCCAAAACTTGTAGTGAGGGTTAGTTAAAAGTTGTATCAATGGATTTTTTCCAAACCATTTGTTCCAGCACTGAATGGACTGTGCCATTAGCTTCATTTGGGTAGGTAAATGCTACGGATAACCCCGTTTCGACCACTAAGTCAATAAAATGTTCCAAACCATGCCAGACCAAAGTGTCCCCAAGGTGCACTAAGCACAATTGGGCAGTGAACTTTTGAGGCTCATATCTCAGAATCTATGAGAGGTATCGGCAATCTATGAGATGCTACAGGTTCGCATTTCTAAGGCCTACAATAACCTCTCTCCATTCTGGGAGATTCAATTTTTTTTGAATTTGACACGCCAGTCTCGCTCGATGGCAAAACTTGCAGTGAGGGTCAGTTGAAAGTTGCACCAATGGGTTTTTTCCAAACCATTCATCCTAACACCGAATGGACTATTCCATTAGCTCTAGTTGGGTGGGTAAACACTAGGGACAACCCCATTTTGACCACTAAGTCAATAGAACATTCCGAACCATGCCGGACCAAAGTGTCCCCAAGGTGCACTAAGCATGATTAGGAAGTGAACTTTCGAGGCTCGTATCTCAGACTTCATGAGAGGTATCAATGATCTATGAGATGCTACAAGATTGTGTTTCTAAGGCCTACAATAACCTCTCTCCATTCTTGGAGATTCATTTTTTTTTGAATTGGGCACGCCAATCTCGCTAGATGCTAAAACTTGCAGTGAGGGTCAGTTGAAAGTTGCACCAATAGTTTTTTTACAAACCATTTGTCACATCACTGAATGGACTATGCCATTAGCTCTGGTTGGGTGGGTAAATGATAGGCACAACCCTATTTTTACCATTGAGTCAGTAGAATGTTCCGGACCATGCCAAACCAAAGTATCCCCAAGGTGTACTAAGCACGATTGGGCAGTGAACTTTCGAGGCTTGTATCTTGAACTCCATGAGAGGTATCAACAATCTATGAGAAGCTATAGGACCACATTTCTAAGGCCTAAAATAACCTCTCTCCATTCTGGGAGATTCAAATTTTTTTGAATGTGGCATGCTAGTCTCGCTTGATGCCAAAACTTACAGTGATGGTCAGTTGAAAGTTGCACCACTTGATTTCTTCCAAACTGTTCATCCCCACACCAAATGGACTGCACCATTAGCTCTAGTTGGGCGATTAAATGCTAGGGAAAAGTAATGGTTGAATTTTGTAATCGAATCAATCAATAAAAATAAAGTTCTCTGCATTTATATAGTTCTTTGTCCCATGGAATAGTCCAGGCAACAATGAATTGATTAGAATAAATCTAATGTGATCTTGGTTTGGTTGTGATATAGGAATGATGTCTTGTGTTTGTTTAAAATTTTATGTAACTATTTCATTGTTTGTTGGAATATCATCCCGATATTAGAATTAATTGATGTCGAGGACATGACTGGCATTGTAGGCACACATGAATACAATGTAGCACATAAATTTTGAATTCACTTAAATGATGAATTAAATGTGTGAACACACGTAGCACATAAAGCATACACATAAATTTAATTAAGTCATGAAGCATAGATGTAGCACATATTTTATAAATCATACAACATGAATTCACTTAAGTCATACACGTAGCCCATACATGTGAATTTAGGTTATGAATAATGTACTTGAATATACATGAATATACTTAAGGCATAAATCATACACATGAACTTACATACACACAAGCATATTTACATACTATCAATGAATAAATGAACACACAATTAAAAAATTAGATCGAATATCAAGTTTCATATATATCAAAATGAACAATAATTCTGTACATATTTACATGTCAACATATCTAGATACAATGTGGCATACACCATCTCAAAATGTGTCATATGACATCTCAAAATAAGAAGTTCCACTATAAATGTTTCTTGGACATCCAATTCTACTGGTGGATCATCAAAATGCAGCCTCTTTGAAGTACTCTTTGGCTCTGATGGATCCTACATTCAAACAAAAAAGTGAAACCCCAAGTTAGATTAAAATTCAGAATCATAGTCAACAATAATAAATAAAATTTAACCTAAATTGAACTCTCATATACCTCACCTCTCTATCTCCTCCCGCGGATAGGAGACCTAATATATGTCCTTGGTAGCATAGGAATAGTGCCACCAATGTCGACTCCCACCTGTATATGTTTGTGAACATGAGATTGATCTACGAGTTATACTATTTAATGTTAAATACTTGCTAGCAAATATATGTTTATAAAATAGCTAAATTAACATTAAAAATTACCTGTGTTGAACTTTCTTCATGGATTTTTGGCTAAGTCATCAGCGATACAAACCCTTGGTTTTTTAGCTCCCTCAAACTAGGAGTGACCTACAAAAGTCAAACAGATACTTCATACTATCATAACTTGACCATATTATATATACTTGATAGTAAAATACACACAAATAAGTTTACAAATGTACGTACCATGGGGCTATCACTCCGAATGGATATGTCTGTGACTCTATCGTGACAATAGGATCTGACTGCATCATCACATGCCACTCTCTATCAAATAAACCATGTAAATTAAAAATGAGTAAGCACAACTGACACGTATACATGTATGCATAAATAAACTAAATTATTTAATTACCTTTCCTTTATCAATGACTAACACCTGCACCCCCTCACATTGCCACCACTGGCAACTAGTGACACCTACATTAGTATGTAAAAGATGATCATAAAAATTAGAAAACAATGTACATATACTATTATCATAATTTAAAAGGAAACCAATGAGTACATTAAAACATATGTACCATGGAAAAGTCAAGACCAAATGATATGGCCAAAAGCATGGACCCCTCCACCTATGCCAACTCCTCCTCTATCATCAACTAAATATAAATGTAACACATAAAAAGACATAAGTGGGAAATTATTATAAGGAAATTCTACTAAAAGTACGAACAATAAAATGTAAATACAGTGTAAAAAGTGAATTGTTTACCCTTACCATAACAGTGGGATTCCATGGCTCTGTAGGCTCCTAGTGCAAGTGTGGGGCACACAAAAATGTGAGCTCATGGAGGATGTGGAAGCTCCAGAAGCATCAAGATGAGGCGGCAACAATGTCATGCTCTGCGTAACCAGCAGATCACTCAAGGTGTAAATGGATTGAATAGTCTGTGAGCTAGCCTCAACAATAATGTCTGGATGCTGCACTGTGGGAGGTGGTAAAATCTCGAGAGGTGGGACATATGTGAGGGATTTCACCTATTGTTCCCATGGCCTGTCCTGAGGAGCGCCTAAACCTACACCCTGGTTTGGTCTCATACTCCAATAATTCACCTTGTCACCGAGCATAAATTCAACATACAATTTTTTAATAAAATAAAATGGGACATCCAAATTTTTGTGAGGTGGTCTATGAAAAACCATCCACCAATGGTCCCAAAAGTTGTCATGTATTGCACTATTTGTGCACCATTTAATTGACAACTTGGTTTTTTTATGGCCTTCTTTTAGACAAGTTTTAGGATCCACAAAAAGATTAGCTATGTCATGTTTTTTTATATTTAGGTGAACATGACTTGATCACAATAAAGCCCATCATCAAAATGGGTGTGCATGGAATCACACCAAAGAAGTGTAGCACTGTTGCTATGTAAGTTTTTCCATGTTTTCAACAATTGAGTTCAATGTCATAAACATGGAGCACAATGTGCAGATATTGGCATAGGTGGTTTGAAATCCTCTAAGTTCATTTAGATTATCTCCTATTAAATCTTCTAAATGGTGAGGGTTTGTGACAAGTACATCTTTTGGAGGTCAGGGATTGTTGGGAGGTGGTTCTGGATTAAATGTGGGATCATTAGGAGGGTTTTCTAATTCCATGTCTGATAATAATGAAAAAACAAATAGATAATTACAATAAATTTTAAAAAACAATACAAAAACTCATTGCTACCCTATTTTTTATATAAAAAACTATAAATTTCTATTTAAAAATAATTAAAACAATAAAAATTATAAGCTTTCACATACCTGGAGATTTAAGAAAAATTGGATAGAGGATTTGGAAGCTGATATCCAATAACCCTAGCTGCGTTCACATTTTTGCAATGAAAAAATGTTGAACATGGCTAGGTACAGAGATATATATCTAATGGTAAATATCAGATATCCGATAATATCGGATATCCGATAATATCGGATATTCGATTAATCCTTTTGCTTTGGCTTTTGGCTTGGCCAGGTGTACTGACACCCAGGCCTACTAAAAAGTCAACATATGCATTTGTGCACTTTTGGACAAGTGAAAATAAGTTTTTTTCACATCGCCACTTTTTGGCATACCATGATCCTGCACATACCCTAATAAATTGTCATTTTTAAGAGTTCACCCAAGAGCCTTTATGGAAGTTGACCTTAATAATCCCTTTCCTAAAATCATCAAGTTGCTTGGACCTAGATTTAAAATAGATCAACCAATATTTTATTTGAATAAACTAAATGCATGCTTCTATTTCCAAAAATAAGGCCATCTAATTCTTGATTGTCTTATCTAGAAAAAATAAAAATGGTTCAAATACCTTACACTTCACTACCTAGAAACCCATCCCCCCCTCGTGACCTAGCTGCCACTAACATGTCTCCTCCTTCTCCCAATCCTTCGACTCATTCTGATATGGCTGGTGATTTTTCTCCTTTATATAAGGATATTTTCATGTCAAATGGTTGGAGGATTATGAGAAAGAGGAAAAAAACTCTGGTCCCTTCGCATATCCCCGTCCCTCATCCTTCACCCTATTTTACTACATCTCCCTCCCCATATTCTCCCAAGCCATAAACTTTTCCTACTTCCTCTCCCTCCCCATGTTCTTCCAAATTGCCTCTTCCTACTTCCTCTCCCTCTACATCTTCTCCCAAATAATCCACTTCTCCCTCAGATCATTCTTCTATGCACCCACCTTCTTCTAATTTTCCAACCTCTTGAATTCAGAATAGATCCAAATCTCCTTCCTCCGGTAGAAGTCAAGAACTCAAGAAACAAGAACTAGCTCTTGATAACAGTTTTAGTTTGCTAGCTCAAGATGATGACTCTTCTAGCCTACTCCATGAAGCATAATTTACTTTTATGGAATTTTAAAGGGATTTCTTTCCCTCATCACAAATATAAAGTTAAGGAGGTGGTTACTAAATGGAAACTTGATATTATATTTCTTCAAGAGGTCAAAATCAGGGACATTAGACTTAAAGATTCTTTACAAAATATATGGAAAGATGCCACCTTTCTATACACTTCCTATTTGGATGGTAAAGGTGGTGTGGTTATTGGGATGACATCTTTTTTCAAAATATATCATTGATAAAGGTGAAGATCCCTCTCATAGTTGAGTCTAGGTTCTTATTCTTATTAATGAACAACTTATAGGATTGTGCTCTATCTATTCTTATAATATATCTAAAGAGCGAATTCTTCACTATGATTAGTTATCCAATAATTTACCTAATACTGACTAGATTTTAAGAGGTGATTTTAACATAGTAGAATACACTCATGATCAGATATGGAATAAATTTCTTAATCTCAGTAGGGATTAATTCAACAGCCGGTTTTATCTTTTGTAACTCCTTGGGTGTGATCGATCCCATTCATGACAAATTTGTTATCCACTCCAAAAATTGGTATACTTGGTCCATTTTCCAAATGGGTGATAATAGAAACTTAAGTAGGTTATACCAATTTTATGTCACTTCTAGTTGTATTCCTTTGTTTTATGAATCTTTAGGGGTATGCATTCAAGTGTATCAGTCTTCTACACTTTCAGGAGTTTTTTAATGCGTACAAAGAAGGGAAAACACTAAATGGTACTCACACTGAACACAGTCAACCCATGAACCTTGATAGCCAGCTACCACTTAATTCTTCTATTGGTTTAAAAAACAATTCGTTAAAAATTTGAGGATAGTTATTTGTTAGTTTAATTTTAGTTACATAAACTTAATCAGACTCTACATTGAGGTTAGTCTAAAACCTCAAGGGTTTAAGTTGATTATGGTTAAGTAGTGCTATATAGGCAAAAATAGTGTGATGTAATGGGTTATGAATTTTGGCTTTGAAACTTCAATAGATAATACAATAAATGGATGTTTGGAAATATAAGGTTGAATGAATTTTCCTATCTGTGAATAGAGAAAGATTTAATTTATTGGATGAATTTGAGTATGTGTATTTGAATTTATGGAGCTAACTATTTCTTTGTGAATAGTTATTCTTGCCCAGTGGATTGATTTTACCTTCAAGTTTATGTGATGAATGTACATTTTCATGTTCAATGTGGAAATCAATTAGATTATGTTTAATGCAGTTATCTATAGAAAACTATGATTTTATGGATATTGAACTATTTGTTTGATTTAAATATCCTATGTTCATTATATGTTGATGAATGAATTCACATTGCCTTATTTTCTTTCTGGTCAAAAGAATGCATATATGTTAGTTTATGCATAATTGTTTGAAAATACAATGAAGCAGTTGTACCTTATTTAAAATTTAGAGGGAGGTAGAACAACTGTTCACCCAATTGTTGTTTAAAGCTCTATTTTCTTAAAGGGCCAGAGTCAGTAATTGAATATTTAGTAAGAGATAAATCTGGTAGCCAACATGACTACTAAGACATTTGGCCACAAGTATTGATATTTTTGAGTGAACGACTATTGGTACAAGAACATAGTGGATCTATTAGGTGACACTTTGAAATGTCCACTTTTTGTCTGCCCTGTATTTGATGGTCTTTGTAGAGAAATCCATGAACATCCATAAGATGAAACCTTAGTTAGCTTTAAGAAGTTATCTCACATATGGAGACAATAATTTTTTTATCAAAATATGACATACCATTTACGATGTATAGATGCACAAAGTTAGGGTGTACGTGTACTGGGTCCTTTCCCCTATCACCATTTCTTGAAATTGAAACTTGACACAATTTTAAAAAATGAGATCTAGCATCTTCATCTAGGGGAAAGGACCTAGTACTTGAATGCATTCCAATGGTTGTGATAGGAGTTGTTGATTTGATACTCACACATTGATTTAATATCCATTCTTGTTGACTTAATATCTAATTTCTTTGACAAAATTACACCAATAGTTGTGACTTTAAAATTCTTACTACAATGATGATTGCCCATACTTGAATGAAATGTACCCTTAGTTGTAAAACATAACCAATGATGTGATGCCACATCAGCTGCACAAGTATGGGTACCCTTTTTGCATGACCATTGTTCTCACTTTTTATTTGGGTTGTTTTGGACACCTTGGCAAAAAGCATACTAATGTGGCATCACAATTGATGATGTGGACCTGAAATCTTAGTTATAAGGAGACAACTTGCCAGGTAAGCTACTATAGTTTGGGAGTGATTTAAAATTTCTACATAAGATTTTGAGAAGCGTGAAGTTAGGGTACTCAACTACTAGATCCTCTCCCCTTAGTAACATAAAGCTAGATCACCTCCTTTCAATTCAGCCACGTGAGTCATTACCAATGCCTAATTATAATTTATTTTTTAAAACTATATAGTCTTTCGTTGACTTGATTAACCTAGTTCATGCCAATGCTTTATTCATACATTAAACAAAGACATGCAAGCACCTTATTTCATGAATGGACTAAGATATTATGTCTATACAAATTGACTCAAGAGAACCAAAGACTCGTTAATCACAAAATTAGTCTTGAATAGAAAATCTAAAATTAGTAGTCTTCACGTAATCCATTCCGTGGTCAAAACATTGTTACCACAGACATCTTAATTTTAATAAACTTGGAATGAATCATTATGACTAACTAGGTTTTGGAAAAAAATTAATTGAGTCTATAAACATCTAAATATATGCATCCAAATATTGTAATTTGTATTCAATCATATATAAAAACAACAATAAGTTGATAGGCTTTTCCTGCAGGAAAGCCCATGTATGGCCGTGGAATTTGTTTATCACGTCGGCTTTGTTGTATCATGAAAAAGAACTATTTTTATGCCAGGAAACCTCTGTGTTGATACTGGTAAACCCCCTCACTTGTTTTACATGTTTGGCAAGAAAAAAACATAGACATGCTCTGCCTCCTCTGACTGCTCTATGAATTCATGGTATGTAGTACAAGCATTGGAATCGAGCGAGAAGCAAAAACTTGAATAGGTGAGGAAGAAGTACATGAATTACAATTACTGTATAGACAACAAAAGGTTTCCATTGGGTTTTCTGGCTGAATGCATTCGTAGGGTTTCAACTGAGTTCAAAGGATCAAGTTTTGCCAAGTTTCACCAAATTCTTTTATTCGTTCATTTTTTTTAAAGTGACTTTCAAGCCAAGGAGGCTATATTTGTAATAATTGGATCCCCTTCAATTGTATTTACAGAAAAATCGTAAAGAAATATAGTGAATTTTTTTAAAAAATAACTTATTTTAAATTTAAATTACTTATTTGTTTACATATTTTAAAGATTATATTGATAAAGTTTTAAATAAAATATGATAATTGTTAATTATATTAATTATTAATACTTATATCTTATAATTTTTTTATTTTTGTTTATTTTAATAATAATATTATAACATATAATATATTTTTAATTAATTTTAAAATATATATTATCTAGAATTTTTTTTTTATTAAAGATCGAGAGTTCCAAAAAAAAAGAGTACATCCAAAGAGGGGAGGCTAAGCCTCAACCCACCAAACGAAGAGTATCAGTTAGAAAAAAATCACTAAACAAGTGATTAATACATAATTACAAAATGTAACAGCATGAGGGATCATCCAAAAAAGAAGAGAATGCTCTAGTGAAGGACATCATCTTGATTTTCAATCCATGTGGTCCAACCAAGAGAACCTTCCATCCAAACCACTTTCTTCCGCTCCAAAATCTGAGAGAACATATCTAACTTATCAAATCTGGGACCATTATTGTCTCTAATGTCGTGAATCAACTTCCCAAGTGCAGCATCAAAGGCCGTTTGATTGTCCACAATGGTAGCCCACTCAAAGCCATCCTTCATCTCATAGATGAATATAGAAGCATGTCCATCACGGAGAAACCTCAAAAACTTCTTTTTCTCCAGATTCAACACATAGCAGACCTGCGAAGCAATTTTGTAATAGGTGATTTTTCTAAAAAACCCAATAAGAGTCCTATCAATGCCTTGGAATTTAGATTCATTTCTCAATTTCCAAATATACCAAAGGATGAAAGATGAAAGAATTTTCCAAAATAGGTTAGCATCTTTGCGGAGCCCATCAATAAAACTAGTAATGATATCAAGAGTGTAAACATGCTTAGTAATAAAAAAAACCAAACATAAGCCAAATCTCTCTAGAAAAACTACAGTCAAAGAAAATGTGCCTCATAGTCTCAGGCATTCTGCAAATAGGACAAGTATCAAGGGCGGCTTGGTGATTCCTGTTAGGCAATCTATCAAGGAGGAGTTGCCACTTGAAACATTTAATCTTAGGCGGGATGGGAGACTTCCATAGATTATCAAAGATTTTCTACCAATCAAAAGATGTGGTGGTACTATACCACACGGTGTTGATATGGTCAGTCACAGAGGTATCATGGTTAAGAAATTTATAGATATCTTTAGCTTTAACGTTGGTAAGGAGGGAACCATCTTTCCATCTAAAGGTAAGGTAACGATGGGAATCAACATCAGTATCCCTAGGGAGTTTAAGGGTAGCACAGGCCATTTTAATCAGATTGTAAGTTCTCTTGTGAGAAGTAGGGAGATCATAGTCTCGGGAAATATTTTCCCAAGTGATAAGTTTGTTATGTTCCATAATATCCATGATGCATTTAATGCCTTTGTTAGCCCAGAGTCTGGTAGAACACCCTTTCGTAAGGGCAAGGGGCTTATCCAGGTGGAGACGATTCCACCAAATAGAATGTTCCCCATGTAAGGTGTGATTATAATCAAAACTAGAATTAGCAATGAAACCACACACATTCTCCCAAGTCTTCCAAATGGATCTGAAAACCCAAGTGCCTTGAACAGACACTGGAAACCTACCAGCAACCAAGTCACAAAAGGGGAGGCCTTTCCATGACTTGGAAACTTTAGGAACACCATTTTGAATATTGTTTCTGATAAGAACCTTCCAAGGCTCATCACCTTCAAGAGCTTGGAAGATCCATTTGGAGGCAAGGGACATTCCCTTAAGCCTGAGATCTTTTAGCCCAAGCCCACCAAATTTTTTCTCTAAGTTACACCAATTCCACTTAACCGCATGGATTTTTTTATTTCCTTTACCATCCAACCATAAGAAATGATGAATGGCCTTTTGAATTTCAAAACTTTGATATTTGCTAAACATCCAAGCAGAGGAGTAGTAAATGATGTAGGAAGACAAGATTTTTTGACAAACCTAGACTCTCCCCGCAAGGGAAAGAAATATGTTGTTCCATTTGTTAACCTTTTTGACAATCTTTTCCTTGACCCAAAGCCACATATCCTTGAGAGAAGGGGCCATAGAAAAAGTTATACCAAGGTATCTAACAATCTTATTAGGCCCCCCCTAAGTATACCCAAAATAACCAAGCCAATCAGGAGGATTCTCTTTCCATCCCAGCATAACAGATTTGGAGGTGGAGATTCAAGCCCCTGAAGCTTTGCCAAAGAGCTCAAGCTTCTGATTGAGACATTGAATATTATGATGCAAGAGATCCAAGAAAAGGGAGGTATCATCAGCAAACTGTATGTTAAGAATCTCAGAGTCATCAGGAAAAGTAATGCCCTAGACTCTAGGAGAAATGGTATCATCTCTAAGGAGGTAAAATAAGGCATCTGAAGCAATGACAAAGAGGGTAGGGGCAAGAGGACAACCCTGCCTAATCAATTGAGATAAAAGGATGGGTTGGGAAAGAGACCCATTGACATTGACCAAGGCAGAGGCATCTTTGAGAAGGATTTGGACATATTTGCAAAATAAGACGGGAAAGCCAAAAGCCTTAAGCATCATAAGGATAAAGTCCCATTCAACCCTATCATATGCCTTCTCAAAATCAAGAAGAAGCATGGCAACATCCTGTTTAGAGGTGTTAGCCCATTCCATGGCCTCCCAACTAGTAACAAGGTTCTCAAGAATATACCTACCTTTAATCAATCTAGTCTGGGTAGCACAAATGAACTTGGGGAGAATTTTTTCCAGGGGAGAAGCCAAGACCTTGGCAAGGATTTTGTAAGAAACATTGAGAAGAGTAATAGGGCACCATTTTTTGACAAGAGCTCTATCACCATATTTAGGTATAAGTTTGATAATGCCGGTGTTAATAGAGCTCCCCAAAGTACCATTAGTGAAGGCTTCCATGTAAAGATCATGAAGATCATTAGTAATCCAGTCAATGTTTGCTTTATAAAATTCAGCAGGGAGCCCAAGCACTCTGGGCCAGGGGCTTTATTGTCCTTGAGCTTACGAATGGTGTCAGAGATTTCTTGAGGGTAAACCATATTCTAGAGGACAAGGGAATCATTGTCAGTTATCATCTTGGGGATGAGATCAATGCATCTGTTTCTAGTATCTTTCGAGGTCTCAGTATCTTCAGTAGTAAACAGGGTCCTATAGAACATCTCGAAGGCATTGGTAATGTCATGCAGGGTGAGGAGTTCCTTATCATCCATAACAATTCTATCAATTCTTTCTTTACTCTATTTATGCTTAAGGAGGCTAAAAAATAGTTTTGAACCTTTATCACCATACTGAAGCCAATGATTGCGGGCCCTAACAAAGGCACCTCTAATTTTGATTTGCTAATGTTTCCTAAGGGAGTCCCTAGCCAAAGAAACCTACTCAGCAAGGACAGGGGAGTGCGGCTAAGATTGGATACTAGTTTCAAGTGAGTGAAGACTGTCAGAAAGCAGGTTCTCTACATGCCTATAGTCTTTGGCTTTCTTTTGACCAAAAGTTTTAAAAAAATTTTGCCAAGAGGAAACATTAAGACTCCATCTACTAGTCTGAGAGAGGTTCTTGTTCTGCAGGTTTAGCAATCTAACCATCTTAATGGCAATAAGAACATCTTGATCACCAAGAAGGGAAGTATTAAGAATAAATTTTTGACTGGACTTGGAAGTGACTAAAATGGAATTTCTAATATTCATGATAGCTAAAATGGGGTAGTGATCTGACAGAGTAGCAGGGATAGTAGCAACAGAGATATTATACTGGTTAGGGGAGAAGGAGAAAAAGCCACTATTAGCATAAAATCTATCAAGTCTAGAGTAGATACGATTAGGTCCTTGCTGGAAATTGCACCAAGTATACCAGAGGGTCGTAGTTTTAGATTTGATACCTTCAAGAGGGTCAAATAAATGGAGTTATTGCTTAAAGTTATCCCAATGAGCTTTCTCAGAACCTTTCCATTCAAAGGGAGATCCTTCAATTTTATCATCAGAATACTCAATCATATTGAAATCTCCACCAACAAGCCACAGAATATTAGGCAGGGTAGTCATCCAATCCCATAGGAGAATTCTTTCATTATAATCATTAGAGGCATAAAGAGAGAAGATACCAAAGGGGGAGCCATTAATAGTTAGAGTGACCCCAGCCACCCTATTATTGGGTGAGATACCTGAATCAATAATGTAACTAGTCCATTTAGGGCTAATAAGGAGGGCAATTCCACCTTTCCCTTTAGGATGCAAAGTAACAATTTTAAAAGCATCTTTCCAAATACAATTAAGGGAATTATCCAGAGTGAAGCCAATGGCATTAATTTCTTGCAACATCATAAAATCAATATTAGAATGAAAATTCATAAACCTCTTAACAATAAACTTGTGATCCGGAGACTCGAGGCCTCTCACGTTCCAAGATATAAACTTCATGGGGAAATATGGTTAAGGGAGCTAGTAGGGAGACCAAAGAGATCTCCATTCTTCTTTTTATTCTTATAACCAAGGGGTCTGCCTTTCTTCTTAGAAGCAGATGAATTTTTCATCAAATCTTCCTCATCACTACCACCAGCAAGGTCAATATTAGATCCCTGCTTGTCTTTAGTGAGATACTCTAGAGGCTAAGAATTCATGGGAGCAAAGCCAGAGGCCGGATTAGGGTTAGCATAAATAACTTCAATGACCAAATTATCCTCAATTTCATTGAGCGAGGAGGAGGGGGGGTTAGGAGGTAATTCCTCCAAAGGAGCCCCCGAAGAAGGAGTGGGGTCAAGATTCATAATTGGACCAGACATATCCCTATTGTTGTCATTCATGGTAATGTCAGTATCCTTATTAAGTTCAACTATGTTAGGGTTATTTTCCAGAGGACCAGCTTCAATCATGAGCAGACTAGTATTAAGAATATCAAATTGATTGGATATGGGGTTGCCAGTGCGAATTTGTTCCAAAGCAAGTTGTTGAGCATTTTTCTGATGACGCTTCCTATTCGAAACCATTTGGAAGTCATCAAGGGTTGGTGATTTGAGGGCTGAAAAATCAAAAGGGTTTGAAACTTTTTCAGGGACCTTAGGTGGGCAAATGTCCATGGAGTGCATAGTCTACCCCAACTTAGAGCCAGAGGTCGAGGAAATGGTGGGATTGCTACGGTTGTCCTTAGGACCAGCTAATTCTGAAGACAATTGGAGGTTATCATTAGAGGCAATAGGTTGTCCTAGTAAAAGAAGCTTCGACATTGGTAGGGTTTCCTGGGGCCTCAGTTGAACTAGGTTTCCTACGATTGGCAATTATCGGGCAATTGTTTCGAAGGTGACCTTCTCTCTTGCAGAGAAAACAAGCATTTAGACCACCTAGGATCTCGACCGGGCAGATATAGACTTTTCCACAAATATTAAGATTCAGGCTTGGGGGGATATCAATGCCAGGTTTACTGGAGATCAAGACCCTAGCATCAAGGTTAGGAACTAGACGCATAGTCTCATCTTTCCAAATAATTTTCCCATACTCATCCAGCAATTGTGGTAAAAATTTCTAGAGAAAGGGGGTGACACTCTTAATTATGACCCACCTAGGGCAAGAGAGAGCAAGAACTTCTTCGTTAACCACTTCCTGCGAGTAGGCTAGGGCATGGAATGAGGTTTTTCCAATAGTCCAATAATGGTGCTTAAGGGCTTTAAACTGAGACTCATGATTGCTAAAGAAAATGATGTATAATCCACGTTGAATTTACCTAAAAAAGGAGATCTTCAAACCAAGTTTTAAAGTCCATAAACTGTGAAACCAATCATCCATAAATTTTCATGGTGGGCATTTCTCCACATCTACAGAAGCAAAGAAGATGGCATTGCTGCTTAACCTAGTTTTTTCCAAAGAAATTTCATTTAACATTTCATCATTTGGGGAAATGAAGAAATAACCCGAGGTAGTGATAGGGCTCTTACCTCCGGTGTTGGGTCATTTGCATGGACGAGTTGAAACAAATCTCGCAGCAAGGGAGACACCATTGCTGGCAGGGGCGACCGTTTTAGCAAATGACTTTTTCGGAGAGGAATGAACTGGGGGATTAGGGCTAGGGTTACTTAAACAGATGGCTACCGGCTCAAGCTCCATTCAAGGCCGAGTACAAGCCACACATGCAGTCAGACAGGAGAGTAATTACACCCGAAAATCGAAGACAACTACCAAGAAATAAAAGAAAAGCATAAACAAACAAAGTAGATGAGAGAGAAGAGCAAACCGCATGGAGGAGAATAAACTCCTCCATGTCACTGGTGCAGCATCCACATTTGCAGGTTTCACTCTGATTTCACTTCATGTATGTTTCTTATCTAGAATTTTAATAATATTGTTATTTTTTGTAAATAATTGAATAAATGTATCTATATGACTTAATGCATATGTATCATCTATTTTGGAGATCTTAACATAAAGCATATTAATGTCATGTCATATTTGATGATGTGGCTGAAACCTTAGATACAAGTAGGAGACTTGTCAATTAAGTTTAAAAAAATAAAAATGATTTAAAATTTAATACAAAATTAGGGTGTTCAACTATTAGCTGTTCTTCCCCTAATTCAAAATTATAAATTAATGAAAGAAATTAATAACAATACTTAATCTATTATATTTAATAATTTATTTTAGTCATAATTATTTACGTTCATAAAAATAATAATGGGCATATTATGTTGTCAAAAAGATTTTAATATTGTATATTATTGGGTTTAAATATTTTTATTTCTTATAAAATTTGAAAAAATAGAAAGATTGTATTTAAAAAATTTAAAACTTGAGATAGAGGTAAGATTCTTATGTAAAATTTAGATTCTCATGAAATATTTTAAAATAAATTAGGAATTGGTATTTAAATGATATTTTTGAATAAATAGATAAAAGTTTTAAAAAATTGATTTGACCATAAATTTTAGGCTTATGTTTTCCTACTTTTTCAAAGGATGAAGTTATAATATCAGATACAAACAATTAAACATAATGAACAAGAAATTCACATAAATAAATCAAATTTAATATAACATATATTTTATTTAATAAATTTGATAGTTATAATTTACCAAGAAAATAAAAAGATTATATTAAAATAAATATATAGTAGACATAATGACAATAAGTAAATATTTAATTGTAAAAAAAATACATATAAAAAATCAAATTTAATGTAACATATATTTTTTTTATTATATTTATATTTAATAGTTATAATCTAACAAAAAATTGAAAAAAATCTATTTTATTTAATAAATTGAATAGTTATAGTTTAACAAGAGAAGAAAATGATTATATTAAAATAAATATATAATATATAATATGTACTATAATAATCATTTTATTTACTTAAATTCTTAACCGTTTTCTATATAATATTTTATTATTATATAAAACATATATACTGTTAGAAAATTAATAAGTCTACTCCCAGCATTGTTAGTCATGATGGATATGGGATACATCCAATCATATCGAATGATATGATTGGAAAGTTGGTTCATTTTAAGCTATATTGTTACTTCATTCCTAATATGCACCTAAAGATGTTACCTCACAATTTGTGCAAAGGGAAGTTAACAATAAAAGATACCCAAATTAGTAAAGTAGTATCACCACCTCATGAAGAGGACAAAACATAGAAGCACCAAAATGATCATAACGTAATAATTTGCATTTTATTGACAAAAAAAATCTTCCCTGAATAATTCAAGAAAACAAACCACATCAAATTGAAAAATAATAGTTTCAAATCAAACACATAAGTTCTTGAAGACCAAAAGGTCATTATAAAATTATTGGAAACTAAAGTCATTATAAAATTATTGGAAACTAAAACTTATATATAGTATATGAAGTTGGGAAGCAAGGATATAAGGAAAATTTGTAGTATATGAAGTTGGGAAGCAAGGATATAAGGAAAATTTGTCTAGGTTTGGGGGATGAATTTATATGTAGAAGTGAAAATTTTAAAATAACAATTTAAAATTAAAATCAGCTTAAGGGAAGGGGAAGAGAGGAGGCTAGAAGTTAGAGAGACAAGTATAGGAAGCCTTCAAGACCTATTTTTGAGTTGTAACTATTTTCATAACTACTTTCTTTAATTCACTTGCTCGCACATTTTGCTTCCACATCCTAGACTTTTACTCTATCTTTTGTAGTTACTTTACTCTATTTTTTGTAGTGAGAAGCTACCCAAGTAGTTTTGGGTGCAGGAGACAATATTAGTTATTTTAGATTAAAAAATTTATAACAGTTATTTTGTATAAATTTTCCTTAATTATGTTCTAAGTAAATTATTATCTGTTATCTATTTGGGGTTCACACACTCCCTATTCTCCAATTCTTTACATTGAGAAAAACTGTTTTCAATTGATTTCATTACATTATGTTGCCTTCTCATTTACAATTTTAAACATTTCTATTATGTTATGTTTCAGCCCATCACCTCCATTAAATACGAGTGCTAATATACATGCACCCAAATTCTTGCTAGAACGTACTCTTACTTTTAAGATATCAATAAAATATAAAATGTAAAGCAAAAGGTTTTCTTGCTCAATGTGCTTAGATCTTACGGCAGATATGATTCCCCTCTGATAGAATGGATAAAAGATATTTTTGGATACGAGGATTCCTTTTAGGGTGTACTGCCTTAGTAGATGCTATGATGGTACTATTTAATAATGTATCAAAACATGGGCATGTAATTGCTTTTCTTGAGTCTTCTTACAAGTTATATATACTAGCAATAAAAGATAGTCATTGGATAGCTGTAACCCTTAAATTTCTGTGTCATAGCCTTAAATTTCGGCAGTGGCTATGCAGCCTATGCAGCCATATAATTAGATAATTTACCAAGGGGACACTTTTTCAGAAAAAAACTAAGTATACAAGTGTTCCCTTGGTAAGTTATCTAATTATATGGCTGCATAGTCGTTGTCTTAAATTTCTGTGTCACAAAGCAATCAAAGATATCAAAAAAAAGACTGAACAATACCATACCATATTGTCTCTCCAGAACAGAACCAGAAAAAACGTACCGTTTCAAAATTTCAACAAATTTAGTTGATTCAGGCCGGTAGTTCACAGAATTTACATCATTATCCCAACTTTGGCCTACAGTTTGGTACATAATCCTCAGGATATTTTGCTGCTAAGGATGAGATTTATATTTGTACTAGTTACGTCGTAGGCGTTTCCATTTTGGAAAGCCCCGGCCTATTTTGGACGATCGACGGTTGCAAGCTGTGTAGAGGCCAATGACTACCATTGGGAGCTTGTTGGCCGTCCATCCTGGATGAGCATCCAAAGAATCTGATCATTCCTGCACCTGTCCACTTTGCACCTACCCACTTTACACATAGCTGATTCATCAATATGAAGACCGACCCAAATGAGCGCAATCGGCCTGATTTTCTCCGCATTTCGCAGGGGTAAGCAAGACCGTGTAATGAATCACAGCCATCCATCGCTTTTCAACATTTTTCAATTTATCACCATAGATATTTTTGGGTCACTGGCAGAATTGACCAATTCAACCTTTTATACTCTTCTTCAACACGTGATTCGAAGTGGACCATGCCGCAGCTTTGAGCTTTTTCATTCTGCACTCTCTTCTCCAGATCTTCTGCATGATAAAAATGATCTTATTTATGGTACTTAACATAAGAGCCAGCTATTCAGGAAAAGAAGCTACAAATAAGGCAAACTATGGTTGGATAAATGAAATCATTTTTTATAAATACTGTCCTTTCCTTACATATTTGTTTTCTTGACGAAGCACAAGAAAACATTGACAGTGACTTTCACCACAGGTAAAACACCATTTTCAAAATAATTATCGACCTGTTCCAATGGTGCAATTTCCATCTTAAACATTATATTTACAATGTTCTTGTAAAAAGAAAGTGACATTATCTTTCTACCGTGCATTTCACAATATAGATGTAACTTACTCAAATTATGGCAGAATCAAGGTTACGCTCTAACAAGCTTACGTAGACTGAAAAATGATTCACTCTACTTGGCAAGCCATGATCTGGAACACCGCTTTCCTTTGTGAAGAGAGAGCTTAATAGATTTTAGCTTTCATGCAACTGCTTTCCAAGTCATGTGTACAACATCATCTGTCTGAGTTGGATATTGTTACTCAAAATGATGGTTGGCTTCCTTCAGTTTCTACCACAGGGTTCATTCTTCTATTTTAATAGTATTAAGAAGATTTATCAAAAATCCTTTCTTCCTAGCATCGTCAGATTGTACAAAAATGCAAAACTCTGCTTAATCAAGGACACATTCATAAGGGAATTCAATCTCATCGCTAACAATGATAGGGACACAATGACTGGAAATTGCATCAAAGAGTCAATTGGAGGAGGGTGTATCTCCTGCAATGTTTAGGCAAAACTTTGAGGACCTCATGCCTTGAGTTGCTTTTCTTATCCCATCAATCTGTGTATTCCCAGAAGTGAAGTGCAGTCCCTTTTCATTCTTCGAAGAGGGTAAAGCTCTTGTCGAATAAATCCACCCTTAAAATAACAAGATCCGTCAAATGCAAACATAGCAGATAAATCTTGGATTACAAAGAAAAGCACGAGTTGTTTGGATTACAAAGATAAACATTGCAGACCTAAGTTGCCTCCTTGCTATTGACATGTTGTTTGGATGATGCATAACTATCACATGATTCTTTCCTCCTGACCTTCTCCAAGCTTCCTGTCCCATCAAGAAATGTACCAATTGTTTCTATAAAGTTTCATTTCTGCTCCTTCTCTCTTCTGATGCGTGTCCCTCATATGGAAAGAAGAGCCCACCTGTGTCAAGCATGTACAATATACACTTACCATGCAAAAACGCGTAAGAGAAGGGAGTATGCATGGCTGATTGACTGATGCATTGAAAACACGTATACAAGTCTCCCTTCTAACCCATTGATTACTCAGTCAAGATATGTGCATATGAACCAGGTCCGACCAAGTTTTGTGTTGGGGCCCACATTCATGTCTTTTAATAGGAAGAACTCGACTGACTGTCTTACATGCTGCCCCATAACTTTCATTTCCCTCTTGAGATCATTAATCGGACCGTCTTCCAGGCTGTTCCAGCTGCACAAAACTTTTCAAATGCTAAACAAAATTCCAGTTTGTGAAATTGGTATCTTTGGATCAGGGTATGGACATCCATCCAAGCATAATAGGAAATTCTCTGGTCAAGATGTATTCAAAATGCACGACAAGGCATGTGAACTGTTTGACTGGTGCGCTGGCTCAAGGAATACTGCAACTGCAGAATATGCGCGAAAGGAGTTTGCTGAGAAGGATTCATAAATGTTCTGCCAAATGTAGTGGGAAGGTGCAAATCCAGACTCTGGAGCCTTTGGCAGCGTCCTCCCAATCTGTGCCGAAATGGGAGCTTAAGAATAGGGTGTGAATGTCCATTAGAGGCAGGAATCTTGTCACATGTTGTAGTTGTGGCTGTCCTCGTATACATGTATATAGAATGAATAAGCATTAACAAGTCAGGTGGACTGTTTGACCCATTGTCATGGTTGCAGGGTATGAAAAATTTGGAAGCATAGACAAGACACCTGAACTGTTTGACAGAATGCCTCAAGGAGAATCGTTCGATACGCTGCCTCTTGTCAATTGTGGCGCCTAATTTCAGATAGAGATACTTTTTGAATTGATAATATATTCTGAGCTCTTTTTGAACATCTTTAAACGTTTAATATATTGAGATTTTTTTATTACTGTCTCGTTTTGGATTCAATTGTTTAAATTTTGTTTCTATCAACGTTTAAACTCAACATTTTATATTATTACTTGGTTAGTTAATAAAAAAATGTGTTTCAGTATTCGTGTGAAGATCATATTTTGTGTTCTATTTTTGTGATGATGGATTACAGAGTGCGATCAAAGTTTTTGATGAAAAATTCTAATACAATAGAGAATACAATTTGGTGAAATGTGATATCATTAAGAAAAGTATATGTATGTTAACATAATAGAAAGTACAAATTGATGCTTGTGTATGTAAAGTCATTATCATACATATAAGGACAACATTAGGAGGAGAGTGAGCATAATATATAATAAAGTCATTTTCATACTTATAAGGATAACTTTAGCATGAGTGTGAACATAATATATTTATCTAGTGTATTAAGCTTAAGCTAAGGTTGTCTATTTCCCTTATGATGGATCATGGAGTGTGATTGAAAACATTGATGAAAATATCCAACACAATAAAGAGTAGAATTTGACATGGAATCTAGCTACATTTGACATGGATGTTGTGGGGGCAAAAACATCAAAATAGGTACTTGATTGAGGCAAGTCTCCAAATAGCCACAAACATTTTCACTCTCTATGTGTGAAGAACTCAAATGCACAAATCAATTTATCTCATTTCTTCTTATCTTTTTTAATCTAGTATTTATTGTCACATTTTTAACTTCTGGGCTTTATAGGCTAGCCAAAGAATAGTGTTCGGTTTTTGCTAGATTTTGATAATTCTCTATCATAGTCTGTATAGAACTACATTGCATTGCACTAGTGTCCTGAATTGAGGCGCTTAGATTTGGACCAAGAACTCTGTCTCATATGCTCTTTCCATTTTCTAATTAAAATAATATTTTTCTTTATCTATAATTAAATATCTTCCCTGGTTTAGCTAGTTGGAGATATTTGAATGTATGTTGTAAAATTAGCTCTCTAAGAAACATAGTTTCCTTCCTAAGGGGTCAAATTTAAACCATTAAATTTTTGTGAACCCAACATGAACATTACTTCTAGATTAGTTTCAAAAACATTCTTTATCATTCCTATGAGTAGTTCTTATTAGAAGAAAAGGACAAATCAAATATTTTCCCATCTCAAAAAAAATGGTGCTACCTCGAACCCCATTTGTGTTGTTAATTTAAAAATAATACATTGGCGTTAGGCAACTTGTTTATGCATTGATTCTTATTTATAGTTTATTATTTTCAAAATGCACAAATTGTCATCTCCTTTTATTAGTTCAATTTCTAGTTTTATTCTAAGTACTAACAATGTTTCATTTCAACCATGTGATAGTTATCCCTATATGCCTTTGTTCCCTCTTGTACACTTCCTTATGTTATAGAAGGTATTTGGTTGTACAAGGATGAGATCATTGATACTTTTCTTAAATTCACTTTAGTGTCTCCTCATTCCAATGCACTCTCCTAGAGAGATGGTACATTATTAAATGATGAATCATATACCATGTTTTTCCTCCATAAGTCAATGTTGAGAAAGTTCCTTCAACTAATTCTTCTACATATTTTAATGAGTCCATGCATGTGATTATAGTCTCTCCTTCTCCTAACAAGCCAAAGAGACTAGTGATTTATGTGTACCCTTTTGAAAGTGACTCACGAGATCTTTTTAACACAATCTAAGGCTACTCCTTACAGATTGATAGCTCATATCTACAATACTTATATAAATAAGAAAAATATTAATAATCCAACTTCTTTCCACCTCCTAAACCAATTCTTCCTCAAGCACCTAAATATCAAGTTTAGTAACCAAGCGACTATGATCTTATAGACTTGAATTCATTATCCATTGAACTTTCTTAATAATTTCACTATCACCCAAAATTGTTGAATGTTCCATCGCTTATTAGTAGTGTAACACCGGCGTTGGGGTACGTTGGGATGTCGGGATGTCGGGATGAGATTCCAGGATGGGGGTACAAAGGGCCTCAATTTCAAGATGACGGGAGGCTGGGGGGAGGGGGTGTTGTATAATATACATATAGAACTTGAAATGATAGTTATGAAATGATGTTTCAGCGTAACATACCAAATTGAAATGCTTGAACATATCAAAATTGCAACATGAACTAGAACCATTGAACATTCAACATAGTAACATACTACATACCCAATAGTAACATTCAAAAATTAAAATTAAAATAGAAATTCAAGTACCTGTCTTGACAGTGGCATGGCTGCTGAATGGAAGATGAGGGGGTACTCGGGTACTCCAAGTACCCAATATGGAAACGTCCCAAGGAAGGGTACTTCAAAGGTGGGGGGTTGCGGGTCCCAGGGTTTCACTATTAATTAGTCATGCCACGTGAGGAGAATTTCCAAGGACCCAGAATCTCTCGAATGGAAATGTATGATAGGGTCCGAATTAATAATCCTTGCCAAAAGTTGTAGCTATTGAGAATATAGGAAAACCCCATGAATGAGAAATTTGAGAAAGCATTTTATTAGTACATAAATAAATCACAAAAATGATTCATGAAATAGAAAATTACAGTATAAAGAGGTGCAAAAAAATAGTTAATATTCTTGTCATCTACCCCATACCTTGTGTAAAGAATGAACTCAAACTCCTAATGCTACCCCATGATGTCAAGTAGATTTAACCATCACAAAAGCCTTTGACCCTGTGAACTAATAAATAAATCACAAAAATGATTCACAAAATAGAAAATTACAGTATAAAGAGGTGCAGAAAAATAGTTAATATTCTTGTCATCTACCCCATACCTTGTGTAAAGAATGAACTCAAACTCCTGATGCTACCCCATGATGTCAAGTAGATTTAACCATCACAAAAGCCTTTGACCCTGTGGTTGATTCTTCTTGTCAGTAGAGACTTCAACATTTTTTCTTGGACTGGGCTGACATTCCAATTATTATCTCCTACCGTATCTGCTCGAGGGATTGCCAAGATCCCAAATTCTTTGGGTTCCCCCTACCAATAATTCCTTCCTGTGTTTTGCAACCTTATCTACCATGGATTGCACGATCACATCAAAGGCAACCTTGAAACCATGTAATTTGGATCGGAGATCAACATATACTAAATTGGGAATTAAATTTATCACTTTTTCTCTCATTCTCTTCACCTGCTCGATAGAAATGTGGAGCAATATTTCCTTAATGCTAACATTTTTTTTCCTGATATCATCGTCGACAATGAACACCGAGCATGTAGTATAATTCTTTGGGAGGTGCCAGAAATATTGGGCATACGTAGAACCCAGATGAAACAGAACATGAATGTAACCTGCCAACATGGAATCGATGAGTGATCTTCCAGTGTATGAATCACCCTGAGGCTGCAAGCAGAACACAGACCTCTAGAATATTTTCATGATCGCATCAAGAGAATTGCACTTACGCCAAGTCTCTACTTTTTTTACTATTGTAGACACAAAGATATATGCCCTGGATGGACATGTGGATGGAGAAAATAAAAGAGGAGGAGACTGGCATAGTGTGAGAATGATTACTCCAGGACTTGGATATTAGTGTGTTCTCTTGCATTGGAGACTGCGATCCACCTCAACACCATCAGTGAGTCCAATTACATACGACCAAATAAAAAGAATTAATATTTTGGTTAAGAAATATGCAGTAAATTCAAAGATTGTGGAAACAATACTTGTAGTATTCTTACAAATTCAATCTATGAACTGTTTTTAATATTTACTCAAAATAAAAGAAACATTTGTCAGTATCCAATTGTGGTTTTAGATTAAATGGTGCAACATAATGTTATTTTAGATTTTTATTTTATTTAAAATGCCTAGTTTTTATTGATAAATAGTATAAACAATAGATTCCTATTCTAACAAAATGTACAACACTACAATTTTTGTTTAAAAACTATTAATTAACATTAACAATAAACTTACATTTGGTTTAAAAATAAACAAATTACAATACACTTATACAATGTTTCTATTCAAATTGATTAATTTAAGATACAATATTACCACCAAATAAATGAATGCATTTTTGGTTCTTCCAACATTAATATGGCGTACCCATTGCACACCAAGGTGCGATTGCTAGTTATTTAATGTAAAAAAATATTTAAAACTAGTCACGTCTGTCATGCAATTTACGGTACAAATCGAATGAAACAAGATTTGCGCTTATCTCATATTTACAGAGAATCTCTACACACTGGAGCAAGGTGGTACTCTGGCTTACAAAAAGCATATTGAGTGGAAAGTGTGAGGTCCATTTCATTTTGTACTATTTTCAATCGACGTTCACCAGCGACCCCATTTTCCAATGGTAATTCTAAGATACTTTCCTATTCTTTTTGTGTATGGTTTGTAGCTGGGCACTGGCTAAATAGCCGAATATTTGCACCAGCCAGTGTCATCCGTTGCCCCATCCATTAAGAGAGTCCCGTACTTCTCCTGCCATATCTGACAAAATGCATGTACTCCTCCTGTCATATCTCCTGCCATATCTGATAAAATGCAGGAAGTGTAACATAAACTAAAATAAATATTTTATGAAGGGAGACACTTAGTTTTTTTTTCAAACTTTTATTTATAAATTTTAATGTTTTCTTTTCTTTGCAAATTTTATTTATAAATTTTAAGTTGTAAAAATTGTTTTCTTAAATTTTATAATTTTGATATTTTATTAAAATTTATAATTTATAATTTATAATTTATCATTTATCATTTATAATTTTGATAGTCTATTATAATTTATAAAATTTTAAAATAATTAATAATATATTAATGTGAGCAATTATACATTATTAATATATTATTTATTATTTTAAAATTTAATTAATATATTTATTTTAATATTATTGATTTATATTTTTCTTTTAAAAAAAATTAAAAGACTTTTAATTTTATATATTTTTAACATTAATCTAAAATTTAATATTTATTAGTTTATTTTAATATTATTGATTTATAGTTGTCATATTAGAATTAACTCATAAATTTAATATTCAATTAATTATATTTTTAGACATTAAAAAATTAGAAGCCAAATGAGTTATTCATTTAAAAGATTTATTTTAATTAAGAAAAATGAAAACTATAAATCAATAAATCAATAATATTAAAACAAGCTAATAAATATTAAATTCTAGATTAATGTTAAAAATATATAAAAATAAAAGTCTTTTAATCTTTTAAAAAAGAAAAATATAAATCAGTAATATTAAAATAAATATATTAATAAAATTTTAAAATAATAAATAATATATTAATAATGTATAGACGCTCACATTAATATAATGTATAATAGCTCATATTAATACATTATTAATATATTATTTATTATTTTAAAATTTTATAAATTATAATGGATTATCAAAATTATTAATTATAATAGACTATCAAAATTATAAAATTTAAGAAAACAATTTTTACAACTTAAAATTTATAAATAAAATTTGCAAAGAAAAGAAAACATTAAAATTTATAAATAAAAGTTTGAAAAAAAAACTAAGTGCCTCCTTCCATAAAATATTTATTTTAGTTTATGTTACACTTCGTGCATTTTATTAAATATGGTAAAGGAGTACGTGCATTTTGTCAGATATGGCAGGAGGAGTACGGGACTCTCTTAACGGATGGCTTAACGGACGGAGCAACGGCTGGTGCAAATATTCGGCTATTTAGCCAGTGCCAAGCTGACAACGTCGTAACCTATCTCCAAGTTGAGGCTGCCAAAATTCTATATATTCTGTTTCTCGGAAGTTAATGTTATACAGAATGAATTAGCAGTGCTCATGGCAATATCCTTCTCTCTTTTGCCCTTGCTGATTTCCCCGCTGATCCTACTAACTAGTGCTGTGCCGGGAGGAATGCCTATCCATTCGCATCATAGTAGCCGACATAAAGCACTTGTTGTTTCCTCAGCAGTTGCAGCATCTTTGTTCCTATGTTTACTGATATGCTTCTTGTGTGTGCGGTATAAGAAGATGAGACACAGGAAGTTTTTGGATTTGGAGTCTACTGCTGCTGAGCCAGACCGGGACACCACAGTAAAACTAAGAGGACTAGCAGCTAAATATCCAAAGTATTTTTTGGAGAAAGCAACCGACACATTCAATGCTGACAATATTATTGGAAGCAGCAAAATCACCACGGTTTACAAAGGTGTTGACACTTTCTTACATGTCTGTATAGGGAGAGAAATCTTGATCGCTGTCAAGATACTGAATTTAGAGAATTCAATGCAGTTAGAACATTTTTTAAATAAGGATCTCGATGTATTAGAGAAATCTTGATCGCTGTCAAGATACCGAATTTAGAGAATTCAATGGAATATTTGGGAAGAAGAAAGAGCCGAGGAAGAAAGGGCAGAAGCGGAACCGTGAGTCCAGATTCGCATTTAGCTCCTGTGGAGAAAAGCACTATGGGAGAGTCTTTAGTCTTAGATCTTAAATGTTAAATATTCACTAATTTCCTGTTCGTACCATCCACATGTTCACATATTGCCTATACATCTTTGCATGCGGGGATTAGGTATCAACATGTGTAGTTGTCAACACACAAAAACCTAGATCGCTATTCTTTGGAGGAAGCTAGCTGTAACCGTGCTTCCAAGCATGTACCTGACATGTCTGCAGCTATTAGGTGTTCTGACGATAAGCAATGAAATTAATGCGTTCTTTTCTCTTCGAAATTACAATCCCTCTATGTATGCTATAGGGATGTCAGCAGTACCAATAAGAGCCAGCCAAATTAAAAAATGCACAATAAAATCAAATTAAAAAATGAATGGATGTTCACTCATAACACGCTTGCTTCGATGTTTCTACATGATTTTACACTACATTGTGTAGTGAATAGAACACACTGACATTCCCCTACTAACTGCAAAGAAACTGGGTAAAGAAAAGTAGTGTTGAAAATTATGAGTTGTTTTATAGAAACCACGTAAAGAAGGTATGAAGACAAAACAATGGTGCTTGTCAACTCTCAGCTATCTCTCACAGAGAAGTACAGTTGTAACGCGTCTCCATTTTTCACGGATTACTGACATGGCTGATCATTTTCATCATGTGCGTTCCAAACTCACATTTACATCACTGACATGGTTAGTGCAGTGTATGTTTCTCTTGTTAATTCATTCAAATGAAGTCTGTCAGATAAAGACAGAACTAGAAGGTGCCATGAACTTTATTTAGCCTAGCATGTATTGCATATACTAAAGCCTAATTTCACTTTCTGGGGGAAACTTTTATTAAATTTATAATTCAATTTATGCTTATCAATCCCAGTCGATCTAATATTATACGTTGAGACCTGTTTTCGGAAAAGTGCCTCACTAGGTACATTTCGAAATTTTGGAAATGTACCTAGTGAGGCACTTTTCTGAAAACCCAACTACAGACACTTCACACTCTCTACCTTTCTCCTTTACAGGAATTCAAGCAGGAAATTTTCCAATGCTCTCAATAATAAAAGAAACTACTCAGCTAAATTCACAATCTTCCAACAAATCCAATCTAAAAAAAATTACAAATCAACAGCATCAACTAAGAAAATGATATATCTTCAACAAAATTATTAATTAATATTTCCACTTTGTGAATCAACTACAAAGCTATTAATTAAATCGCCAGCAACCGGAGTTAGGTTCGTGGTTTATGAGACACGCGTTGCTTATTTCTTCATTTTTGTTTATTTTACTTTTTGCAGGGTTGACGAATTCGTCAGAACTGGTACTTCTATCCATTTTACTTTGTGCAGGACTGACGAATTCATTAAAATTTAGTGAAATATGAAGCAATTGCAGTTCAAGTGGTTTTTGATAAGTCACCCATTTATCGGTGTGGCATTAGATTATTATATATTGCAGAAAGCTGGCAAGCTAACAAGGACAGAGTTGGCAACGTGGCGCTCAGTCGCCTGTGCAGTTGTTGAACACAGTGGTGAAGGACAACATAAGAGATATGGAGATGAGTTTAGTTGGCTTATCTCGAAATAGTCTGCCAGTTAAAGAACACATTTGGAGAGCTAGAGATAATCTTGGTGTCAAAATCTCCCAGTTAAATTGGTTAAGTCCCAAACATCACAAGACTGGGAGAATGTGGGCGCTTAGATATTTAAAAGGGGCCTAGGTAAAAAGAAATGTTAGGCATATGACCCCGTTCGATGATATAATTAAGAAACATACATTTTAGGAACTTAAGTGACTTAGTCAATGCATGCAACCAGTCTCTAAGGTTTTTTGCAGGACTGGCACTCTGTCGAGAATCAACAGTTGTCATGTGTTTGCAAGGAATCTTTTTAGCCCTTGCGATCATGCAATAGTCGTCGATCTTAAGTTATTTGCAGGCATTTGAAGAGGATGGGCCTACTGCCAGTTGTACACAGGTGTTCGTTCTTGATTGCCTATGGTTTTTTTTTATGTGAAAACTTTCATAGGAACTTGCCCTCAATAAGAAAAAATAGGAAGCCCGCTTGTCAGGTATAGTGATGTGGAGCCTTCTAATGAGTATACTGTCATAGGTACTAGTGGTTTTTACTAACGTGGAGGATTTTCTTGTTTTATACCTATAGATTATTGGCTTGCTTGTATTGATGGACTAGTACAGGATCATGCTATTGATTTGAAATCTCTTTTGGCCCACTTAAATTGATGGATTGGCCGCATTCCGAAAGATTTTTAGGGGGATTGAGAGCATTATTCTCCCTAAACTTTATGTAGTTAACCATCCCATCGCCATCCATATCAACCTAGTGAATTTCATATTCTGACAGTCTCCACCTATCCATCCTTACTCAACTCTAACTAACACACAACAGTCTATAACTCCTCATCTGCAGGATGCACAACAACTAGGGCTTCTTGATCCTCTTCTTGCCCAATACACATGCCTCTTCTCTTAGCCACAATAGATTCTTGTAACCACTCCCTATAAAACCTCAATGCATACCCACATAGATGCATGTCATTCATACCACAATGACATCCAACTCCTAGGTTTGAAGGCATTGGAGATGAGTCTTCCGTCAATGCATTCCACTCTTCCTCTACTTCTGCAATGTGCAACAATAAATCATCAAAGACCTTATTCTCATACTTTCCAAAGGCTTCTCAATCACATGAAGCCTTGAGCCAAAGGTTCTCTTCAACCTCCTTGAGCTCTATAATCCCCACGCTCCTGAGATCTCCAGTCACTAGACACTCTGAATCCACTTGTTTATTTCCATGAAGAGGAAACTTCTCTATTAGCAAGACATACATTTTTTTGAGGAAAGAATGAGGTCTATCAGGATATGATGGCCCTTCCCATCATTTTCCTCTTCCTAAAACAAAGTCTGTTAAAAAAACTCCCACTCTTACTCAAAGTTTTCTTTTTCAACATTCATCATATGAGAAAAAACCTTCAACTTCTATTCTATACAAATCAATTGGTTTGTGAGTAGGAAATTATCTTCCTTCAACATCACAGTTTTTTATTTTTGGTAATTCTTGTGAGTCTTGGCCTCAACTTTACCCTTAGTTGCTTCAGCATCCTCCTCTTCAGCCGATTCCAAATTTTCAAGAAATTTTTGAATAACAAAATCAGAAATGGAAATATGTGTCATAAAAGGATGAAAGTTGTCCAAGCCATTAAGAAGACAAGAAAATTAACAGTTAAAAAAGTAAGACACATAGAAACATTGTGGTCAATCCACGCTAATTGGAAGTCCTACAAAAAGTAGGGAGTGACTTTGCTATATGAAAGACTCAGTGCATTTCAATTGGAACTACTATAAAATGTTGGGGTGAGGCTTGACTATATGAAATAGTTTTAACCTTCACTTTAGGATCTCATATTATTCTTAATATTTATTGAAAAATCATCTATTTAGGTACTAATTTTATTTCTATGAGTTTATATTAGCTGTCAATGGTAAGTCTTTTCAATGAGTTCTTTCTCTAAAATGGAATCTTCTATAAAAATGAAATGAAGTTGAAAAGAAAAAGTTTTATATCTAAATATTTTTTAGATTTTTATTTAGATTTTTAATGATAAGAATGATTAGTTTTTAGAAAATATTATTATAAATAATTTTGTAATAAATGATTATTAAAAGATTAGAAAAATAGATCTCTTTTATTTATTGGTTTTATTTATTGGTGTTGAAGTAGACTAATATTTACACTATGGCTACATTTCATTTAGCTATTACTTGACATAATTAAGCTAATAGGATTCCTCCCAGGGAAATGCCCATCGGAATTTTAAGACAATCTGTTAGTCTTACCACTGCCATCTTCGAATACACCAAAGGAAGCTCCTCCACCATGATGCCCCCAAATGCCCTTGTATAATGGCACACAAGCAAACACCAAATTTGCTAGAGGCCTTAAAATCTTGGCCTCACAAGACCGCCCTAATTTTGTTCCTCAAAAAGTGGATGAGTCTCGTTTACATGGTGGGATTCAGACTAATTCCCTTCCCAAACAATTCTTGCGAAGGTCCGAGTGGAACAAGATTTGCAGTGAGCATGAACAACCACTCATTTGTACTCCCCTCAACTACCTCAATATTGCAAGCCCATCATTTTGGTGTCAAATGAGTCTTTGTCAATGGCTTCCCTGACACTCTTCTAGTGCACTTCAATTAGACTATACGTGCGTACTCTTAAAGGGGCACATTTGCGCACCCTTACAATCATATTCCTATAACGAACTAATTCAATTTGCCAGGTTATTGGATGGGCCATTCTTTTTTAAGCATCTTGTTGCCATTTGATAGATGCTCCTTTTGGTTAGGTAGGATATGGATGAATGAAAGACATGACTAATTCTTATTTTGTGATTCTTATGTTTATTTATGTTTGACGGTCCAAATCCAATATTTATTATTGTTGTTGTTGTTCATCTACCAATGCGGTGTAGGTTTTTTTTATGCCACTATACATTTGTATACTGTCATGTAAATGGGGATATTTTTTTTCATGGCACTAAATTGTTATGCAGCGAAGAATTTAACAATTGAAAATTTTTCATATATTTTTTTATACAATGGAATTGAATAACTGAATACCAAGGAACTATATATACATTGAACCAGCGTGATATACAGTAAAAACATTGCTACTCTGTAAATAAAATGTCATTGTTTCATGTCAACTAAGCATGCATTGTAACACGGTGGCCTTTGGGAATAATCACTAGAATTCATGTTATATATATACAAGATGCTGGCTAGCTAATCCCACCACCCCCTTCTCCTCCTGCTTCAATCGCCAATCTACTCTTTCCTTATTTCTCTTGTGCATTTTACTTGGTTCAAAACCTCTCCTGCTGCACTTGAACAGATACACATTCTCAAAGCAGTTTGATTTTATCATATATATTTCACCACTCTCTTTATTCTGCAGTAATGGTGCTTACCATATTAGGATTGATTGGTCAACAAATAATAGATTGAGCATGGCTCCTGGGAGGATCGAAATGTATGTTTCATGATTCTTGTTAGGACAACAAATAATTCTTGCAAGATTTAGATTTTCTATATATCCATTTCTTTTGCCAATTTTTGGTTGTTTGTAGCTTAGTGATCAGTAAATTCTATATACAAACTATGAAGAAAGAATTTTCATTAAATCATAGATTTAGATTTGGTTTAGCATTGCTGTTATTTTTTTCTATGGCTAACTTATTAAACCATTCATTATGTTTTTGTTATGATAGTCCATTAGCTTGTTCGAAGTTTGAGCCCGAGCCTTATAGATCGACTAAGCTATTTCATCACTTCCTAGCTGACGGGAGAGTTTAAAGTTTTATCTGAGAAAAATATTCATTACATACTTACATTCTCTACAATTTTCTTATGGTCGGAATTTGAGACATTAACAAGTTGGACAAAAAGTCACAAATATGTGTCCCCAATGGAAAACTTACAAAATTACAGTCAATTTCGTACTTCCTCCTCCGCCACCGTTGTCCCAGTTGTATTCAGATATTCACTAAATCCCATCCATGTCATTTATAAATCCTTATTCTCATGCTTGTCACATATGATTTTGAACAGGGACACAAGATGATAGTTGTGGAAGCAGACGTGCATTCCGTTCTGATTACAGCAAACGTGAGAGGCAGGGTGCCCAGGATGCCCACTGCACTGGCCGTCCTCAATTATCTTCCCAATCCCTCAACAAAACTCCCTACTGTGCCATCTCCCACGAGCCCAAAGTCTGATGACTACACGAACAACAAAGCTCTAGCTAAGAAATGTCTAACCTGATGCAAACCCTCGACTGGCATTTAGAGGGGAAATGCAGTTATATACACATTATGTATGAGGAAAAGAGAGACGGAAGGCCTGAGCAAGGGATTGAAAAGTAACTATAATAAAATAGTCTACGAGAAGCAAGAATAGCTCAGCGCGCTAGGTGAGGAGAAATTTGGTGCCATGCGTCAAGAGCCATCGTGTGCCACATGCACTTGCTTTGATCTCCGTAACAAATCATCAGACAAAGTAGGAGCCAGTCTGGCACAGTTAGCAGTTACCGGTACATGCTTTAGAAACTGGCGGTCTTTTTGAATATTCTCATTTCACCTCTAATCTGTGGTCAGACAAGTGTCAAACCGGTTGCTCTAATATTGTTGATCTGTACCTCAATCTGGTTGCTGGAGAAGGTATGAGGCCCATTATTTTTTATTCATTCCTTGTAAGGAAATATATATGATTTTATTCAAACATATAATAATAGGACTACAATGCCACGAATATATTTACCATCAGATTTCGCAGTGAGACACTACAAATTTTGATAAACTCTGGAAATAGACTTTAAAAGAATCACCATTGGATTTCACAGTGAGACACTGCAAATTCTGATAAACTCTGGAAATAGACAAAAATATTCACATCAGATTTCGTAGTGAGACACTGCAAATTCTGATAAAATCCGTTAAATTTGGGCGCAGTTAAATTTTGGGCGATAAACTTCCATAGATTGGTCAAGACCCCACAAATTTATTTAAAACGTGATGGCTTTTCCAAATGCATTCTGTAAGCCCGTACCTATCAGTTCTTTGTTACATTGTACATATTTGCACCGTGATCGAGGTAAACAAACTAACTTTTTGCCTAACTTTTAAAAAATTATTTTATAATAGATTTTAAATTTTTAATAATAATAATAAAATCAATATTATTTAAATATATAGATAGAACATTAGAGTAGATTTATAAATTCTGATTTTTTATAAGATTAATTAAATGATAAATTTTTTAATAAATAGTAATAAAATAAGTATTATTTAAATAAATATATAGAATATTAGAATAAATTTATAAATTCTGAATTTTTTATAAGATTAATTAAATAACAAATTTATAATACATATATATAAAAAAAATGAATAATAATTTTAACTGTGATAAATTTAAAATCTATAATTTTAGGCATATAAACTTAGGATGAAAGTTAACTTTAGCATTCAAATTAGGTTTACAAGTAGAATTACATAAGAGTTACATCTAAAATCAATAGTATCTAAAGTAAAGAAGAAATTTAAAATATAAATATAAAATTCAAACAACATAACATCTTTTCGACTTAAAAATTGCATACGCAATTACTAGTCTATACTAGGTAACAATAGAAAATAGTATTTGGACAGCCGTAACCCTTAAATTGCTGTGTCATAGCTTTAAATTTGACTGAACAATACCATACCATATTGTCTCTACAGAACAGGACCAGAAAAAACGTACTGTTTCCAAATTTCAATAAATTTAGCTGATTCAGGCCAGTAGTTCACAGAATTTACATCATTATCCCAACTCTGGGCTGTGGTTTGGCACATAATCCTCAGGATATTTTGCTCCCAAGGATGAGATTTATACTTGTACTAGTTATCTAATGTAAAAAATTATTGAAAACTAGTCACGTATATCATGCAATTTACGGTACAAATCGAATGAAATAAGATTTACGCTGATCTCATATTTACAGAGAATCTCTGCACACCAGAGCAAGGTGGTACTCTGGCTTGCCAAAAGCATATTGAGTGGAAAATGTGAGGTCGATTACGTGTTGTACTGTTTTCAATCGACGTTCACCAGCGAGCTCATCTTTCAATGGTAATTCTAAGATAATATTCTTAACCTATCTCCAAGTTGAGGCTGCCAAAATTCTATATATTCAGTTTCTCAAACATTAGAGTTATCCTGAATGGATTAGCAGTGCTCATGGCAATATCCTTCTCTCTTTTGCCCTTGCTGATTTCCCCGCTGATCCTACTAACTAGTGCTGTGCCGAGAGGAATGCCTATCCATTCGCATCATAGTAGCCGACACAAAGCACTTGTTGTTTCCTCGGCAGTTGCAGCATCTTTGTTCCTCTGTTTACTGATATGCTTCTTGTGTGTGCGGTATAAGAAGATGAGACACAGGAAGTTTTTGGATTTGGAGTCTACTGCTGCTGAGCCAGACCGGGACACCACAGTAAAACTAAGAGGACTAGCAGCTAAATATCCAAAGTATTTTTTGGAGAAAGCAACCGACACATTCAATTCTGACAATATTATTGGAAGCAGCAAAATCACCACGGTTTACAAAGGTGTTGACACTTTCTTACTTGTCTGTGTAGGGAGAGAAATCTTGATCGCTGTCAAGATACTGAATTTAGAGAATTCAATGGAGTTGGAACAATTTTTAAATAGTGATCTCGATGTATTAAGTCGCATTAGTCATCGCAATCTCGTGGAAGTGGTGGGAAGTTCTTGCCCGGGTGAGCAGTTTGTGCCTTTGGTTACCAAGTTTGTGCCCAACGGAAATCTAGATACGGCCATTCATGCCACCCAGGAGCCGTTGGACCTGACAAAGCGTCTGAATATAATCATAACCACAGCCCAGACATTACTTTATCTGCACAATTTATGCGACTCTCCTAGCGTCCATTGCCATTTAAGGCCAACCAACATTCTTCTGGATGAAGGCTATGAAGTCCGTGTGAGTGATTATGGTACTGCTGCCATACTATGGAGTCATCTCCAGCAAGAAAGCAGGGCAGTTTCCGATGGGTCTATTGGGTACATAGCACCAGGTATAGATTATAGCTTTATTGCAAAGTTTTATAGGCATTTACTATTGTATAAGGTAGAGATTCATATTCGTTGTTTGTTTGCAGAGATTGCAGTTAGTGATGTGTCTGAGGTGAGTCCCAAAGTCGATGTCTACAGCTTGGGTGTAATAGTCATGGAGATAATAACCCGCAGAAGACCAAATGTAGGTTTGGTTTCTAAGGGCGGTGAAAATGTGAACTTGCGCCAATGGGTAGAAGTTGGTATGAATGGTGACAGTGTAGTTGCCCTTGTTGATCCAGTACTTGCGGAGAACATGTCCGAAAGGCAAAGAGAGAAGATACTCAATTTGTTAAAGTTGTCGTTGCTGTGCACAAAAGAAATGCCAGAGGAACGTCCAAGTATGAACCAAGTTTTGCCATGGTTGGTTAATATTAAACAGGAGCGAATGGACAATAACTTGGCTTTTGAAACTTAGTATCTAACGGTTCTATCTAGTTATTTAATGAAGTATATAGGTTTTTTGGAGTTAATGTTTGGGCTTGACCGATTAGGCAAAGATTTAAAAGACTACAGTGCATACATAGATGTTATATAATGTATTATTGACATGAACAAAATTATAAAGTCTTTGTTTAATATGATATCTAGGACTTTTAGGCTGTATGAAAACTGTCAGCTTATACTTAAAAGCAGTTTGGCTTGTCTATATGAACAAGATTTAAAATAGTTGAGTTGCGCAAGGTAATTGATATGCATTCCGATGACAACGATATTAAAGGGCTTATTGAGATGTAAAAGTCTTCAGTGGTTTTTCTTTCGAAGTGTCCGTATATTTATTCAAAACTATGAAGAATATAGTTGTATATTCATAATGTGATGGAGTATGATATTTATATTGGAAGTCTCAAGGATTGTTTTTTTGTTTGTTCAGTTTTATTAAGGTTAATATCATGTTAAAATGTTTTATCTTTATATTATTGATTTTTTTTAACTATTAGTATTTTATTTTAAATTAAAAAGAAATTATGTGTATATCTTTAATTTCACTTTGATATTTGTATGAGTTTCAAAGTTTTTGATCGTTGGAATTTAAGAAGATAAATATTCAGAGAAAATTATATGGTCAATAAGTTTGTGAGAAAGTAATTTTGAAATTATGTTTGTATGTATAAGATCTTAAGATAATAAAGAAAATTATTAGTAAATTGAAAATTGTGTATTTATTTAAATATGAAAGATGGAGAAGGCCTGAATGAAGAATTTGGAAAATCAATTAACAAAAGTTAGAATATGATGATTCAAGATTTATGTATTTCTTTTCTAATTTTGTAGTGGGAATTAGACTCGAATTGGCATTTGTTAGTTCCCATTTCGTTGAATCTTTAATTTGGGAGTGCAATATGAAAATAGAATAGGAATATGTAATGCTCATTTTGTCAAAAATGAGCATTTACATCTTCCATCTCAAAAGGTGGAATTGAAATTTGAATGGGGGAAAGCAAATTTTTAAATTTTTCATGTCTACACTTAATTTTTTAATTTTTTATTTGTGTGGAGAGGGATTTAATTTATTTTTTATTTGTCTTGGTGGTTTATAACTTTGTTATTTATTTGAATTTTTTCGAAAAAAATTCAAATTTTTTGCCGAATTTTTTTTCAAATTTTTTTGTTGAATTTTTTTCCAAATTTTTTTTTTAATAAAATTGATTTTCCAAAATTTTTTGTCAATTTTTTTTCGAATTTTGGTTGCAGTGATTGTAACTTGGTTGCCTGCCACCAACTTTGGCTACCTAAAACGCTCTGTGATTCCCTTTTAAATTCAATTTCATTAATAAAAATGAATTATTAAATTTAAAAACATTAAATTAATTAAAAAAAAATTTAAAAAAAAATCATACTCAAATTCCAATTTCTGTTTCAAAAAGTGGAACCAAACGGTCCAAATATCATCTAGAAATGAAAAACCAGATTATCAAATCCATGATTTGACCATTTCCAACATTTGATCAAATCCATCATTTCCTAATTCCCGCTACCAAACGGGCCCGTGTCTTGCAAATGTGCATTAGAAGTTCATATGCACATGGGAACTACTTAGAATATAAAAAATATAAGATTTGAAGATGCACAAGGTGCTTTGTTGAATGTGTTGGCTCTCAAAAGTATTATATTTTTCAAGTTGTGAATCAAAATTCAAACAAGCCAAACACAATGTCTAATCCCCTTAAATCAGAATTCAAATGGCACACTGCCATGATTCTCTAAATAAGCTTGGTGGAACATGGAGATTTGTGAAATAAACTGCACATTGACATAATAGAAAATTTATAGCAATTGATAAACTACAAAATATTTACATATAGAACATGTCATGAAAAATAACTTAAATACCTTCATTTATATCTCATAAACATATGATATAAGCCTTTCAAATTCTTTATTTTACCAATGAATACATTTAAGAAGTCTTTTTCAATTTAATTTTAACATAAGAATTTAATACAAAAATAATAATATAATTATAAGTGAGAATATTCTTATTGAATTTACAATATTAAAAAAATAAGAGAAAAGAATATTTTCAAACACTACCAACACCCCTATTCAATAATAACAGTAGAAATGTACTGGGATTGAGTTGTAATAAATTCTTGTAGTCATCCCTACCTAAGAACTCATTTGCCAACCTTTTTTAAATAAGTATTGAACAAAGGAAAGTTTGATTTCTTAGTAGATGGAATCTTGAGCTTAGTAGAACGAATTAAAATAATATTCTTCAAATCATTGAGATTCAGCGTATTGAACCCTAGTTAGGCCGCGAATAGAGCTTTGGCCATGACAAAAGGAGAATAGGGCTTTGTTATTCTAGAACCAGTGCAGAAGAGAACATAGAATGTGATCATATTTTTTAAAACGTTGACTTCTTTAATTTCTGTGACTGTGGCTGAAAGGTGCGGAAAGGGTTTGTTTTGTGGGGAGGTGGAAGGTTTATAGATAGAAAATACTTGTGTGATAATGAGGCTGAAATAGGAGGCAAGGAAAGTGGCAGGAGATCTTGAAGGCTATGGAGATGTTGAATACACGGAAACCCTTATTCTAAAGAATGCCTCCTATGAACTAAAAATGCTAGACATAGACGGTGATAAATGAGGAGAGAGACCAATTTTAAGCAAAGATATAAGACAAATTGAACCTGATAAATAAGTGAAAGCCCAAGATGGAGAAGAAAATGAAATGGAGAAGCAAGCTAACGACGGTAAGACATTAGAATTTCTACTGCCTGATGATGTGCTTGACTGCATTGTAAAATGTCAACTTAGCTCTGTAATTTTATTCTTTCTAAAGGACATAGCTTTTGAAATTATCTTTTACAAACGAGCTAAAATAAATTAGGAAATTAAGGGTTGAAAAATCAAAGCTATAAGAGGATTGGGTTTTCATCTTCTTATAGCATATACAAGGGAGTCGTGGAATATTTGTTTAAGAAAGTCCGCATACCTTCCAGAATCCCGCCTATGCCTTACTCCGGGCGCATTTTCAACCACATCGAGGAATTATTCCAAGAGACAAAATCTGACACCCGCTAGAAATCCCGCTCGAAGGTCTTGACAACCACGTTTTTAAAGACGTTGAGGAATTATGAGGTTCAAAAACCAATTTATTGCAATTCAGAATAAACCAATTTCAAACACGAGTTTTTTTAATAATAAAGTTTTTTATTCTAAGTTTTAAATTTAAAATTGATTAAATATCAAATTTTATTAATATTTTATTAATTAATTTTCAAAAAAATCAAAACAAAAAATTGGTAAATAAAGCGTGAATTAAATCGATTTGGATTTAAATAATTTTTTTAAATTAAATATTGTTTTTTATTGATATTTAATTAAAATACAAAAAAAATTGATAAGATAAAAAAGCAATAAAAAAATGGAAGTTCACAAAAATTGGAAATTGCTTTAAAAGATTTGTTTTGATTCTATGTTTTAAAAATTGAAATTGATTAACTGTTGATTTTATTAATATTTAATTAATTAACTTAAAAAATTAAAAAAATGGAAAATTGAGAAATGGATAAAACTTCTTCATGAAGACAAAGAATTCAAATTCACAGATTCTAAAAAAGTGAGAAGAAAAACTTAGACAAATAGTAGAGAATCTCTTCAAAATTAGAATCTTGGGGAACAACTAAAGCAGTTTCCCAAATTAGCCTGCAGTCTTTAAAGCATCTTTTCAGGTTTTGCAACTCAATGAGAGAAGGCCTCTCTTATTTCATTCTCACACATTTTGAGAAGAGAAAACTTAAGGGTATTATTGAGAGAGAGATAAATTTTTCTTTTTGAAGGACGCGAGGTTTTTGGGTAAAGAAAATGATTATTTCTTGCAGTGTAAAAGAAATTTGTGAAATTTTTAGATTTTCTTCAGTAAGTCGATAAGAAGAACAAATTTCTATGAGGAGAGAGAAAATTTAATGTTGAGCAAGATACATAAATTCTGGCAAATTTCTAGATTTAAGGAATTTTTTTTTTCTACTTTTTTGTGCTCTTATAAGTTTATTTTCTATTTTGTAGATAGCAGAGCCTAGAGGAACAAGCATAAGCAAAAGACAATTGATAAAGAATGAACAGAGGAAAGTCTAACTAGAGTCCAAAATTTTGTTGAAGTGGACTAAAGTGAAGCACACGAATCTTGGATGCCTAGATTTGAGTGAGTTCCGAAGGAGGATGTTTGGCTACAAAGATAATCACTCGACACACCTAGCTGCCCAGATTGTGAATAGTGGAATTGTAGCTACAACTGGATTCTCTCCACCAGCCATTACTGAAGCATTTGGGATCCCTTTATCTTGGAGGTTGGTCTCAAAGACAAAGGACCAAGTGCATAGAGTCTACACGAAGGGATTTCAACATTTTGAGGAGATCATCAAAAATAAATGGATGAAGAGGAATAAATCCCACTACTCTAGATTGGCCAAGGAGCTTATGTGGCTAGATTTCCACTAGGAGTATAGTGATCTAATAATGATGCTTAGTTGGATATTTGTCTTACCCCACTCCTACCTGTTTGAGACGTGAATGTGCTACTTTTTTCAACAAGTAGTAGAAGATTTCAATCACATCGATTGGGCTGGGTTGATTAGCGACAACCTTGATGAGTAGCTGAAAAATTTGGAGCATACAAAGAAGTTATTCATGAGCTCATAAGTGATCTATATGCTGGCACAAAATATAAGGTATGAAGGACTAAGGTACAAGGGAGTCCTCGAAAGTGGGAATCCATAATTAAGTCTCTACAACTATTTTCATCTATAGGCTATAGATGATTACACTCGAGTCAATGATGTGTTTGAAATGTGCATCGTGAGGACCTTATAGAAGAGATTGCATATGAGATTGTCAGCTAAGGCAATGAGGTTGGTGGAAGAATTTGGAGCATGGTTTATTCAATTTCCCACCTTCTTGTATATCATATTGCAAGGATTTTCTAAACATCCATACAAGCTTTCTCAACACCCTACCGATAAAATGATCCTATTGGAAGTCACCGTAAAGTTGACCGCCTATGACAAAGTCTTGAAGAAGAAGAAGAAGAAGAAGAAGAAGAAGAAGAAGAAGAAACTAGGACTGAAATTCCCACTATCCATAGGGAGTGATGCAGTTGAAGTATGCAATTGTCTACCAGCAGTTGAAAGATCATCTGATGATCTAAAATTCTTTCGTCTACCACTATATCCAGGAAGGCCAGATGTTGACCCATATAATAAGATTAGGGTAGTGGAAGGGATGAGGCACCAACAAAAATCTCAGTTTGAGGACTTCTAGGCTAATGCAACTAATGAGAATGAGGTCAGGAATAGGATGTGCTCCAGATTTCCATTGGACCTGATCATGGCATGTAAGATTGTCCACATTCCTAATCAGATGGAAGAGGATATGAATGTTCTTTAGAGAGTTTTTAACCCAGACAAGGAAAAGGTCCTTCATCCTTATGACAGGCAGAAAAAAAAGATTGTGGATCTCGATGTACTAAAATGTCAGTCATGGACTTCACAAGTTGTTAGGTCATCAACATATGTTAGATAAGAGACCAAGGAAGCCATCAGGAGGAAGGATAGAAGAAAGAGACATCTCATTAGGAAGTGCAAGACACAAGAAGGAGAAGGGTGAAACTCAAGAAATGCATATGAAGAGGAGATTGGATATTCATGTTGAAGAACCACAACATAAGAGATTAAGGTCTGAGGATGCACCATCTTCACCTAGCTGGACTCCTAGTGTGCAGTAAATAGGAGTATTCACCCGACATAAAGGAGAAGCAAGTGAAAGAATAACACAACAAGGATAACAACGCATGACTAGGCCGATACATGATAGATTGAGCATTAATTCCATTGAGAGGTTCATGCTAGGGATGAGAAGGGAACATGATGTGACAACTGAGGAGAGTCTTGATGTCTTCTTTAGAAAGATAATTGAGGAAGAAATCCTCGATGTAGAAGTAGAAGCCCCATCGGTAGAAGAGAAGATTCCCACCACATAGGCACTAGCTCCTGAGGTAATGGAAGAGAGTCCTAGAGCTGATGAAATAGATACCAAACAGTGAAAGGACAAGAGTAGTTAGCATTACAGAGGGACCAAAACACAAATATTCCAGAATGGCTTAGGAAAAGGATCCAAAGAAGCCAAGAGAAAGAAGTTGACCCTGCAGTGGAGTTATAGGAAATTTTGGATCAAATTGATGATCAGAAGAAAAGGGAAATTCCAAGAAGTTCACCAAGGTCATAAGAGGAGAATCATGATCTAGATTTTTGCAGATAGCAACTCCAATAGTCAACAAGATCAAGGGTCAAATTTCTCCTGAGGAGTATCACATAACATAAATTGATCTTGGTCAGGCCTCTCAAGAATAAGTCATGGAGAAAATCAATGATTCAACACAAGATGTCAAGGATAAGCTGAGGAAGTTAGAAGAGAAATATTAGAGGTAGAAGGGAGAGATCAGAGCTCTATGTACATACATTGATAGCTTACCTCACCTAGTTCAAGAAGAAGATATATCTTTTATTCCCACACCAACGGTTCCAACTGAGTTGGTTGAGGCCATTGACAAGATTAGGAGGATTGTGCAAGGAGTAGAGACCTAGATTAAGGGGATAGAAAATGAAGCCTACAACCACACTGAAGAATTAGTTTAGATTCATGATAAGGTGATGGCCATCCTTTCCCGAATTTGTTTCATGGAGGATACTTGGGAGGATAAGCATATTTATCAAAGGTGCTCTCTAACTTGTAGGAGTTGATGTAAACCCCTAGGAAAGTCTTAGTTGATGGAAAGGTCATCGAAGAAGGAGTGTACAATTTCCCTCGATGGTATGGTGCGGTTCTCATGGTGAAAGAAATGTTTGGACATTTCACTAGGGAGTCATCATGATTGAAGGAGATAGCCGAGAATATCCAGAAGGAGCTCTCCAATACCATTGCATTACTGTGGTTACAAAGGTTGGATGAATAAGAGACAATAATAAATAACATGAAGGGAAAATTAGAGAAGTTCTTCAAACTTAACACCTTCACGAAAGATAATTTTGAGAACCTCTCCGCCTTCTCAAGCAACATGCACATAGCTTAGGATCTATTACCAGAATAGGAAGACAACTTAAAGAAAGTAGAATGAGTAGTGGTGGCACTAGAGTTTAGGTAGGAATCAACACCAAGTGTCCACATAAACAAAATATCTGTGTCATGAGTATGAATTTTCAAGGATGATTTATTGTTTAGTTTACATGCACTTTACATTTTCAGTTACTTGAATGTATGTTTCTAATAATGGAATCCATTGGTTAATTAAGATCTACTATTGAAAAGTATTAGTGTTAAAAAAATTTGAGGGTACTGATTCACCCCTCCCCTCTCAGTATTTATCTTTCCATAATCCTAACAATTTTAGCCTTTTACCAAGCTCATTCTCAACCAAGCATTTTTATTTCTTAAAAGTTTGAAGTACATTAGATTTTTGTCTAAGAAAATAAATCCATAGTTGTATTGTTGCATCATCTATAAATATAACATAATACAGACATACACCAAAGGAAGATACTTGAGCTTTCCCTCATACATCTCAATGCAGAAGCTCTAATTTCTCATTTTTCTTTTGCTTCCCACTCTTTTACAAAACTAACTCTCTTATGCTTTCCATACACACAACTTTCATAGAAATCCATATTGACAAATTTTAGAATTGGTAAAAAATTTTTGAATGAAGTAATTTAATACCTTTTTCACTCATGCACCCAAGTCTATTGTGCCATAGGGGTCTGTCAGAATCTACATCAATTGTTTGACATTCTTCCTACTCAACTACAACAACTGTTCTTGAACATTCCTTTTTCTCTAAAAAAATTAAAGTAGAAGGAACAATATGACCTATATAAAGATATAAGGTACCTAAATTCATACCTTTCGGTACTACTAAGGAACCTTTAGAAACCTTCTTCTTTCTATAATTAAAATTAACTTTGCAACCCTCATCACCGAGTTTCCCAGGGCTGAAATTAAATTACGACTCATCCTTGGAACATGTCTTACCTCCTATAGTAGCCAATGAATCCCATTCTGTAACTTAATCTTAATTTTCCCATTTCTAACAATCTGACAGGGTTCATTATCCCTCAAATAAACTAGCCCAAAATCCACCTAGACATAATCAAGAAAATAACCTCTATGGGGTGTAGCATGAAATGAGGCCCCTGAATCTAAAACCCTAGAATCATCATCACATTCTAAAGAAAGAATTAAAACATGCTCTTTGGATTTATTACTTACCAAATTTTCCTCCTTGTTACCTTCTTATTTTTCTCCTTATTTATTTTTTTGAGACAAGAAATCTTTCTTCTTATGACCTAGTTTTCCATAGTACAAGCAATCATTTGGTCTTGTAGATTGAGACCTCTTGCCCTTTGATTTTTATCTTGATTGACCATGATTTCTATAATTGTTTCCTCTCTCATTCGTTCTTCCTCTACTTTTTGTGCTCAAGATACTTCTAGATGTAGATCATCCTGAGCTTTTCCTATGAGTTTCCTCAGTCAGAATCACACTAATGACATCATCAAATTTTAGGGTATTAGAAGTAGAAAAAAAGTTACTAACAACCATTACCTGACCATTTTATCTATTAGGAAAAGAACACAAAATCAAGAGAGCCCTAATTTCTTTATCAAAATTAACATTTACAAAAGATAATTGACTGGTAAATGTATTAAATTCATTCAAATAAATAGTAACAGATCCACCTTCTACCATCTTCATATTAAACAAAGGCTTTAGGAGAAATACCTTTTTTGAAGCGGAGAGCTTTTCATACAACTTTTTTAGGGTATCTATCAAATCTTCAATCGTCTTGATTTTAGTAATTTTTAAAAGCCACTAATTGTGCCAAGCATAATCAAATACTTCCAAGTTCCTTTATGTCTAAAAGATCATAATCCTCATCAATCATTATTGACGGTTTATTGATTTTCCTTCCAATGGTCGCCACAAATCCTTCTGATAGAGATAGTCTTCCATTTGTATTTTTCATAACTGAAAGTTTCACCCATTAAACTTCTCAACCTTTAGCTTACCCTCATCTGCCATTTCTCCCACTAAACCATTAGACCTTCTTACAGAGGGTAACTAAAAAAAACTTGCCTCTAATACCACTCGTTAGAATTAACAAGACAAAAATAATAGATACATAAAAATATAGCCAATATCAGAAAATAATAAACCACATAAAAGAGAACACAAGACATAAATATTTAATATGGTTCACCCAATCCCTGGGCTAGGTCCATCAACAACGAGTCCAATATTCTTATTATCCAGTGATTACAACCTGATTACAATCCACAATCCCTTACAACTTAATACCACCATAAGAAGATGCTAAAATCATACCTAATGAAATCCCTAATCCTAAGCCTTTCTATACAAGATTTTTGTCGCTTTAGATTAGAATCGGTTACAACATGTCAGTCCTGAACCCCAAGGAGGATAAATGGAAAGTGTACATTACTTCCCTCATCAGTCACCAAAGACCAACAATTTGTATACACATTTTTAGTCAGCACTTTTTGCAGGATACTAATGATGTCGACACCAGCATATGATGACTACCAAAATTCACTAGGTGGTCTTCATTCAGTGAAATTACACACCATGTTAGTAAATAAATTTTAACATATTAAAAATTACATTTCTCTAAAATATAATAAATTAACATAACAAATTAGATATACCCACTCATAAGTCTTGCCAAATTGGGTATGGATAGATTAAATATTGTACTCTTTATATAAGAAACTTACGATCCCTAAACTTGTAAAAGCAGTACAAGTAAAGTTTTATATTAGTGAAAATACTAATAAGAAAAATGAAATTATGATGTATAATATCCAACAGCCTTACAACTATAGTTTCCTATTGTCGTTACCTCAGGGGTCAATAGGGGAAAAATTATTCTAGATGGAAAAAAAAACTTGAATGGAATACCCTAAACATGTCAACTTACATGTACCACTCCGTGCAAATTAAATCAAGAATTTGAAATTAAGCTAGAAAAAATGTTGCAGACTCAAATCCAAAAATTGCTTCTCAGATTAAAATACAAGCTTAGTCCACTAGACTCTCTAATTCGATAAAATAGTTAGCCCTTTGTTAAGATACACAATCTGGCATATAACTATTTTAGGCACTAGGCTGATATATTTAGGGCAAAAACAAATTCAACAAGGAAACATTATAAACATGATCCTCACTGGTAGTGCATGTTCAATCAATGTCTACAACTAAATTTGGAATCAAATTTTTTTTGCTTCCAGTTGACAATTATTTATGGGGAGCCATCAGACTGGACTCCAATACTTTCAACCTCCCAAGGCAAGATTTATGTTCAAAGAAGACCAAAAATGTAGTTACCACTTAGTTCCTTGTTGTAAGGAAAGGAAAATGATGCACGGGCTATAGAGATGAAATATTCAATAGCAGGTTCCATCTATAATCTCCTTTCAATTTTAACCTTTGTTCTAAGGAGAACAAGTACTATGTAAATAAGTGTTAAAAAAATGTATGAGGGAGATTCCCATGGACTTGAGAATTAGATCTCAATAAAAATGTGGAACAATAATTAGTGACAGTAACACAATATACTTCAGGAATCCACTACTATAGAAAGATGAGGCATCTTCCATCCAGTACATATTTAATTTAACCAACTATGGATTTGGATTCCAGATAGTCACTTCGGTATAATATAGTTGACTTGGGGTAGGGATCAAAGTCTATCACTGGACTAAAATGAAGTTTTTTGCTTCCTTCAGTGGTTGAAAAACTACAATAATGAATGATCCAGACAGAAGTAAAAGATTTAAAATTATTTTATCAAAAATATTGAAGCAATCGTAGTGTCAAAAGATTGTATTTAATAAAATAAAAACAACTTGCTAATGGAACTCCAAATAGTAAAGCATTTTTCTAGGCCTTAAAAAATAGTGATGGATCCAATTAGGTCATGTTTAGTAGGAGAAATTATTCATACCATAATTTAATGAGAGATTAAAATCATAAAATATTGTGACATTTACGAAACCATATATAAGAAGCGTTGACATATCCTTGATTGCATTTTAAAGGTAAAACCCCACTTGAGATCATGATGAACTGAAACTTAAATAACATAAAAAATTTAAGGACGTTCAATTTTGTTTTTACGAAAACCTTTTTAATACTTATAATCTAATGAAAGGTGTGTTTATTTAAATTTTACCCTGGCTTAGTAAATGGAATTAAAAAACTCAGTTCAAGCTTAGATTCCAACCTTAAAACTTGACCTACTTTCTTAGAGTTGCGACTAGTTGCAATAAGAGCATTCATCTTAATAAACTTAAACTAGCCATAATCCCTTAGTTAAGTAAAAAAATATAATAAAACTTGAAAAGTACAATCTTGAATCCCATATCTCATAGAGAGGTGTTGGACAATAAGTGTCTCTCAATTTTTATGGGCGAGCTTCTTGAATTCAATACCAAATATCAGAGTAGCAATGCTAGCAAGTTAATTTAACATGAACTTAGGTTATGAAAAAAAAGGCATATGTTTTCACAAGAATTATTTAAATGGAATATACACACATTGGAAGGGGATATACTTTAAATTAGAAATAGAAATATATGGGAAATTCAAATTAAATGAGATATACATTGAAGACGTATATACCAACTAGATGGAAGAGTGTAGAGGACAAGATATGGTGGTCATCGGCTATGGAATGGGAAGTATTTTATTATTTAATTTTTAGGAATAGGAGGAGGTATATCAATCTAAATAGGGTTAAATTAAATTCTTTTCCAATAGGCATAACCTTAATCCATGTCTAACGACATGGAAAGCTAACCTTATATATACTCTGGCATATCCCATCTCAATGGGGCCACCAAACATTAATTAATAGATAAAGAAACAAGAAAATGGAAATTTGTAGCTTTCCAATTCTCTCTTTGGAAGGACTTGATAAGGATGAGTATCCGCATCTATTTTCCAGGGCAGCTGTGGAATTCATCACTTTCTTGGGAAGCTAGGGTTTGAAGGTGGCCTCTGCTATTTCTAATTTTCTCTTCCAAGCAAGCCCCATGGTTCTCTCCCTAGGTTTTCGGTATGGATAGACCATTGTGCTAAAATTGTATGATGGATCAGATAAAATAGTTGATTTTGAGGATCAGGTAAGGGTTTCAAGGGGTAGGCATCGGTACTAGTTAGATGGGTTGTTACAAATAGAGAATGGGCAAGAAATGAAAGAAAGAAATTTGAGCTTGTTCTTTTCAATTTTTCCATACTTTTCTAGGCATTATCTACTCCATACATCATCTAGAATCACTATCGATAGCTTCTATACCTTCAAAAGTTGTTGTTCAAGGTGTCTGTGTGCATCTTCTACATTTTGAAAGTCTATTTTTTTTATCTCCAACAATTATGTCCCACATGTTCTCTAAAGTGTCCTTTCAAATTTGGAGACTGTGAAATGATGAAGGTAAATACATCACCTCAAAAATTACCTGTAACAGCCACAAAAAATCAAGTCTTTTTAGCTGCGAATTTATTTAGCATATAAGAAAAATAAACATAACCTCAAGCTGAAGTGAAATTAAACTTCAAATAAAGAATGACAACAAGACATAAAACTACGAGAAAATACATGAAATCCTACCATATGATATCCAAATGAAGAGTCAAGGAAACCAATTTATTTCATAGCTCTCACCCCTAAAAATAGGACAACATTTGACTCTCCCATATCTTATATATTTGTGCTAATAAAGGAATATTGTAACAATGTGTGGAGACCGATAGGAACCTAAAAGGAATGAAGGATTTTGTTAAATGTTGTATTTGTAGCTACAGAGACATGTATGCCAAATAAGGATTCAGATAGGAGTAGAGTAAATGTAGACATACATACAAACTATGAAAACACAAACTAGGCAAGTAATGTCATCCAGTAGAGGCTATCCAGCCATGAAATTGGTTTTGTTTATATAACCTTTTATAAACTTTTGAAAAAAAATAAGTGTCTCCCATTTGTATGGTTAATAATATTCATGCTTGCATAGCCACTGCCATCTCATCCTTGCAAGCTATGGAAGCATAAATTGGGCACATGAATTGAACTTTAGAATGCCATGTTTTAGGGAGCCCTATTTTTGTTTGAATTTCCTAGGCCATAAAATAAAAAGACTATCAAAAAAAGGAAGAAATCCAACCAATAAACAAAAAAGGCAAAAATATTATTTAATGAGAAATGTTTTGGCAAGCTATGGTTTAAGAAATAAATTTGGGAATGTGCACAAAAATCGAGGTAGGGATTAATACATAATAGAGCATCAAAAATATTAGTCCCCATAATTAGAAGGAAGGGACTAATAATACTAACATTCTCACCTTAGGGTGCAATGGATACACCAAATAGACATTGAATTTGAATTATAGATATAAAATTGGTCTATTATTTTGCATATATTTGTGGAACTAATAAGATTAGTTGGAAGACTATTTAGTCATGCTCCATTTCTAGTAACCCTAATCCTAATCCTAAACAAGTTCATTATCCAAATTATAAAGACAATCCTAACTGTAATCATGAAATAAACCTAAACCATCATCCTAACTCTAACAATAATAAAGACCCTAACTCTGACCATAAACTAACCATATTCCTAAATCTAACCTAAATTGTAAGGTTAACCCTAATCCTAATTAAAATCCTAACCCTAACCATAGTAGTACCAGTGATGTAACCACTTACTTGAACCATAATTCTTACACTAAATCCTATTGACAACCCTAACCCCAACTATAACTTTAATGCTAATCCTAATTCTAAACAAGATCATAACAAAACTTGAAACCTAATCATAACTCTAACCATGACATAAACCTAAACTCTTTTTCTAGCCCTAAACTAAAAATTTAACCCTAATCAAAACCCTAACTTTAATCATAATTAAAAACATGATATAAATCATAAACCTAACCATAATTGTAATTGTAAACCTTGATCATATCCTTAATGATAATCTTAAAACATAATCATAACCCTGACAATGAACTATAACCATGAACAAAGGTCTAACTCTAGCCATTAACTATAATGTAAACCATCTTGAGATACATATTTTTTGTTAAATCTTAATCATTAAAAGATATTTTTGAGATGTTTATGAAAAGTGAAGTACTTGAATGGTATAATAAATGTGTTCTATAAAACAAAGTTATAAGTAAGATAAACACATTAAATTAAAAGATGAACTTATAAAAATCTTACTTTTAAGTTATAATTATTTCTATTACACACTAATAATTTATTTTTAAAATATCATATATTGTTTCAAATTGTGAAATATTCTATTAAATATTCTTGAATTTGAGTTATTAAATTTGACTTTAAAAAACTATGCAATTAGAAATAAATAATATTTTTTTTAAAAACATACCATGGATGAAAGTATTTTTTTAAAATTAAATAGTGAGGATGAAACTGATTAGTGTCATCATTAAATTAAATCATCCACTATAATATTTTACTTTTACTAGTTGTTTGTTTAGTTGTAACTATTATATTTACTATCTCGCAATTTTTGTTCCTAGATTCTCCCACATTTATGTTGGGGAGTTTGGAAAGAACACAATAACTGTATCTTCTAAAATAGTTCTACACCTCCCAAAATTATCTTTGAAAAGATCCACTTTGCTGTGAAAGAATTTTCTTTTTCTTTGGTGGCTCTAACTCTTTTGCAAGAAAGGACCAGACTATTGTCTCTAAGAGGAGCATTGAGAAAAGATAGAATTGCACCTGGAGCTGTCCCCCGGAAGGTTGGTCCAAGGCCAACTTTGATAGTGTGGCCAAAGGAAATCCAGGAAAGATAGGTAATGGAGGTGTGATCGTAAATTGCTATGGTTTTGGGATTGCAGATGCCACCTTTCCTCTCAACTCTCAAACAAACCACTTTGTTGAAGCTATTGCTTCCCTCCAAGTCACTAAACTAGCCCATGACATAGGGGTCAAAAAGCTCTGGCTCAAAGGAGACTCCAAGATCATCATAAACTGTTTAAATTCAAACAACTCACCTTCATCGATTATATCTAACATGATAGAAGAAATGCGGGCTCTTTTAAATTCTTTTGAAAAGGTTCACATATCCCACATGTACAGGAAAGCCAACCAAGTTGCTGACTGGTTTGCAAACTTGGTTGTTAAAAAGGATGTAATGATGAGATGGCATCACGACAGAGATTTCCCTTGTGAGGTGAAGGATTTAGTCAAGAGGGACAAATACCAAGGAAAGAAGGGAATCATTAATGATAATAATAAATTTTAATGTGGTTAATTAGATGTTTTATTCCATAAAAGGTAAGTAATGGATGGACATAAAGGTTAATAACTATGCGTCCCTCTCGCACACTTTATGGGTGTTCATTTCCAAGATTTATATCTATTTCCAAAGGCAAAATAGGAGAAAGTGCAGGACAGCCATTGTGAGAAAAAATCAGAACAATAGCTATCTATCAAACCAGAGTATTGTCCAAATCCGTCACGATGCGATGGGAGAGGTAAGATACATAAGGGAGCCCATGAATGACAGTGGGAAATCGAGAAGATGCACCAAGGTCTGGAACACTCTACAAAAAGGGGATATCATGACCTTCATTGAAACGTTACATGGAAGTAATTCGGCGGTCACTAAGATCTTCATGAAAATATGGAATGAAGGGATTATGGAGATAGATGGAAAGAATTTCATAGTCATCGAGGAGGTCATCTCGAATGTCACTGGTATCCCTATTATAAGAAAGAAATTCTACAGGGACTACAAAATCGCTAACACGGTCATCAATGATTTTATCAATGATTTTATGAGAGATGAGGATGAGAAGAAAGATATTATTAAAATAGGTACGTACTACTAGCCTAAAGGAATCAAAATGTTGTGGACATTTGTTCTCAAAGCCCTGATATCTTATGTTACGCTGGACACAAGGTTTGACAAGATTAGGACCTACCACTTCATGTTTTTGAATCATCTTAGACACGGTATGAAGTTTTCCATCCTATTATACTTGTATTATTCTATAAATGATAACATAAATGGCTTTAGGGAGAAGAATATAGCTAATCTTGCTTTACATGAGGGATTATTACTATTAATTTATGAGTATTTCAAAGCCCAAACCTTGGGGAAGGAGATTACAGACAACAAGGAAAAAGAAGATTTTTCTAGTTCGGACTATGTTCCCTTAGACTCGGATGACAATGTGGGTATGCACTCAGAGGACCATGAGGAAGAAGAGGTCAAAAAGAAGAAACAAGGCTCTTCCTCTAAGAAGAGAACTATGAGCTCAGTCAAAAAAGAAAAACCCTTCAAAAAGAAGGCAAGAATGGATATCTCCACAGATGAGGAATATAATGATAATGTGGAAGATATCAACACTGATGAAGAGGTGGATAAGTTAATAGGTGAGTCCAGGAAGAATAGGGATCATGCCATGGGGAAGAATACTAACTTAAAGGGGGAATGCTCTAGCCGACTATCTGTTGATTTGGCTATCAGTGAAGATAACGCTCCCCCTCCCCCTTCTGGAGCCCATGATAAGACCCAGGACCCTAAAACTTAGGTGCTAGATGATGACCAAGATGATCCCTAAATCCAGTCCCCAAACCCACAAGACTATTCAGAAGATAAGAACTAGTCTAGAGGGGAGTATCACAACGATGACTCTGGCAAGGGGAAAAAAATTTGGCGTAACTTCAACATGAACATAGTGCGGATGGGGATAATTAGGGAAGCTTTGAATCCCAAAATTCTTGAGGATAAGGATGGAAGAATCCAAAAACAGGATCTGATTGACCCTTCCCTAGTCATCCTCAGCGACAAAGCCAGAGAAATGGAGCTAAATCTTGTCAATAACGCTAAGAATAGTATGCTAGATCAGTTGAGGTCATTTAAATGGATTTTTCCACGAACTTAGAGACCTCAAGGAAAACATCCATGTATTGAAAGAAACAAGGATACCTTTGAGGATTTTCATCGCCCCCTGGACTCAAGGGTTAACCAAATCGAAGATAAGATGAAGAGCCTCAAGGAAACTTCAAAGGTATTTCTGAGTATAACTTCAACATCTTGAAGGCCTCAAATGAGCACATCAAATTTCTCATAGACAAAAATGGAAGAAAAGTTAGATGGTAAGGAAGTGCAGATAATTAAAGAGGAAAAAAAGGAAAAGCCCAATGAAGGTCCAGGGAAGAGAACCAGGGCCAGGTCCAAGAAGAATAAGGATGAAGAATACTCCAACGACATCTAGAAGATCAAGGACACGACAGAGAAGATGGAGCTTCTTGAAACCAATGTTGTTGTGATGCTCATGAATCTCTCCTGACCTTTCCTCCTTGTGCTTTTTCCCTGTTTCTATTTTGCCTTGTTTTGAATGTTCTGTCTCTGTGGTAGTTTCTCTCTTAGCCTGCCAATGGCCTATTTCTTCTTTAGTTTTTGCTTTCTTAAGACTTCTTCTCTTTATTGTTATATTTTAAGATGTTGTGGATTTTAGGAACCCTCTAAAACCTATTTTACGTAATAAAAAACTATTATATTTACTATTGTACCTTAGTTATTTAGTACTCTAATTGTTATATTTTTTGATGAGGATAACAATATACATAAGAGAAATGAAAGATAGTTTTAAAAAAAAAATTGTCACAAATTTGTATTTGTATTTTTACTTTGTTAATTGTAATTTTTTGTAATCCACTAAATTTTAAAATATTAAAAATACATAAATATATTTATATTAAAATAAATTTATTTTAATTTATTTTAATCATAATTCATAATACATAAAATATATAATAATTTTATAATACATAAAATATATAATAATTCATAATACATAAAATATGTAGTAATATTATGTATGAAAATAAACTTAAATAATAAATATGTCTTTTAAATCTAAATTTAATAACTTATATTAAAATATTTTAAAAATTGTAATGAATGAGTGATTGAATTTTAATTATTAAATATTTCTACCCTAGATCCGTGTCTTTTCTAAACATTTCCTCTCCAGACATACGAAATGACTTGTCACATTTTGTCCTTCTTTTGACACTGTACATAATCAAGTCAATTGTATTAGCAGTGAATGACGTGACGAGAGAAAATTGGGATGAATTTTCTGGAAATAAAATAAAGTTAAAATTGTGAAACAATCCAATGGTCCTATTTACTTCAATTGACGGTAAAATAAACCAAAAGTATTTACACTAAAACTATCTCTTTAATAGGTGTATATTAAATTGATAAGCATGTAATTAAAAGGAAAACATGTGCATAGGTGGGAAGAAACAAATATTAAAATATTAATCAACACGATAACTACTGAATACACTCAGAAAAAACAAAAGCTCAACGATAGATCTGCACTAAGCTATCCATTACAGATGGGTACAGTTGTATATCTATGTACAATCCGTGTAAATGGGCCTGATTGAGTGTGACTCAAATAGAAGGAATGAAAGTCAAGGTCATAAATTATTAAATTAATTTATGAGTTTCGCCTTGCCCATAATAAATGAAATAAATGCTGAGAAGAAAAATAGTTAGTAGACAATCCAACGATGAGCATTCGTTCAATCATCTTGTAGGCCACTCATGTGTTGTGAACCATTGATGTTTTTTAGCTCGTTTTGTTCATATAGGGAATAATTTCGGTGTAATAATAAAAAAGTAACTAATATAATGAAACAACCAAAACTATAGGTTAAAAGTTTCTTCCACAATTTTTAAGGGCAGATTAATTGGAATAAATACACATGTGAAAACATTAGTCTCTTGCCTGAACAAAAAAGGACTAATAAATAATGTGTGTTTAAATTTCATTGTATGATATACAAGTTGTCTATCTTATTTATAATCATAGATTATAATATAATTCTATTTTTACAATTATCATACCAAAAGCTATCATTATTATTTCTATTTTCACATTATTAATATGGTTGAGTATATCAATAAGAAAAGATAGAAGTGAATCAATCATCATTTTTGGGGAAAAATATTTTTGTTCTTTAAGGGAAAAAGCTTCATTTTTTAGTAGACTGGACCATTACATTTCTACAATCCATATTTTCAATTGAATCTAATTTCTTCTAGAAATAACTACTTCAAAACATTAAACCATAAGTAATAATTTGGTTTGATGTTAACTATTCCTTGTGATTCTATCTCTAAATATTGTTTGTCGATCAATTTTGAAATCAGCTGAAAGCCATATTTTTGGCATGAGACAAGTGTAGATGGATTTCTCATGCAATAAGCCTATTGATGAACAAGCATTACCAGTAAAATGGAGCTTCTAAGTATATAATTCTATGATATTTATCAAATGTTATTATAAAGGAGTATTAATCATTCATTTAGTCATTTTTGTTCGGATGAATAATTATTTAGCAATTTTTATTTGGGTGAGTAATTATTAGTGACTAATTAATTAGTCATTTATTTGGTCATGTTTAGTTTTTGGACCTTGTGAGTTTACCCGATGACCAAATTAGTCATTTATTTAGTCATTTATACTTGTGACTTGTAAATAATTTAGTAGAATTTGATTAGTTTTAGTCATGTGACTAAAATTTTTAGTCACTTAGTCATTTATTTTCTAAATTCTACTAGTGTAAATTACCTTATACCTCAGTGATGCAATGCCTCTTTGAACATGATCACAAGTTTTTGATGCAATAGCAAGGACTCCATAAAAACTCAATAGGAAATCATGAAATTAAACCCTTGAATGATGAATCTTTAGTTTTCCATAACGTTTAATTAAGGAAGAAATAGGAGAAGAATACTTTAAATGATTGATGGATTCCTTGTACTTAAATTCTTGATGGGTTTGAATGATTACTTACATAATATATTTCTTGCACTCATCCACAATTATACCCATCTAGGCACATAAACTATCATGATGCACCAATATGTTAAAAGATGAAGTCCAATCCAGAGATAGGAACCAATGTTGATAGTCCTCTTCATTAGAAAAAATACTGGAGACATGCTCTAACTATACCTCAACCATATCCTTCAAAAACCAAAAGATCTTCACTAAATCCTCTCTCTATCTCTGTACTTGTAACATTTCAGCATGAAGCTAACTAACCTTGATTCTCTTTTTTCCTACTACATTCTTAAAGAAAGGATAAGGCTTTCCCAAATCATTCAATTCTAGCCTCAATAACCTCAATTCTACCTCTGAAATTGTCAACAACAATAGATCACAATAGACAATACCCATAAATATCTGAACAATATTTTATATAGTAAGATCTTGTTTTACGGATCATCATGGATAGTCTCTGTGTGGTCCTAGATTGATATACTTAATCTTAATACACTCTCTAATTTTTCAATACTCTACACCATATTAAAATAATCTTCCCTCAACAAACTTAACCAGCTCAATAGGTAGCACATCTAATACATCAAAAAACAATAATCTTCTTGTTGATCAACTAATCAGTCATTATATCTTAAATCTCATGTCTTCCCACCAGAGAGCAACCAAACCATAAATCACCAACTCTATCAAATTCCCCATCTTACAACATTGTTTGTATAAGATGAGAATCCACATAATCAGATTCTAATGGGGAAGAAAAATTATTTTCCATCTCCTTTTCTTCCTTCTGTTTATTTACTTAGATTATCATTATCCTTTTAATTCCTCGTCCTTGGACATAGTAATATTTTCTTTAACCTTGTCACTAGTATTTCTTATCTTTGGTTCTAGAAGGGAACCACCAATAGAAATATATAAATTATTCTAAGTAGAGGAGGAAACCTCCTAAATAATACTTATTGGTACAACACCACACACCACCATACTAAATAAAATATTTATCTGTAATAATGTGAGATATCTTGCATGAATATTCCTTATTCTGTAGAAACCCTAGATATACGGGTGGCCCCACAATAGTGGGTTACACTTTTTTAGACATGTTATTTTTGCTGAAATAACACATTTTTAATAAAATATGTTAATTTAAGCCTTGAGAGGTTCCATTTGAAGGAATTAATTATAAATGGTTAGCTTAAACCCTCTTAGATAAGAAAAAACATTGATATAACATGTATACTCCTCATTCATACCTATAATGGAGTCTCCTTCGCACCTATTAAAATGCTGACAAAACATCACTTCGACTTTATATTTTGGTAGATCAAATGAATCCATTTCACAAACCTATCTATGTATTAAGATACTACTGAGAAAAATATTTTGAATGATTATAATGTTAATATATATTAAGTTAATTATGGCTTCATATTTTTAGTTTTACTAAACATAGATATTTCACCGTATGTCTACCTCTATGTTTGACGATTATGGAAAAATAGTAAACGAGAGAAAAAACAAATTCCAAAAAATATCTATATCCTAGGTATTGAAGTTCTCTTTCTATTTTAAAAAAAAATGAAATTGAACAAATATATGACAAGTTATAAGCTATATAGTCAAGGTATGTCAAAATTATAGTTTAGTCAACTTCAAACATTAATAACATATGCAATAATCATGATAACATTGTCAAACCAATTGCATGCCCTCTGTATGGATGTTAGAAAACTAAATTTCAATGAATCACATTGATATCTATTTTAGAAAAAAAGTTATGCCCTATGACAATAATGCAACTCTTTGAAAATGATGTTTTCAACAACATACCAGTTTTTGTGGGAGAAAGAAAAAAACTATTCAAATCAATTAAAAAAAAATAAAATAATAATTTAGAATCTAGACAGAAATCCTAAAAGACTCTAATTTACTTCATCTTCTGATTTCAAATAGTTAAACGACAATATGCATCCAAATCTCAAATTTTTTTTCAAAATGTAGAGTTCAGTGTCCATTCAGGCAAAAAAGTGTAACCCACTATTATGGGTTCACCCATACATTTTTTTTTGACATGGATGTTGGACCTCCACTCCATATTTTCTCTACCCGATAAAGAACTCAAAAAATAGAACACCAAAAACATGACCAAAGAACCAAACTAGAAGACATAACCATCTTCCAAAGACATCTTGACATTTTCAAGTAAATTATTAAAAAATAGACTACACAAATTAAATCAAACACTTTCCTTATCCATTTGATGTGCAGTATAGACCACTACAATAGATGTAGCACCTTCACAATTTCAACAAAAAACTTTATAAGTGATTATACAGTTGATTATCTTTTCATTGAAGAAAAGTAAAATTATTTTAATTATTTTGAAAAAATATGTAGTAGAGGAAAGAATCTATATCAAGTGGATATAATATATTTTTATTGTGGATGAATATCTACGATAAAAGGTGACAACGTAAAAAAAGAGATATATTTTAGTACT